>CAJUYD010000007.1:300003-336039 GCA_910591665.1 Ectemnius continuus
CGGTGGATCTGGTCCTACCTTACGAATAGGGTGCAGGCGGTCAGAGTCGGGCGGTCTACCTCCCGTTGGTCCCCGGTCCACTCGGGCGTGCCGCAAGGTTCCGTCCTTGGGCCGTTCCTTTTTTCTCTCTATATCCATGACTTAAACTCCTCCATTTTCTACTCCAAGGTAGTTAAATATGCGGACGACGTACAATTGTACATCTCCGCCCCCTATAACGAGCTGGAGGATGCTATAACGAGGATTAACTCTGACCTTGACAGCGTCTCTGCTTGGTCCTCGATGAATTCTCTTAAGTTAAATATTGCTAAAACGCAGTGCCTGATGCTTGGCTCTGCTCGCGCCCTGGGCCTGCAGCGTGTTGCTGGTGCCCCCCATGTCCGGTTGGACGGCACGCCCATCCCGTACGGCTCTCGAGTCGTCTCGCTGGGCCTGCACCTGTCGCCCACCCTGGACTGGACGGATCACACGCGACACGTCTGCAGCAAGGTCTATGGTGTGCTTGCTGGCCTTAGGCGTCATGGTGCTGCGTTACCGCGGGGCCTTAAGATAAAGCTCGTATCCGCTCTCATTCTTCCACACCTGGATTACTGCTGCCTGGCTTTGCTGGGCATCAGTACCCTCTCGCAGCTTAAAATCCAGCGCGCTTTAAACGCCTGCGTGCGTTTTGTGTTTGGTGTCCCCCGCGATATCCGCATTACGCCGTTTTACATGCGACTAGGTTGGCTGAAGGTGCGGGAACGGCGCCTCCTATTTCTTGGGCTTTCCCTTTTTCGGGCCATAAGGTCGGGTTCACCCTCCTTCTATCGAGAGCTCCTCTTGGTCAGGCAGGAGTCTGTCTCTGGTCACCCCTCCCGCCAGAGGGGTCCTCTTTTGGTGGTTCCCTCTCACCGTACAGCATTTTTTGGGGCCTCGTACGCAGTACGGGGCCCCCAATTCTGGAACTCGCTACCAGCTTCCATCCGGGAGTGTGATAGCGAGGCGTCTTTTAAGAGGGCTCTGACTCGTTTTCTTGCCTCTTCTTACGGGTGAACCTCTGACCTGGTCTTTCCTTTTCTTTTCTTTGCTATCTTTTATTTCTCCTCTTTTTTCTTTCTTTTGCGATTGCGTTTAGCGTTTTTTTTTTCTTGTCTATCTTGCGTGCGTCTATCTCTTCTCTTGTACTTCTTTTATTTTTATTTTTATTTTTATTTTTTATTTTTATTTTTATTTTTAATTTTAATTTTAAGTTTCTGCGTCTTTATATATGTCTCTGTATTGCTTTGTATTATTTGTCTCATTGTTCTGAGAGGACTATGTTGTCCTAGAACAGTAATAAACCTAATCTAATCTAATCTAATCTCTCTCTCTCTCTCTCTCTCTCTCTCTCTCTCTCTCTCTCTCTCTCTCTCTCTCTCTCTCTCTCTCTCTCTCTCTCTCTCTCTCTCTCTCTCTCTCTCTCTCTCTCTCTCTCTCTCTCTCTCTCGGTGAGTAACGGATCGCTTCCTAAATCAATCCTGCGTTTCAATCAAATTCACCGCTGCAGCCCGCGCTAAGAGATTTCATTCTTAGTGTGGTCCATGCGCAAAAGAAATCCCTGCAGATTGATATATAAATCTCACTAGAGATACTAGAGGGAGAGGTGACATATAAAGATTTTATCGAGCACGCATGCTCCTAACCTAGCTTGCATACCACAGCAGCTAGTAGTTTACACCGACGTGGCTAATTCTTGCTCGTGCGAGCTGTAAGCTGTATTTTAGACTGTGCCTGCCTGCTGGGGACTATACATAAATTGGATAAGAGCTTTCTTATCTAATTTATATATACCAAACCTCCAGCAAAGAGGGCCACTGACAAGCGCTTTTGGACTTTCACCTGTCATCGGAGTAATGGCAAGCAATTCCTCTATTTGCGAGTCGCCGAACAATGGGACAGGACGTTTCAACAATAATAAATGCAGCCACTGCAAGAGGGTGGTGTATGATGATACGAAGTGTCCATCCTGTGAACGTCCCTACCATGATAAGTGCAAGGCAACCAGGTTCGTCTACGACAACGACGAAGTAACGGGACTCAAAAAGTTAGTCGGTTGCACTATCTGTCTAAATGAGGATGCGCAAGGTAAAGTGCGATATGCGAAAAAGAGAAAATTTGACTGTAATGAAGAATCTGTAGCCTCTAATGTAAATGTAGCTGACGAAATCTTTGACAAAATGAAAGCCTTCTTTGAAAAGCTGCTTGAGAACTCTGTCTCAGAGTTAAAGAAAGAAATTAGGGAACTAAAAGAGGAGTTGAATAGATGTAAAGCCAATGATAAGAGTGACAGCGGAAAGCTTTCATACGTAGAGGCTGTCAGGGACGCGTCGGTCATTGTCAGGCCCAAGAGTAAAGGCAAGGCAAGGAATATTGAGAAGGAAATCAAGGAGAGCATAGACTTGAATAAGCTTAGTATAGGTGTGAAGAAAATTGCAACAAATAAAGAAGGCACTGTGTTTATCAGATGTGCGAATAAAAATGATAATAGAAACAAACTAAAGTCTGAAATAAAAAGTAAGCTAGGGGACGATGTTGAGTTGATTGAGCCAGATACTAGAAAGTCCAGGGTTAAAGTTGTTAGAATTGAGCCAGAGCTAATAAACAAAAAGGAGGAAGAACTGCTCAACAGCATAAAAGATCAGAATTCCTACTTAAAAAGTGACACGAACCTTAAAATAATTAAAAAGATAAGTTACAGGGACTCACAGGATATAGTAACAAAGGGAACGCTAATACTAGAAATGAGTTGTGCAAATAGTAAGCAACTGCTAGATGAGAAAAATTTATACCTAAACTGGAAAGGGTATCAGGTGTACGAATTAGCAAACATTAAGAGATGTTACAACTGTTGGGGATATGGTCACACTCATAAATTCTGTAAAAAGGAGAAGACGTGTAAAAACTGTGCAGAAAAGCATGACAGCAGGGAATGCCCTAACATAAACAAATTTATTAAATGTACAAACTGTGCAAATAAGAAAGATAAGCTTAATATGACGACTCTCCAGGATGACCATGTTGCTACCGACAGGAACTGCCCGTGCTACCTAGAAGTAATAAAAAAGATAAATAATAACCAATAGCAATTAAAAGAAAAAGATGGACTAGGAACTAAAGTAATAGCATGCTTAAATGTACAGAGCTTACTAAGTAAAATAGAGGAAGTTGAGCAGTATCTTTTGTGCAATAATAATGTTAATATATTAGTATGTACTGAATCCAGAATTACCTGTGATATTAGTGACGAGGAAATCAGTATTGAAGGTTTCGACTGTATTAGATGTGACTCCACAAGTAGATTTACAGGTGGTGTAACAGTATACATTCGTAGAAATGTAAGATATAGAATTAATCAAACTACCAAGCATGAGGGAAATTATTGGTGTATCGCAATAAACTTACTTGAACATCATTATAGTGGATACTTGCTGGCAGCATATCATTCACCGAATTCAGCAGATGTGACGTTTCTAGAGTACCTAGAAGAAAAATGTGATGAATTATTAAAAAAAGGAGACAACCTAATAGTAATGGGCGACTTTAACATTGATATGTTAAAGCAAAGTTACTATGGGGCCAAGCTGACAAATTTAATGCAGAATAAGGGAATGAGGCTGCTGGTTAAGGAAGCCACTAGAGTCACGGCAAAAAGTAATACATTACTTGACTTAATGTATTCAAACGTGAAATTAAATTGTAAAGTAGATCATACACCAAAGATTTCAGACCATGCATGGCTAAAAGTGCTAGTCAAATGTGACAAGGGTTCTAAACAAACCTATACTAAAACGATAAGAGACTTTACCCAATGGGATAATAATCTATTTAAAAATGTATTAAGTGACGAATATTATAAGCAGACACTTGTCAGTGTGCAAGCAAATGTACATAGTAGGACAAATGACATAGATTATGACAATCTGAATGATAAAGCTAATATATTAACAAATACTATTTATAATGCACTTGACGAGCTGGCTCCAAAGAAGACTATTTCTGCAAAAGTAAACCCCAAAAAGTGGTTTACAACAGAAATTAAAGAAATGACAAAACAAAGGGACTCCTTATTTAAACTGTATAAAGCCACGAAGGCAAACGAGCATTGGATTGAATATAAGAGATTAAGAAATGACACTGTTAAGCTAATACAGAAAACTAAAAAAGAATATAATGAATTAAAAATTAGAAATGCCCATAAAGATCCCAAATCCATGTCAAAAGTGGTTAAAAGTATCTTAAATAAGAACAAAAACAAAACTATAAACTGGAGACAAATTGTATTTGAGAATAATGTGGCAATGAACTCAACATCTGACTTGGCAAATAAATTAAATGAATTTTTTCTGGACAGTATATCAACTATTACAAGTACTAGAGTGCAAACTGATAAACAGAAGAATATTGAGCAATATATCATACCAGACTTTGTATGCATGAAAACCTGGGATGAGCTTAATCAAGTCCAAAAATGCAAACTAAGGATGACTATTGAAAAGTTAGACTCAAATAAAGGTTCCCTTGGAGGGATTAACAAAGATATTCTGCTCTTGGTGTGTGATTCAGTGGGTGATGCGTTGCTGAGTGTAATTAATACCTCGCTCTCAATGGGTTTATTTCCAGAAAACTGGAAAACCTCCGTTGTCACTCCGTATAAAAAGGTACAAAATCCATGTAAGCCAAGTGACTTGCGTCCGATCAATCAACTACCTCTTTTTGAAAAAGTTCTCGAGCTGCTGGTGAAAGAGCAGTTGGAGACTTTCCTAGAAGAAAACAAAATATTAGATTCGGCACAAGCAGGTTTCAGAAAAGGCTATTCATGCGAGACTGCATTACAACTAACGTTAGACGAGTGGGTCACAGCGATAGAGGATAAAATGTACATTGGTGTCATATTTATCGACTATCGGAGAGCATTTGAAACCGTAAACCAAGACTTACTGCTAAGAAAGTTATACCTGTATGGCATAAGAGATAGTGCGCTAAGATGGTTCAAAACATATATTAAAAACAGACAACAACAAACAAGTATTGATGGAGAGATGTCTGATAAGTTGTCAGTTAAATGGGGAGTACCTCAGGGATCTGTATTGGGTCCTCTCCTCTTCATTATATACATTAATGATCTCAAGAACCATCTTAAAACACACTGCCATATGAGGATGTTTGCGGATGACACGATACTGTACGTCATGGACAGGAATATTGACGAGCTAGAAAGAAAACTTAATTTAGTTATGACGAAAATGGATGATTGGATGTGCCAAAACAACATGTTTTTAAATACTGACAAAACATATCATATGTTAATAAGAAGCAATAGAATGCAAGTAGGTAGGAATCTAAATATTTCCTATAGGCAGTCGACGATCAGAAATGTCAAGGAAATTAAATACCTGGGGATCTACGTTGATGAGAACCTCAATTTTAAAAAACACTTGACATATCTGGAACAAAAAGTAGGTGCTAAAATAAGTTTATTAAATAGAATAGGGAAGGTAATTGGTCCACTAACCAGATGCTACATTTACAAAATAATGATAGCTCCTATCATGGAGTACTGTTCATCAGTACTTACCTATGCAACTCAGGAAGACTTGGAGAAACTACAGATTCTTCAAAATAGGGCTATGCGAATTATACTGCACTGTGATATTTACACTCCGACGCGCGACATGCGAGAAACTCTAAAATTTATGACGATTAGTATGCGTATAAAGAGAAAGATGCTAATACTAGTCTATAAAATGGTCAACCAGGAAATTGCTCCTGAGATGGCAAATAAGGTTACTTACGTACGAAATGTGTCACGACGACTCACCCGCCAGAGTAACAACATATACGTATCTAGTCGTAACACCATGAAAGCTCGGAAAAGCTTGTTTTACGCAGGCTTTCACGAGTATAACAAACTTCCACGAGAGGTTAGGGAGAGCACTAGCGTAGATGCTTTCAAGAGACGACTGAACGTATATCTGGAAGGGGTTATGAATGAATGAGATGAGTGACGTGAAGTGAGGCATGACGTAAGGACTGAAGTATGGCAGTGATGAGTGATAGAGCGCGCGAAGTTTGAATTTGAATGTATGAGGATTGTAAATAGAATGAGTAAATGGGTGTGTTTGAAGAGTGCATAGTATGAATGTGAATATAAATGTGAATATGAATGTGACAATTTAAAAGGTGAAAACGAATGTAAATGTGAATGCGACAATTTTGAATGTTTCAAAAGTACTGACGAGGTGTACATACAAATGTAATGCAATAACTAGCCGAGAAGGCTACATTAAAGTACATCAATCAATCAATCTCTCTCTCTCTCTCTCTCTCTCTCTCTCTCTCTCTCTCTCTCTCTCTCTCTCTCTCTCTCTCTCTCTCTCTCTCTCTCTCTCTCTCTCTCTCTCTCTCTCTCTCTCTCTCTCTCTCTCTCTCTCTCTCTCTCTGTCGCGCGAGCGTACGCGCCCGAGGGTCGGAAAGTTTTGCGTACTCGGTTACAATGTCGTCGACTTTTTCGACCAATATTCTCGCATTCTTATTTCGTACTCTGTCGTAAATTTAACCTGCCCCAATTGCAAAGGATAATAACACTAGTAAAGATTGCAAAGCCTGAGGAAGGCTCAAGTCCACGTCAGAGTACGAAATAAGAATCGAAAAGCATGAAAATATTGTAACCAAATGTGCAAGAGGTAACAATCGTTCTGACGCTTATGCTCGCGCGACCGAGAGAGAGAGAGAGAGAGAGAGAGAGAGATGGACTGAATGTTTTAAAAAATGTATGCATGCAACGAACGCGAACTGAAAACTTTAGGTTTTCTACGTATGCTGCGAGCATGCAAAGTGGAAGCTGTACGGGAAACGTACAGTTTCTTAAAATTGAGGGGACCCGTCTAGATAGACACATAATCAAAGTTTTCTGTTTTAGAAATGCGCGAAGAAATTTTGCGGCTGCGGGCGTGCCAAGGTGCCCCGCCGCCTCCGCCTCCGCCTCCACCTCCGCCACCGCCTCCGCCTCCACCACCACCTCCAGGAGCGGGGCAGCCAAGGCAGTTCCTGCCACAGGCCCCACCGCCACCACCACAGCCCCTGATGATGCCATCACAGGCAGTGGCAGTGCCGCCCCAAGCAGTGGCGGCACTGCCAAACGGCAACAGACGAAGTGAGTTTATTTTCACGACTTAAATAAACTATCAACAGATTGTTTTATTTTTCTTTCATTTAATTTAATTTCAAATGTTTTATTACAGATCGTTTCAAGGCAGGCGGCAGGGGGCGCAGGGCCGCCGCGGAAAGGTGGCGCGCAGCCCGTAATGTGCGCTACTATGATAGGGGCGGTCGTGGTGGCCGTGGTGGTGGCCGTGGTGGTGGCGATGGTGGTCGTGGCCGAACTATCAATATATATTTTTAAATAAAAATTTTTTCAAAAATTTAGTCTTATCTATTTCCTCGCCCTTCAGGTCAAACATCCCTTGATCCTTAAATATAAATATAATACAATTGTAATTAGTAATAATTGTAATTCATTTGCTAATTTCATTAGCAAATAAGCGATTACCGATAGCTAGGGTGATTTAATTTGTAGATTAGATAAGCTATACCCTTATATGTAAGTACTGTACCTTTGATATCTTGACTGTCAAATGCATAGCTCAGGGAGCACACAATCTAAAGTGTAGAAATTAGTTTTTTAACCAAAGTGTTCCTTGAGTGACAAGCTTGACGGTCAAGACCTAAATTGGAATATGTATGAGCATATCGCTTGCCTGATATAGTTTGTAATTGTAAACATTAGATCAAGTAATGATTCTCATTAACAAGAGAGAAATTAACAATAGCTAAAATGCATTTAAATTGCACATTAGATAAGCTATATCCTTACACGTACTGTAACTTTGATATTCTGACTCTCAAAAGCATAGCTCAAGGTACACAATTTAAAGCAATAAAATTTGTTAAATAGGTACTGATTATCAATAGCTAGTATGTCGCTAAAACACATGATTGGTAATTGTTGCTTATTTAAGTTGTTTTAGTTCTTAAGCTAAAGTGTTCCTTGAGCAATGAACTTGACAAACAAGATACAACCAAATTAAACTGTGTATCAGCATTTTGCTTGGTTTATATATTATAATTATAAAGTGTTAAGTCAAACAATGATTCTGAGTAGGGAGATGAAAAGGGAGATTCCCAATAGCTAGAACGTGTTGAAATTATAAATGATGACTTAACACCTTACAAATTATATTAGATAAGTTATATATACAAGCTCTTTGATTCGCAGTCTAGTTTTTTATGTATCCTGACTGTCAAGTGCCTTGCTGACAGAATGCAAACTTGAAGTGCTGAAATTAGTCTAAGCAAATGCTGATCACCAATAACAAGCATTCCTTTAAATTATAAATAATTGCTCATATTGCTAAAAAGATTGATATATATTGTATTCTTGGCAATTTTAATTATTGGTAATCAGTACTTGTTTACCAAAACAAGGACTTGTAAGTTGCACACTTAACACTTTCAACATTTCGTAATTCCTAATAATGACACGATCGCAGGGACAAGGGCAAGGACAGTGTACTCTTTTATTAACTCAATAAAGCATGGAATCTGGAATAAAATGATAAAATGATCAAATCGGACTGTGTCATATATAACTATTACTGCACATAACCAACCATGGCATAACCGGCTTAACCAAAGTGTCGGTATGACATAGATTACAGATTATAGATCGGTAACGTAAACGCGACATTTGGCCGTGGTGCCAACTGGTGTGAGAAAAGTGAAAGGCACACTTTTAGGAATTACTGAATCCCATGAACATAATCCGCCTCGCCTTTTCCACGAGTAAAATAAAGAGGAGAATTCATATCTCCTGAATGACTGAACCGATTCGCTTGATTCTTGGCCTATTCGATTCAGAAAAATCAGAAAAAAATACAAAATTGAGAAATAAATCCTTGGAGCTACAACTTTTGCATAAATGGAGGTGAAAGTTTTCTAGCGGACGACAACCGCTACACTTCGGGATAAGTATCCTCGGTAGTCTCGCGCCGTCCTATATATACTGCGCCGTCCTATATATACTACTACTTGGCGCGAGACTCTACCGAGTCTCCTGATGCATTTCGAATCTACACGGGTAAAGAAGAAAATACAAATAAAATATCTGGAAATAAGTCGACTGAGATTGTAATGGATCTTTGCCAAGATATTTTAGGCAAAGGCCACACGATCTGTACTGATAATTGGTACACAAGCGTTGACCTGGCGGAAAGATAAACTGATATGTGTACACATTTATTGGGAACCCTACGGAAAAATCGACGCGGTAATCCAAAAGCAGTAGTGGCCCAAAAATTAAAACGTGGAGAAGTTATCGCGCGACAAAATAAAAATGGAGTAACTATCTTAAAGTGGAAAGATAAGAGGGATGTGTTGATGCTATCTACAAAACATTCAGCAGAAATGACAACTATACAGAAAAGAAACTGTTTAAAAGAAAAGCCAAAAATGGTAGTTGAATATAATTTAGGGAAATCATCGGTCGACTTATCTGATCAAATGGTTGCTTATAGCTCACCATTACGTAGAACTGTGAAATGGTACAAGAAACTGGCAATGGAACTTTTACTAAATACTTGTATTGTAAATTCTATAGTGTTATTCAAACGCGTAAACCAGAAAAGTATTGCAATTCCTGATTTTAGGATGAAATTAGCTATGTATCTAATGAATTGCTCCGATAATGATTGTATTTCTCCAAAAATAAGCGTACAGGGCAGACCTCGTCATGAATTTAAAAAAATGACGGGAAATGCACGAAATGTAAGGCGATTTTGTAAGGCGTACTATAACAAAAATTCAAAGCAGCTAGGAAGAACTGAAGCAAAGAATTGTACGAAAAAAGTGGTGACATATTGTTCATATTGCGTCGATTCACCTTTTCTTTGCCTTGAGTGTTTTAATCTGACTCATCGCAAAATGCACTGAGAATATGTAGATTTTTCATGTACTAATAAAATTATTTTTGTATTTTCTATATTGCATTAATTTCTTCAAACCATTATAGTAGCAATGGTATTATTAAAAAGTTGATCAGTATCCATATTTACCATAATTACGTACTTTTAGTATTGACCGCGCCGCCGGTCACCGGTGGCCCCCACGGCGCTGTAGCGAAGTCGAGTGCCAGTCACCGGTGACCCCCACGGCAGTCAACGTGTTGAAATTGTAGTAAAGCAAAAATCTAGTGCCGCCCCTGAGATTATTCTCGAAGGATCGGGAGGCCGCGCGTACGCCGTACGCGCTCGCCCTATTCCAGCTGCATTCTCGAAGGAGAGGACGAGGTAAGAAACCACGGCCGCCTGAGAGAATCGGCATAGCACCGGGGAGTACAGGGGTTAGCTCCTTCCAGTAGTCCCGCTAACAAATTTTCGTATTTCATTTAACATAAACTGTTATTATGATATAGAAGGCGTAACATGCGCCAAGTTTGTGTTTGCCTGGCAAAATCTCAGCGCCGCATGTTTCGATTAGGATGATACTTTTTCTATTTTACAGAGACGGGCTCTAGAACGGTCCCATTGCAAAATTTTTCGATATTGTTTAGGACTAGTTATTGTTATCGCATAAGAACTGTTATTGCGTTCCTCCGTCAGTAGCTCTGTTTATGGTTGATGGATGGACAAACCGGGTTGAAACCTTTTCTTTCTCATACAGAATATTCCCTGAATGGAACCGTTCTAACTTTTTCGGAAATTCTTTAACATTAACTTCTTGTATTGCATAAAACCAAAGTTTTGATTGTCCGGCGATAGTTTTGTGTGAGGGCTTGTTCGATCGGAATGAAATTTCTTTCTTCACTTATGAGGGAAGTTGTCGAAGTGTCCGCTTTACATACATTTTGCAATGCACAAGCTTTTCTTTCCTCATTAATTTCAGATACATTTGTTTGTCTATAATTGGTACACCAGCGCATCGATGAAATTCGAGATCAATCATGTTAATAAAGTTAGCGGTGCTTTTTTTTCAAAAAGCAAAACCAATTGTTGTGCTGAATTGTGCTATGTTTGTGCTGCATTGTGCCGTAAATTAAATTAAAATATCTCAAAAAGTTAATATTTTATGAGTACTTTTCGATTTTGACTACGAAGTTAGCGGTGCTTTTTTCTCGAAAAGCGAAACTAATTAGTGCGCTGAATTGTACTCAATTTGTCCTACATTATAACCGATCATTGATTTCCAGTCAAAACTTATATAAAATTCAGTACTTAACAAATTTGGTTTGCTGCACAAAATAGCACAAATTAAGCACAATTCAGCGTACTCCGATGATATTTGAAAAAAGTACTTATAGATACTTAAAAGTACTTATAACTACAATCCCTATACAAGGTACAGCTCGTTACTGGAAAGAAGGCGCCTGGCTCTAGAATTCGGAAAGAGTGGGACTGTTAGGCTACGCCTTACAAGGCTGGAAAACTCCGCCTTTTCTATCTTTCCTCGGCCGAAGCCCCTGACGGCCTTGACCAGGCCTTTCGTATACCTGGCAAAGATCGTGTTCTGCTCAGGTCAAATACCATTGTCCGATATTTTCTCGCCTTAAGAAAATAATAAAAATGACTGTTCCCAAAAGTGAACCTGGTTTATTATTTAAAGTTATATCGATGTTCGATAGCAAGACGATAAATTTCGAATCGTAGTAATCTATCGATTTCGTTAATGTGGAACAGTTTGAGATATCTTTTATATTGAATATCCTTCAAAAATATTATAACAACCATGAAATATTAAAAGTGATATATATTCCAAGCAGAATGGGCAACAGTATACATATAACCTTTTAGCAATCTTAGAGCTTTAAACGTTGAATACTTGTAGCCGTTTCTAATACAATTTGTAACGCGAGAAATAACTGCTCTATTGAGACAAAACTTTAACTTAATTTTTGCTTGGTAACAGTATTTTCCTGACTTCTGCCCACTTCACTCGAATTCCCTGGAATTACAATCGCGCTTAAGTTATGCTTGACTGACTACGCAAGGGTGCGACTCCGACGTATGGCACGACAGGTCTTGGAGTCCCAGCGCTGAGGCGCGTCAAACAATAGAACCGTACGGTATACCTGCTACAGAAAAGCCAGTGCCCTCGATGATGACTTTCTTAAAGATAGATTATTTGGGCTTATTGAGGCAAGAGTGGGGCACGGTTGCGGTAATACAATACATAATGGCATTTCTTGAAGACGCACCCGTTCCAAACGAGTGGATGCGCGAAACCTTCTTTCAATATATGCCACCAGCAAAACTGTTCGAAAACGGGTGATAATCCGGGTCTACTTTCAATTAGAACACTGCTTGCTACTCTTAAAGGACACCGAAGAACCGACTGCGCCCGTTCCAAATGAGTGGATGCGCGAAACCTTCTTTCAATATAGGCCACCAGCAAAACTGTTCGTTCCAGCAAACCTTAATTAATTTCAATAATTCGGTATAATCTTAAACAGATTAAAATTAGCGAGCCTTTATTGCTAAGATTATCCGTAAGGATCGGGAACTCATCGTGGGAGTTTGTGGAAGTTGTTTACCCGGTGACTTAATCCATGTCACAATTAATGTGCAAAGAGAACTTTACTACTACTGAGTTGAAAACTACTAGATGCTGATTCTTATTTTATTAATATAACTGGCATAGGGACGTGAAATTCAGCTCTTCCTTTTCATTACTAATGAAGGGGCAGAGGCGCCAACATTGAAGCCGGGTGTTGAAACACCACTGGCAGGTAGCAAACGAAAGGGATCACTCGCTATTGTTTTCCAATGTCCAAGTTAGCTTGGACTGGTTACTGGGAGAAACCAGTGCATGGCCTGCTCTAAATTGCGGTGCGCTTGTAAAACCGAATACCGCTGCTATTTTGCAGCTGCAAGACTTTTCTGCAAGCCTTTTCTGCAAGTCTTCTAGACCTCCCACCACCGACTACGATTTGGGTGGTTTAGTATATAAGATGTCAGGAAAATTTTCAAGGTTCCAGTTCACTTGTAATTCGCTGACGAGTAACTTCGTTACGTGTTGCGTTTTTCCAAGTGAATATTTTCCCCAGAAACCGCAGTTTTACTGTATCTCGCGAATCTTTTACTTTGTTGCGATCATGGCGCTGAAACGGAAACGCGGTGAAACCATTCATCACGAGGTGATATGGTTCGCGGAATCGTTAAGCGCTGTGACGAAGAGGCGCGGAGCGGCGTGTTGTCCTTCGGCATTACGCAGGCGTCAAAACGTGCTGCGTTTTATGCCGGTGTGTCCGAGAGGACCATCACCCGCGTCCGAAAGGAGTGTGCCAGCTTGGGACCGGACCAGCATCTGGTATCACCAGGAAAGAAGCGGCCAAGGAAGAAAGAAAAGGCCATCGCCACAGTGACGGAAGAGGACCGCCGCATAATAAGAGGCCTAATTACGACGTTCTATACAGAACGTCGTGAAGTGCCAACAACGGCCAAGCTGCTGGTGGCAGTTCAAGAAATGATCCCCTTTCCATGGGGAGCCCAATCCCTTCGGCGGCTGCTGCACGATATGGGTTTTCGCTGGGCGAAAACCCAATCAACAAGAAGAGTGCTCGTCGAACGGCCGAACATAGTTTCATGGAGAACGAAGTTCATCCGGGCAATTCGGCGGCACCGGCAAGAGGGCAAAAATATTATATACCTCGATGAGACCTGGGTGGATAACACGATGTCGCATTCTAAATGCTGGCAAAGTGCAGAGTTCACCGGGACGCTGGCGAACAGCAGTTCGTCTCATCGATTGGTGATTGTACATGCGGGCAGCCGAGATGGTTTTCTAAACGGTGCTGCTCTGATCTTTAAGGCCGGAGCAGTAACCGGAGATTATCACGGCCAGATGAATTCTGGCAATTTTGAAAAGTGGCTGAGAGAGAAGCTTATGCCAAACCTTCCACACAACAGTGTGGTGGTTATGGACAATGCCCCGTACCATTCGGTACGGGAAAATAAACCACCAACCAAGTTCGGCTTAAAAGCCGATATGGTACAATGGCTGCAAAATAATAAAATTGCATTTGACCCGCAGGCCAGAAAGGCCGAGCTCTATGAGCTAATAAATAAATACAAGAGCCCAGAGAAGGAGTACCGAATCGACACGATTCTCAAAGAAGCCGGTCACACGGTACTCCGTTTGCCGCCATACATGTGCGAACTCAATCCAATTGAGTTCGCATGGGCGAAAATTAAAAGAACTGTTAGGGATAGAAACGCTGGAACGTTATCCCTAGCAGAGTTATACGATGCAGCGATTGAAGGGATGGCCCAGGTCACAGCCGCCGATTGGACTGGGTACTACCACCACATAATCAAACTCGAGGACGAGTTTTGGACCAACGACGGCTTGATGGAAGACATCGAAGAGGAAGTTATGCGAATCGCATTGAACGATGAGGGCACCGATGAGGAAGTCGTCAGCAGCAGCAGTGACACCAGCCACTCCGATTGAGGCAAGAGGGTGCTACAAATGTTGCTAGCGTCACAGGCCGGAAAAAGATAAGTATTTCTTGTTCCGCTTTAATTCTACTCCATTCGCTATGAGCGCTTCTAATATAAACATTTATTTTTTCATTTTTAGAACTGAACACTTGAAGACGAGGTCATTTCAATGTGTCAACGTGCGTTGCTGAAAAAGATAAGTATTTTTGTACCCTGTTGTTTAAGTACACTAAAACAATTAAATACTTATTATGCATAATTTTTCAGGTGTGCAAGAAACCAGCACCAGTAAGGGATCCCTTTATGAGCCGCACGGAAAGGTCGCCGTCGAGAGGTCCGAAAAATCGGGACCGCGTCGCAGGTCAGAAAAAGATAAGTATTGGCAGCCCACTCTTACAGTTTCCTACCAGCCAATAGAAACAAGACTTCGGATCGCTAGTAATAAAACCTTTTGTTGCCATTCCTAGGTACCGGATTTGAAGGAGGAGACAAATTTTTCGGCAAATCAGAGCCAGGCGCCTTCTTTCCAGTAAACTGTCGAGGTTTATTCACGGATGTTCGATGATTTTGATAAAATTTTCTATATCTATAATTCGCAAAGAGCCGATTCATATGCAAAAACCAGTTGCCCGCTAACTCAATTCTTTTTAGTTACAAAGTTTTGGATCACTTTTTTTTCAATAATTTATAAGTCGGTAAATACTACAGATAGCCATATCGTTCAAAGGTCAAACTGAGAAAAGGAATTCAAGTTTAGTAAAAAAAAGTACTACATTAGGAAATACTCGTTTGGAACAAATGTTAATGAGAAAAGTTTATAACAAATGCTTGCTGTTTCCAAAGGGGATCATCGACTTTCATAAAAAAAATTGCGAACCGTTGGTGTAAGTTTCTTGCAAATACGCTTCAAAGGGTTTCCGGGAACACGGCTTGGGGACCGTGTTATAAATTTTTATTGGCACCTCCTAATCGCATAATCTGGACGCGGATGGGTACCACCAGTTCACATATTGTGTTTTAGCAGGTACGCCGTAAGGAACTGAACAGGTACGGCTATTTTGAATGTACTTACCCCGAGTGCCGAACCGCATCCGCTCACCAGTCAAGCGCGGCGCGCACCATCCGCGGATTGACCGGGCGCGCCCGGCAATGAAAATTTATAACACGGTCCCCAAGTCGTGTTCCGGAAAGCCCTTTGAAGGGTGTTCGCAAGAGACTTACACCAACGGTTAGCAATTTTTTTTATGAAAGTCCATGGATCCCCTGTGGAAACACCAAGCGTTTGTTATGAACTTTTCTCATTAACATTTGTTCCAAACGAGTATTTGCCAATGTAGTATTTTTTTTACTAAACTTGAATTCTTCTTCTCAGTTTGATCTTTGAACAATATGGCTATTTGTAATATTTACCGAGTTATAAATTATTGAAAAAAAATTGATCCAAAACTTGAGTTCGTGTAACTAAAAAGAATTGAGTTAGCGGGCAACTGGCTTTTGCATTTGAATCGGCTCTTTGCGAATTATCGATACAGAAAATTTCATCAAAATCATCGAACATCTGCGAATAAACCTCGACAGTTGACGCGGGATGACCCACCTTTTATAGGGATTGTACTGTGACGAAGTGTCCTCCCCCAACCCAAGCATAAGACCGGAAGGCTAACTCGAAACCGCAAATTAGGGAAAACAACATAGCCTCCAGGCAAGGTCGTCCGTTAATCACTAGCGAAAGTTGATGTTCCGCTCCTAATACTCTTTGAATTCGCTTGAGCCATTTAGACACCGATGACCAGGGGCGTAGCAATTCCTCCAGCCGCCGACAACCATCTTTAGTTCCGTCACCAGCAGCCACGAGATTCCGGTTCGACGTGGAGACTCCACTGCGGATGTTAGCAGCCCGCGAAGGACTTCCAGGGCGGTGTGGGCCACACCGCAGGATTTCTGGGCGGTTGGGAAGGCACATCCAGGAGGAAGGATCCATCGGCAGCGGCCGCTAGGATCTTCCTACAGCGCAGGGGTACGGCCCTGTGCGGAGGCTCCCCGAACCTTGGCGTCCGGACTGCGTTAGGTGGCATGATCGGCCAAAGTCAGGGGCAGGGGGGAATCATAGGCTCAAGTCTATTAAAGTCCCGCGCGAGTAAGGAGCGGACATTCGTTGCGTGGAAAGTAATTAGTACAGTTTCGATTAAATTGTGTGTCTCGTCACCACCAGCTATCCTAAACAGCATTAGGTAAGAGCCGAATCTTCGGACTTAATTATATCGTCTTTCACGTATTGGCCAGCCAGGCCATTGTCCTGGCTGAGTCTTGTACACGTGCCATATTCGTGCTTCTCAATAGCTTTGACCCTTGCAAGTTCCACGTAACTACAGTCGACCTTCCTGGAGGACTCCGGCGTCCTCGCAGCGAATCATTTATTCCGTCCGTAGATTGTAGTTCGCTTCTCGAGACTTTATACTAGCAGTAGCTCGCAGATTTGTTTCCGCTCGTCTCGTCATTCCGAGACGTTTCTCTTCCCTTTGGTCAGGCCGTCTTTAACAATACTTGTAAAACTTGTAGCTTGCTCATCACGGACGCCTAGTAACGCCCGTGAGTGAAGTCCGTCACTCCACTACACTCTGTCTTATTTCCGCCTCAGAAGGGCTAATAAAGTCTCGAATTAATAGCAAATCTGTCTTGGTTGCGTCTCCTGCCGAATTCACTGTGCTCTCAAGAAGTCAACTCTGAGCTGCCGCATAGAAAAACCCGACTGCAAGTCTCCGGAAACATTGTGCGGCTACACGCCAGTTCGTTCCGTTATCGTGGTACCGCGGGGTACGTCGTGCCCAGATTGTAGGTTTTCCGGAATTGCAGTCGAGAGTCAGGGCTTACTTTTGCGTCCCGTCTGGACACACGTCTCTCTCTTTGAAAAATAATATTTCTCGAATTTTCCTGGGCAACTGGCTGCGGGTAGCTGTATTCCGAGCAGCCCCAGGAAAATTCCTCACAGTACTTATAAGTACTTTTAAGTACCTTTAAGTACTTCTTTCAAATACCATTGGAATGTGTGGAATTGTACTTAATTTGTGCTATTTTCTGCAGGAAAAATTTAAAATATATTGTAAGGGTCACATTTTATGAAGGATTTTTGACTTTCGAGGTAAAAATAAAATATCAGTAAAGTTAGCCACACTACTTTTCGAAATGCAAAAAATAATTGTTATGGTGCATTGTGCCGTAATCCAAATTTGTTAAGTACTGAATATTACACAAGTTTGGACTGGACATCAATTTTCGGTCGAGGGTTAGCCTCGCTTTTTTGGAATTAAAAAATTAAATGTCCTGTTGGATTGTACTCGGTATGTGCTGGCTTATGTCCGGCTAACTGTAATTGTTGAATAAAATGTTTATTAATCGACTTATCAAATTTTGGTTTGCGGCACAATGCGGCACAAGTACGGCACAAATGCAGCACAACAGTTGTTTTTTGCATAAAAATAAACATAAGAATAAACATAAAAATAACGGCAAAACTTTTCTTCGGAAAACCATCTCCCAATCCTGTCCTCTCGCGTACAATCCCTATAAAAAGGTAATGAAAATTGCCATCTTTACAAAACTCTAAGATAATTGTTATGTTCTGCCTGAATTAAAAAATCGTACTAGCCAGAACTAGTATCTAAACAAATTCAATGCGTCCGGGTATAAATTTTAATATCTCATGATGCTATTACAGTGTTTTACCAGGCAGCAACTTATATTCGTGAATGACAATCGTTATTAATCGGTACTTATACTTTTGCATACTTATAAACTTATATTATACTTCATATGTGTATGGAATTGTTATCAAAACTTATGTTTAGTAACCTCTGGACAGTGGAAATGAGAATAAGGCTTCCGTTGTTCAACTCCGAGCATCCGAGCACTTAGAATACTAGTAAAGCCATTACTTTGTACAACACTATGTTTCGAATCGCCTCAGCAGTCAGTTGCCATAGAGTTTAACGAATGTATTGATTAAACTATAGGGCGACTTAAGTTTGTATTTTTGGGCGCGTCAAATAATTGTAATTCTTCAGTTGTTTGATATTGCTAAACGTAGAGTATAAATGTATTGAAGTATCAATCTCAAAAGTAGAGTTATGTCGACGCCAAAGTCGTGCTTTCGGACATCGCTCGCCGTCAGGTTACCTGTGTCAGCGTGGCCAGTTTTGGGGGTTTATGACACCCTGAGTTTTTCCCTGAAGCGGAGAGGTACTCTGCAGCACCTCCACGAGGTCTGCTCTACAGGGTGTCCCAAAAATGTTGGATATCACTATAGCCATCTTGTTGGGAAGGGGCGGGGATGATGATGCCGTTTTTAAAAATTTGCGTTAGGCCTCCAATTCCGAGTTATTCAACAACAAAGTTAGGTACCGCCCACTGAGGTCTTGGCGAGTCCTGGCCGGTTATGTTTTGCTCCTAGAAAAAGGGAGGTGACAGAAAAAATCTTGAGTGTGGGCCTGCGACAATTGCTATGGAGGACCGGCGGGTGCTCAACCGCTCGGTTCATTCGAAACCGGAACGCAGACCCTTGCATGTGCCGCCTTGAAGACCCGAGCACGGCACGGCATCGCCCTACGCTGGAGCACCCGCCGGTCCTCCATAGCAATTGTCGCAGGCCCACACTCAAGATGTTTTCTGTCACCTCCCTTTTTCTAGGAGTGAGGGATGACCGGCCAGGATTTGCTAGCGCTCCGAGGGCGTTACCTAACTTTGTTGTTTAATAACTCGGAATTGGAGGCCCAACGCAAATTTTTAGAAACGGCATCATCATCCCCGCCTCCTTCCCAACAAGATACACCCTGAGACACCCTGTATACGTACATTTCCGTGCCCACCTCTGTTTTTCTAACAATATTTGCCTCAATCGGTGATTAGCTCTTGCAGCGATCAGTAGTGAATCTCCGCTCTAAGTGTCCAGACTTGTAGTCAGCAATCGTTACTGGTGTTACGTATTTATACTATTTTCATTACCACGGATTTGGACTCCTAGTTACAGTTACTTGCAACTGTAATCTCCATAACCGTTTGCGTTCTCACCGTACTTTAAAGTGCTTCCATAGTGCCATATTTTGGATTTTTATAATGTCTTCGCGACCCAGCATCGTGGCGTTAAAAAATCTACTGCAACTTCAGCAGTTCAAAAGTATTTTAAATAATGATGGCTCTGTAGTTCCACCGAAATCAAATATTTATAAAGATTTGGCTAATGCCATGGCTCAAGAGTGCCGCCTGGAACCGAAACATATTTACACCATTTTAAAACTTGATAGACATGGAACGCACACAGAATTGTTGCAGTTACATAATATCAGTTACGAGAAACCAAACATCACATACGATTTAAGAATCGATGAATCGTACGGTATTAGTACAACAACTAGTACAACTTTTATTGTTCGTATACTGGGGTTAGGAAGTTCATGGTGCCACTCGGTCGACAGTGCTACGGTGCCCATCGGAGGTGCAGCCAACTAGAGTCCGAAGGAGAGGAGGGTGTTCCACTCCACCGATCAACTACTTTTCCCAACCCCCGACAGGGGAGGGAGCGCCAGCAGGTGGTGGTTCCGAACCAATATGCCACTTGCCTTAAACGCAGTTCACCCCCTCTGTCATTTAAGACACACCCCTGCACTCGCCGGGTGACCTTTTTTTTTTTTTTTTTTGACGCAGTGAAAATCCCTGAACGGATACCCCGTCTCTCTGGGGGGAGAGGCGGGGTTATGTGGGGCTTGCACCCACTAAAAACACTGCGGTGACCTCGGAGACATGACGGGACGGGCCCTGGGGAGACCAGAGGATGCTACCAGGACCCGCCCCTGTCTCGGCACAGATAGTGCCACATGCCCGGGGGGGAGGAAATGCCCTCCCCCCGTTCGATACACTGTTGTTGTTTGGGCGATGGGCGGGCCACACACCCATCACCCCTTCACGCGGCCGGAGTGCAAAGGAGGGATTCAGCCCCCCAGCTGAGCCCCCCCGCCGACCGCGCGGACGTTTTTGTGCCGCGGGAGAGCCGTGGCTCTCTCCCGCGGCCGTCCCCCGTAGATGTTCCGGAAGGAGGGGAGGGAAGAGGAGGTGGCGACACCATCATGGTGGCGCCTGGAGGTCGGGCCTCCTTCTTCTCCCCCTGCCCCTCCGCCCGGGGGGCCCACGCCGCTCGGGATGGCGCTGCCGCTCCCGAGCCCTCTCGGCCGTCTCCTTCGCGAGCATTACGTGCTCGCAGAAGGAGACGACCGCATCCCAACGATCCGCGCCGCCGAGCATCCGACCCACGATGCTCGACAGCGCGAGATCGTCACTCCCTATCTCGTCGACCAGGACGGCGCGCTCGTCCGCCCACGCCGGACAGAACTCCAGCGTGTGCTGCGCGTCGTCCCGGTCGGCTGCACAATGGTGACAGCGGGTCGTGGCCTCCCTGCCAATCCTGGCCAGGTACGCACCGAAGCAACCATGCCCGGTGAGCACCTGGCACAGGCGGTACGTGACACCCCCAAAACCCCTATCCGCCCAGCGTTGGAGATGCGGACGGATAGCCTCGGCAGCCCTGGTGGGCTCGATACCCGGCTCGTCGAGCCAGCTGACCCAAGAGTCAACCAGGTACTGCCGGGACTGGCGCTTCAAGTCGGCCATCTTCTCGGTGGTGGCGACTCCCCTTTGCCGCGCATCGGACAGGCCTCTGTAATAGAGTGCCTGCGAGCGGGCTACGATCTCCCACGGGGGAGATCGGGCCACCACACTGGCTGCACGGTGGGATATAGTTCTATATCCCCGGCAGGTCCTTATGGCTACACAGCGGTGTAGCCGGCCCACCCGAGCTCGGGTAGCGGCGTTGCCAGCGCCGCATAAGGCCTCGGACCATACCGGAGAGCCGTACAGGACTTGCGACCTGACGACTCCACCGTACAGCCGACCGACTTTCTCGAGAGGACCGCCCAGGTTGGGAAGGAGCCGGCATAACGCGCCGGCCGTCTTCTCCGCTCTGGGGAGGATCCTCTCGAAGTGCTCCTTGAAGCGCCAGCGGTGGTCGAGGTGAACACCGAGGTACTTAAAGCACCCCTTCACCTCGACCAGAGTGTCACGCACCATGATCCCGGTCTCCGGCAGCCCGGCGTGCAGACTCCGAGGACGGCTGATCCAGGCCGCCTCGGTCTTCTGCGGGGCTACGCGGAGACCCAGGCTCTCCACCTCTGCCACGACCCGCGCGGTTGCCAGACCCGCGAGGCGGCACGTCCTTCTCCAGTCCTCCTCGCTGGCCAGCACCAGAGTGTCGTCCGCGTAGCAGACCAGTGCCGTACCAGCGGGGAGGGCGGCCCGTAGGACTTTGTCATACCCGAGGTTCCACAGCAGGGGTCCCAGAACCGATCCCTGCGGGACACCTCGGGTAACGTCCTTGACTCCCAACCGGCCACCGGCGGCCGGAAAGCCGACCGTCCTGTCCGACAGGTAGGCGCGGACGACCCGCTGCAGGTACAGAGGCACCCGGTGGTACTCGAGCGCCTCCATGATCCTGCCCCAGGGGAGGGAGTTGAACGCATTGACGATGTCAAGCGACACCGCCAATGCGACCTCGCCCCGGGCGATCGCCGCGTCCGCGAAGGCCCTAACACGGCTGATGGCATCAACCGTGGAGCGGGCCTCGCGAAACCCGAACTGATGTGGGCTCAGATCGGGTCCCACCGTGGACAGGTGCTGGACGAGTCGGTTGGCGATTACTCGCTCAAACCACTTTTCCGACTCGTCCAGCAGACAAATCGGCCGGTAAGCCGACGGGGAGTCAGCGGGTTTCCCCTCCTTGTGGAGAAGGACGAGCCGCGAGTTTCTCCAAGCCCTGGGAAAACAGCCCACCACCAGGCACTTGGAGAAGAGGTCCCGAACCCTCGGACCCCAGATCCTGCTGGTCAGAGCCCAGGCTTTGCCAGGGATGCCGTCCGGACCACGAGCTTTCTTGCCTGAAAGCTTCCTGGCCGCCCTGGCAAGCTCGTGCTCCGAGACGGCCAGGTCGTCGACCGCCTCGGAGTGCGCCACCATCGCAGTCCCATCCCCGACTCCCGGAGGCACAGCCACCTCCCCCACCGGAACGTCCGGCGGGAAACGGGTAGCTATCACCTCGTCCAGGAAGCCGGGGTCGAGAGTCTCCGTCAGCGGGGGCACCCGTGGTCGTAGCTGATGCATGACCATGCGATACGGGCGCCCCCACGGATCCTCGTTAATGGTGGCGACGAGTTCAGCCCAGGCTCTGCTCTTGGCTGCCCTGATAGCGGCCTGCAGGAGACGCTTCCTAGCGGAGAAGCTCTCCCACAGAACCGCCTCCTCAGCGAGGCATCTGTGAGCCCTGCGCCTTGCTCTGCTGTACCGGCGTCGGGCGCGGATGGTGGTGCGCCGGAGATCAGAGATCTCATCCGACCACCAGTACACCTGGCCCCGGGGGACGGATTTCGTAGCGCGGGCCATGGCGACGTCACACACAGTCGCCATGTCGGCCCGCAAATTCTCCACCTCGTCCCCGGGGTCGACGCAGGGCTGCCTCGCTGGCCAAGTGATGACCAGGGCAGCCGCGACCAGCAGGTCTTCGTCCAGGGTTCGGGACCTCCATCCTGACGGCAGTGTCCTGGGCCCGCCATGGCGGCGGTCCCGGGCAGCCGAGGAGGCCGTGTTCGGGAGGAGGGTCATTGTCACGTACAAGTGATCGGAGAATGACTCCAGACCCTCCTCCACACGCCAGCCCTCGACCCAGCGCACGGTCGAGGGGGAAGCCCATGTCAAGTCGACGATGGACACCCCCTGTACCCGCACGCAGGTCGGGGTGGACCCTTGGTTCAGCAACCTCAGGTCCAACCCCGCTGCCCAGTCCCCGAGAACTGTCCCCCTACGGTCTGTGCTGGGGGACCCCCACGCAGTCGCGTGGGCGTTGAAGTCCCCCATCACGAGCATCCGACCGCCAAGATGCGGCCGGATGCTGGCGCCCAGATCGTCGAGCGCCGACTCGTAGTCGTTGAGGGGGATGTTCGGGGACAGGTAGACCGCCACCACCACGAGATCTTTCCACCGCGCGGCCACAAAGCCCCGGCCTCGCCCCAGGAGGCGGGCGGTGCCGAAGCTCGCAGCCGCGGCGGGCCCTACCGCTATGGCGGAGACACCCAGTAGGTCTCCGACCCATAGGGGCGAGTCGGGGATCCTGTGGGGCTCGGACACTGCCGCCAGGGCCACTCCCCTTTCCGCCATAGTCTGCGCCAGCAGACCCTGGGCGTCGGGGGAGTGGTTCAGGTTCGCCTGGAGGAGGGATATCGCCATTACTCGGCGATGTCCATCCCCTCCTCCGGGCGGGCCTCTGTCGTTGCGGGTCTGGCAACCTCAACCACTACCGTTGGTTCAGTGGGGGGTGGATCACTCCCCCCACTTGTCGATGGAATTGGGGCCATCTCCACCTCCGGCGGGGAGGTGGTGACGGCCTCGCCGGTGGGGACTGTCCCGCCGGCTGGTTGCGAGGCAGAGGGGGCAAGGGCGCGCTTCCCAGCAGGAAGACCCCTCGTACCCCTCTTAGCCGGGGCTTTGCAAGCCGGGCCACCCAGACGGTGGTCCGACTTGAGCCCCTTCTCCTTACACACCGGGCAGCATATGGCTTCCCGGCATGCTCTGGCCAGGTGTCCCGCACCGCCGCACCGGAAACAATGACCGGTGCGGTCAGTGGGGGCCGAGCAGTTGGCCCGCACATGACCCTTCTCCAGGCATCTGAAGCACTGGAGAGGGCGCTGCGCCAGCGCAACTATCCGGGCCGACGACCACCCGACCAGCAGACGCCCCGCAGCCACCAGCTTCTTCGCGGAGGTCAGCGGGCACCTCACCCAGATGGAGCCAAGACCGCCACCCGCACGGGTGGCGATCCGCCCCACCCTGACCTCCGCGGGGGGACAGTCCCCTTCGCGCGCCACCGCCGCAAGGACCTCCTCCGGGGTTACGCAGTCATCCAGGCCGGTCACGCGCAGCTCCGCGCTCCTAACCGGCCTGGTAACCCTCACCCCCGAGTCCTCCATCACCTGGGAGAGGCGCTGGGATAGGGCTTTCGCCTTCTCCGCACCGCCCTCGCCAGGGATTTCAAGGAGCAGGGCTCCTGTAACGGCCCTCTTGGGCCGGATCTCCTTGATCCCGAGATCGGATATATTTATCCGATCCCGGGCCCGGCGCATCACCTCCGCGTAGCTCATACCCTCGACACTACCGTCGAGGGTAAGAGCCACTGCGGCATGTGCCCTGCTCCTCGGGAGCTTCACCCCCGTTTGTGAAGCGGGGGGTTGGCTCCCGCTCGGCCTCGCCGTTTTTGTCCCTGCGGCGGCGGCAGGCTTAGTCGGTTTAGCCGGCTTCGTCCTTGCGGCGCCGGGGGGCTTGGACGCCGGCCGGGCAATGGCCGCTGCCGCTCTGGACGTCCGACCCGCCTTGCTGGTAGCGGGCGTGGAGGGAAGGGGCCCTCCGGCCTCCTTCTTCCTCCCGCCTTTTCCCCTCCTCACCACAGCGGCCCACTCGCCGTCACCACCCGCGGCAGACGGTGTCGCGGGTATAGCGGCCGGACTAGCGGCCAAGAGTGGCGTGGCGAGGGGGGGCGGGGGCTGTACAGCCGCCCCACCGAGAGCCGCCTGAAGGCGGCTCTCTATCAGCGACCCCACCCTCTCGAGGATGCGCCGCTCCAAGACATGCATGTCCTGGGGCGGTTTTGGCTCCCGGGAGGATGGGGCCGTATTTGGACCCGACCCGGCTCGCCGGGTGACCTAGTATCAGATGTGGGCTCTCGCCTCACATCCCGGTCTCCGAGCCACGTCCCCTCAAGCGCATATGCCTTCTATGGGAAGCACCACTGCTACGGTCTGCTGAACCTCACGATTGTAGAGTGCGCACAGGACATGTAGATAAACGATAGGCAGGCCGTGAGCGCGCGCGTGCTAGGAGGAGAAGACATTCGAGAATGAAGACATTCAAATTCAAGCATTCGAGAATGACATTTTACACACTTCAAAGCATACTTTTCAATTTAAACGTTATCACACCTTACGTCGTTTGTTCAATCTAATATCGAATAAAAACCAGTCTTCCTGAGAAACTGACAGATAACGGACGTATCTGCCAAAGCCCGAAAGCTGAACATTTATTCGTCCGAGTTCTTGTCCGAGTTATTCCTAACATGGAGGAGAAGACATTCGAGAATGAAGACATTCAAATTAGGGACAAGGATTGTGCAAAAAAAAAAAAAATTCGTAATCCCGTTACGGAGGTAAACCTTGCTTTCGATTTCGTCGCCACAGCTTGCGAAACAGCTCCGCCCGAAATTCGACACGACTTACGCCAACTATTCGGAAGATACCCCATACTCTTAACATCCGGAACTCACTTGCGTGCAGTCACCACCGGATGTATGCTAATCAGGACCACCACAGACATACCCATCACGTATCACCCCTATCGCTTAGCATTCACTGAAAGGGCTAAGGTACGCGAGATGACAGGAAGCCTACTGAAGGATGGGATTATACGCAACAGTGTGTCGCCTTACGCAAGCCCTATCATCCTGGTCAAGAAACAGGACGGCAGTGACCGATTGTGCGTGGACTATCGCGCATTGAATCGCAAAACGATTAAGGACCGGTACCCGTTACCCAGAATTGATGATCAGCTTGATCGCCTCGGTAAAGGGAAATATTTCACCACTTTGGACATGACGTCGGGATTTCACCAGATCCCAATACACCCTGACTCCTGACTCGGATAAATATATCCGATCCCGGGCCCGGCGCATCACCTCCGCGTAGCTCATACCCTCGACACTACCGTCGAGGGTAAGAGCCACTGCGGCATGTGCCCTGCTCCTCGGGAGCTTCACCCCCGTTTGTGAAGCGGGGGGTTGGCTCCCGCTCGGCCTCGCCGTTTTTGTCCCTGCGGCGGCGGCAGGCTTAGTCGGTTTAGCCGGCTTCGTCCTTGCGGCGCCGGGGGGCTTGGACGCCGGCCGGGCAATGGCCGCTGCCGCTCTGGACGTCCGACCCGCCTTGCTGGTAGCGGGCGTGGAGGGAAGGGGCCCTCCGGCCTCCTTCTTCCTCCCGCCTTTTCCCCTCCTCACCACAGCGGCCCACTCGCCGTCACCACCCGCGGCAGACGGTGTCGCGGGTATAGCGGCCGGACTAGCGGCCAAGAGTGGCGTGGCGAGGGGGGGCGGGGGCTGTACAGCCGCCCCACCGAGAGCCGCCTGAAGGCGGCTCTCTATCAGCGACCCCACCCTCTCGAGGATGCGCCGCTCCAAGACATGCATGTCCTGGGGCGGTTTTGGCTCCCGGGAGGATGGGGCCGTATTTGGACCCGACCCGGCTCGCCGGGTGACCTAGTATCAGATGTGGGCTCTCGCCTCACATCCCGGTCTCCGAGCCACGTCCCCTCAAGCGCATATGCCTTCTATGGGAAGCACCACTGCTACGGTCTGCTGAACCTCACGATTGTAGAGTGCCGGGACCGAGCTGACAGCGGGCTGACTGGCGCTCCCGGAGACGAGCGTGTTTCCCAACCCACGGCGAGCCACAGTCTGATGCCTGGGAAACGCGGTGGGTGATTGTTATTGCGGATGTTGTGTTTGACCTACTTATGAAGTAGCATGCAAAAGTGTGTGTGTTTGTCAGATCGCTTCGGGGTTCGTCAGAGTTTTACTTTTTACTTTTTATTGTTTGCTAGTGAAGGGAGGTGGTCCCTCCCCAGTGAGTGTTTTGGCGAGGTGCGAGGCGTCAGTCAGTACGGGGTCTTGTGTTGTGTGGTTGTGCAGGTCATCTTGTTCGGCGTCGGGTTTTTCGGTGATCTGTCGATTCTAATGTCTGAGTTTAGGTGTGCTGGAGTGGATCTGTCTAGCCCATCGGAGGGGGGGAGGGGATCCGAGGATCGTGAATGCCTTAGACAGAGAATATCCGTTCTGTTGGTCGGGCACTGGCACGTCCGGCTTGCCCGCGTCCCTCTCGGCGATATCCGTCTCGCGTGGGTCTTTGTGGGGTCCTAGCTAGTTGCTCAGGGATTTGTTGCCCGCCCGTACACCCGCGGGCGGAGTTCCCTGTTGCTCCGAGCGTACCAGAGCCAACGGTGAGCCAGTGGGAGCCCAATGCCGTTATCGTGAGTATCCCATCCCCGGAATATTGCTGCCCTTCCCTTTTCGCTAGACTGACGGTCGTCTCGTCCCACTGTTTTCGCGCGTGTTAGGAATAACTCGGACAAGAACTCGGACGAATAAATGTTCAGCTTCCGGGCTTTGGCAGATACGTCCGTTATCTGTCAGTTTCTCAGGAAGACTGGTTTTTATTCGATATTAGATTGAACAAACGACGTAAGGTGTGATAACGTTTAAATTGAAAAGTATGCTTTGAAGTGTGTAAAATGTCATTCTCGAATGCTTGAATTTGAATGTCTTCATTCTCGAATGTCTTCTCCTCCTAGCACGGCCAATTCTGACCTGTGGCGCGTTCTCGAGCCATCACTCAGTTGGTACCTGTAACGGAGTAAAGAGAATTGCGTTTTCACCATACAAGGCCCAAGTACGCTACTTGAAATCAAGGCTTTCCGCATCTAAGCGTCCGGGGACCTGCACCCGTATACTTTACTATACTCTCTTTCGTTAGTAACCCGGATGAGCAGTCCGTCTAAGCAATTTGTCCTTTCTTTCGCTGATAGCCCGGGGAAGTAACCCGTTACCTTAAACATTTCCTCTCTTCCGCTTACAGCCCGGGGGAGTAACCCGTCAAATGATTTGAATTTTTGTATTCTCACTTTTGTTTAAGGTTGCATTATGAATTTCCACTCATAACCCC
This sequence comes from Ectemnius continuus, assembly GCA_910591665.1. Classification (NCBI taxonomy): domain Eukaryota; kingdom Metazoa; phylum Arthropoda; class Insecta; order Hymenoptera; family Crabronidae; genus Ectemnius; species Ectemnius continuus. The sequence continues at coordinate 328,361 of CAJUYD010000007.1, forward strand.
TGTTAAGGCGGAGTCCCGGCTTATTCAATATCTACTTCGCCGTCCCACCTTCGTAGGCGATCCTTAGGGGCGGTTGCATGTCGTTTTGTTTTTTGATGGACCAATAAGTAACGATCCCGTGGCAATGTCTTCTCCACCTTGTATGGTCCTCTATACCTTGGCTCTAGTTTTCCAAGTCGTGTCCTTTGTTCTTGTATAAAAACAAAGTCTCCAACCTGAAATTTAATATTATTCCGCCTCCAACGGTCGAATCTTTCCTTCTGTGCAAGAGCGTTTAACCGCAGTCGCTGTTCGGCGGTTTCCCGTAATTCAACTAGATCCATTGGGTCTTGTGTACCGGGTTGCAGAATCCCAAGCTTGGCGACTTGATTTGTTTGGGTCTTCATACCGGTCAATAGTTCGATGGGAGTACACCCAGTGGATTTTTGAATGGTGGTATTTAAGGTAAGTTGTACTTTTGAGACCACGCTCGACCATTCTTTTCCGGTGAGTGTTTCGCAGGTTAGCATATTTAATACGGTGGAAACATATCGTTCTGCTTGTCCGTTGGCTCTATTAGCAGATGTAGCGACATAGTGAATTTCAATGTCATGCTTTTTGAGCATATCCTTGATTAGCCTGCCGGTAAAGTTGCTTTCCCGGTCAACGATCAGTCTGGTGGTGGTTCCGAATAGTACTAGACGTGGTTCTAACGCTTCCTTTAATTCCTGTGCAGTCATATTTCGTAGTGGACATAGCAGTACAAATTTGGTGTAAGCATCAACCAACAAGAGTAGGTGTTTGAAGTTTTCTTCACTCGGTGGGAATGGCCCAAGACAGTCGGCGTGGACAGTGTGAAAAGGAATGGGGATCTTCTCAATGCTGTGTAGCATTCCTTGTTTCGGACCACTAGGACGTTTGGCCATAATGCAGACGATGCACCTATTTATGTACTTTTTCACGAAAGGATTCATCCTCGGGAACCAATAGTTTCTTCTTAGCGAGTGCAGGGTCTTCTCGTATCCGATACGACACTGCTCATCGTGGTGTTGTCTAAGAAGAGCCAGGCGACATCCTTTTGGTACATACCAGCGCTTAATTTTTTTGTTATTTTCGTCTTTGGTACGTAGTAATAAGCCAGACTCTTCGGCGTAGTCGTTGGAACTGCTGTGCCCTTCGCGAATCTGTCTTAAAATTTCTTGTGTCTCGTGGTCTCTTGCTTGCATAATTTCTAGCCATGTGGCTTTTTCCATCACCAAGACGTCTTTTGGGTAATCTTGATCGGTTGGGTTGCGGCTTAAGTAGTCGGCGTACGGGAGGTTAGCTCCTTTTCTATATTCGATTTCAAAATCGAAGTCCTGGAAGTAGATCCACCACCTTGCAACTCGTGGTATGAGGTCTCTCGTGGTAGCCGTCGCTTTAATGGCATTGCAGTCGGTGACCAGTTTGAATTTAATGCCTAATAAATAAACCCAGAAATGTTTCAGAGCATTTACAATTGCCAGGGTTTCCAACTCGTAGGAGTGGTATTTCGCCTCGTCTGAGGAAGTCTTCTTGCTGTAGTAAGCTACTACCCTCAGTTCCTTGTCATGACGTTGGAAAAGAACAGGACCGAACCCGATGCTACTAGCGTCAGTGTGCAACTCAGTATCTAATGTCGGATCGTACACTACCAGCAATGGTCGTCCACAGAGTACGTTTATTATATATTGCCGAGCCTCTTCGCATTCGGGCGACCACTTCCAAGACGCTCCTTTCTTCGTCAAATCAGTAATGCTTGCAACACGGGACGCAAATCCCGGAATGAATTTGCGGAAATATCCAGCCAATCCCAGGAACTGTCGTGCCTGCTTAACGTTAGTTGGGATTGGGGCGTTTCGTAGAGCGATCAGCTTCCTCTCTCCCGGTCGGATTCCTTCGGCTGATACGTGTCGGCCTAAATAGTCAAGGCTTGTACGTAAAAATTTACATTTTTTCATATTGAGGGTGAATCCCGCTGAGTCTAGGGCGGCAAACACCTTTTCCAAGTTGTCTACGCCTTCTTGAAGCGTCTCGGAGGGAATAAGGATGTCGTCGAGGTATGCTATGGCGATGGTGTATTTTAATTCGCCGAGGGCTGTATTTACAGCTCTCTGAAACACGGAGGGTGCATTGCACAAACCAAATGGCATCCTTAGATATTCGAAATGCCCATCAGGTGTCACGAACGCTGTTTTTTCTATGGAGTCAGGGTGTATTGGGATCTGGTGAAATCCCGACGTCATGTCCAAAGTGGTGAAATATTTCCCTTTACCGAGGCGATCAAGCTGATCATCAATTCTGGGTAACGGGTACCGGTCCTTAATCGTTTTGCGATTCAATGCGCGATAGTCCACGCACAATCGGTCACTGCCGTCCTGTTTCTTGACCAGGATGATAGGGCTTGCGTAAGGCGACACACTGTTGCGTATAATCCCATCCTTCAGTAGGCTTCCTGTCATCTCGCGTACCTTAGCCCTTTCAGTGAATGCTAAGCGATAGGGGTGATACGTGATGGGTATGTCTGTGGTGGTCCTGATTAGCATACATCCGGTGGTGACTGCACGCAAGTGAGTTCCGGATGTTAAGAGTATGGGGTATCTTCCGAATAGTTGGCGTAAGTCGTGTCGAATTTCGGGCGGAGCTGTTTCGCAAGCTGTGGCGACGAAATCGAAAGCAAGGTTTACCTCCGTAACGGGATTACGAATTTTTTTTTTTTTTGCACAATCCTTGTCCCTAATTTGAATGTCTTCATTCTCGAATGTCTTCTCCTCCATGTTAGGAATAACTCGGACAAGAACTCGGACGAATAAATGTTCAGCTTTCGGGCTTTGGCAGATACGTCCGTTATCTGTCAGTTTCTCAGGAAGACTGGTTTTTATTCGATATTAGATTGAACAAACGACGTAAGGTGTGATAACGTTTAAATTGAAAAGTATGCTTTGAAGTGTGTAAAATGTCATTCTCGAATGCTTGAATTTGAATGTCTTCATTCTCGAATGTCTTCTCCTCCTAGCACGCGCGCGCTCACGGCCTGCCTATCGTTTATCTACATGTCCTGTGCGCAATGGGGTTGACGTGCATCCGCTGCTGGCGGAGGGCACATACCTAGCTGTGTGGGGAGAAGGGGGCGAGAGAGAGCGGTGTCTGTGGGGACCCTGTGGGGGTGGGGAGGGGGCCCTCTTGTAGTACAGTTAGGAGAGGTGGTATCAACAATTGTCCCGGGCGTTCGGGCCCCAAAGCGATCTATTTCAGGGGGGGGGGGGAGACAGTGGGTGGAAGAATTCGCGGCTGCTCCTGGAGGGAGGGGGGTGATCTGGCTGAGTGCAGCAGTCGACCGCTACAACAGGGATCGCGCGGTGTCTGACTTGCAGAGGGTCGGATCGTTTTTTCGATTGCCCGCGCGTCGCCAGCCCGACATGAAAGTGGAGTGGTCTGCTGTATTATTAGAAGATCCGGTTCTGCCAGCGGCCAATCGTAGCACGGACACCGCGGTCACAGAACGTGTATGAGCGTATCCGGACCGCGCCCCGACTCGCGGGGGTCAGACGTGCTTAGGACGATGAGCCGGGAGCTAATCGCGCGTCGCCAGCCCGGCATGAAAGTGGAGTGGTCTGCTTTGTGTTAGGAGATCCGGATCTACCAGCGGCCATTCGTAGCAGGGACCCACGTGGGCGGGGCGCTTCGGGTCCGGTGTCGCCATACGTCGCCAGCCCGGCAGGAAGGAGACTCGCGCTAGTCGCGCCCCCGTCCCATTGGAGGGCATTGCAGGTCTGTGTCCGCGTGGACAGCGCAGGTTGCGGTCTGGTGTGTTTGGTGGGAGAATCCCGGATGCATGCAGTTTGCGTTTCAGCGCTTGTGTTGGGTATAGAGAGAGTGGGAGTAGTGAATTCTAAGAGAGGGTCCACGTGTTGGTGTTGATGTGGCTTACCTTGCCTGGGTCAGTTCAGTTGTGTTGTATGTCCCGGGATTGGTTTGGTTCCAGTCCTGGTGGAGGTAACCCCTGGGTCGTTTGGTGTTCCAGAGCTTGTGGAGTTTCGTTGTTGTCTATCACTTGTCACTTGTCACTTATTCGTATCTTTGTTCGTCCAACCGGTCAGTAGATGAGGGTACGCGGTGATTTGTAATGTCCTACTACCCCGCTTCCACCCCCCCCCCTCCCGCCCCCGTCACCTCCTTTCCCGATCCCTTCCCCTTAGTTTTAGTTATTATTGTTATTATTAGTTTGTGTATGTTATGGTTCGGGTTACCGGCGGGTTCTTTCCTGGTGGGGGTGTGTGGGTGATTGCGCGTTGGGCGGGGGGGGGGGTCACCCCCGCCCAGTACCCCCCCCCCCCCCAACGCAGTGCCCGGTGAGGGGCAGGGGGGATCACCCTTCCCGCCAATCTTCCTGGCATCGTTGGGTTAAACCTGCACTGGGTTATTTGTGGCGTTGCTTCCAGGCGGGCTCGGCCGGGTCCGGATGTTGGTTGGGGCTGGGCTTCAGGGTGCGTGTCAACTTCCGGTTAGATTGGTGCTAGCTGTGGGGGGCGTTCACGGGCGTTTTGCGGCGGGGGCGGGGGGGGGGGGGGGCGTATCTGGATTGTGGATTGTGTCGTTACGTGGTCGCTTGTGACGTTACTCTCGGGTGAGTTGGGTTAGGTCTGGGTGTCTGTCAGGGCTGAGCTTCTACATATACATCCGTTCTGGTTTGGTTAGGTGGTAGTTTTGGGGGGCGGCGGGGGGGGGGGGGCGCTCATGCGTTGGCATGTTTTACGTTTCTGCGTTTTTGCGCATCTTGGCGTTTTATCGATTGAGTTGTCGTCGGGTGTCGATCGGGTCTGGGGCTTTCGTCTGTATTGGTTTCGGTACGGCTTGGGTGGTTTGGGGGAGTGGGGACGGAGGAGTTCGCTCGTTCTTGGTGGATTGTTGCTGATTGGTGGGTGGGGTGCGGTCGCATGCGTCATTCGCCGGTTGGGGAGAGAGGGAGGGGGGGGGGGGTGGATTAAGGTGGCGCGGTAGCGAGTTCTGGTAGACTAGGGGTGGCTCTCAGTAGGTGCGGGAGTAAGAACATGAGGCAGTGTTATAGAAAGGGTGGCGTTCATAGAGCGCTTGTCACATTTATTTGTGTTTAAATTCATATGTGTATATATATTTGTGTGTGTGTGTGTGTGTGTGTGGTTCGTGTTTTGGTTTAGGTTTACATATGGTTGTCAGTCGGGCGACGGTCTGGGTGATGTGGGTGTTATGTGTGTTCTAGGTGCGGTGTGCGGCGGTGTTTCAGTGTGGCAGTTCCTTGCTGCTACCGGCTATGGGGGTGAAGCCTAATTTTCGATCGTGTGCTATTACGTTGGCGCTTTTCGTGTTATTACTGTTGGTTGTTGGTTGGTGGTGGTGGTGTTGGTACCTGTATCCCATTATTCTTTGTGTCTTTGCTGATCTGATTGTCTGAATGTTGAGTGTTTGATTTGTGATAGTCGTGATGTTTATTCTGGGTCGTTTGGTTGGTCTTGTGAGCGGTGGGGTATCGCGTGCGGTGATTTGGGATCCTGTTCTGGTGTCGGGGATGTTGTTTGTACGTGTGTTTGTGCTTATGTGGTCGGTTTGGTTTGTGCGTTTCCGGGTTCGTTTGATATTGGTTGCTACAGGGTCGCGCGTGTTGTTGTTGTTGGTTGTATTGGGGGTGGCGTAGGTGGCGGGGAGAGCTGCACCGGTGGTGGTGGGGTTGCTGTCGTTGTCATCGTCGTTGTCGTCGTCATTGTTTTGGTTGCTGTCACTGTCGTTGTTGTGATTGTTGTGATTGTTGCTGTTGTTGTTGGTGGTGCGTTGTCGGAGTGCGTAGGCTTGGCGGGCTCTATGGATGTTTCTCCGGTCTTTCATCGGTAGGTCGGTGAGTGGTCTGAGGAGGTTTCCTTTCCTGAGGAAGGTGATTAGTTGTTTTGTCTTGAGGTCGGCGGTGTCTTCTGGGAGGAGATGGTGCTGTTCTAGAATCCTGTGGCGTAGGGGGCCTAAGGCTGGGCAGTCTCTGAGCATGTGAGCCATCGTTTCCACATGTCGTTTGCAAAATCTGCATTTCGTATTTATAGCGAAATTCATGCGGTCAAGCATGTGCCCTGTGCGGCCATGGCCCGTGATTAGGCTGATGGTGATTAGGCTTATTGTTTTTCTGTTGCTGCATGGTAGTGGGGTGTCCATTTTGGGGGTGTGTTGGCCTCGGATTCCGTTCATCTTTGTGCTCTGGCTGGTCTTGTGTGAGACTAACCACCTGTGCCAGAGTTCTGTTAGGGTTGCAGTCTCTAGTGTAGTATGAAAGGAGAGACGTTTAGCACTCCCCTAGACAAGGATGGAATACACATATAAATGGTAAGGCACTGCCGTCTTTGACGGTACTTACCACCATTTTGGCCTCCTTCTGTGAGACCGTTCTCTCGCAGAAGGAGGCCGCCGAACGCGACCGGGAGCGGCGTCAAGCTCCCGGTCGCAGAGGACGGGCGAGGGCGAGGGGCGGACGTCTCCGGAGAGGGGCTTATAGGCCCTGACCGGACTGCCCCTCCCCTCGAATTTTTTGTACGAGCCTCGCCTTGTTGGCGACAACGCGCGGCGGGGAGCCACAGCCTCGCCGCGCGCAAGCTCCACCGGCCCTTGGGGGGGTCCCTGCTGAGGACAGGGTCCCCTCCGCCAAAAGGGCCCGGTGAGGGGCGGCTAGGCGGGCCACACGCCTAGTCGCCAGAGTGCAGGTAACCGGGGGGTCCGCGACACGGGCCCCCCCGGGAGGTAGCGCGTAGCGCGCCGAGGGGCCGAGCAGGGCGGGCTCTGGATGTTGTTCGTCCAGAGTTCCCAGAGTCCGCCCTGGAGGGCCCCAGAGGCTGGCCACCATGGGGGTTTTAGCCGGTAAGAGTCCGGCATATCCCCGTCCCCTCCTCAGGGGGGCGGGGAATCCATGAGGATTTCCCCCATGTAAAAAAAAAAAAAAAAAAAGGGTTGCAGTCTCTAGTTGTTTATACATTCCGCGTATTGTGCTGTACGGGACTGGGAGGACAGGAAGAGGTCCTGTGAATTGGATGCGGGATGCTGCTTTGGCAAGTTGGTCGGCTCTTTCGTTGCCCTGATAGCCTTTGTGGTCGGGGATCCAGCATAGTGTTACTCTGTTGTTTTTGGCGCAGAGGTGGTTTAGGGTGTCCTGGCATTCCTTCAAGAGGGTGGATTTTGTGAGTGGATTGGCTAGGCCAGTGAGACAGGCGGAGGAGTCGCTGTAAATAATTATGTCGGTCCGGGAGGTGCCGGTTAGTATGTGGTGTGTTGCACAGGCGGTGATAGCCATCATCTCGGCTTGGTTATTGGTTGTGTTCGTTCCCAGTGGTATCAATTCTTCTGCGGGTGGCGAGAGGCAGCACCAGGCTGCTCCAGTGCCAGCGTTTATTGTTTTGGACCCGTCTGTGTAGCAGGTGATGGACGGGCGGTTATTGTTTCCGGTGTTTGTGTGACGTCTGGATATGGGATCGCGTTTCTGTTGCCAGTCTGCTTGTGAGTTGACTTGTATGCTGTATTTTTGATCAAATGTCCGTTTGACACTTGTGCGATCGAGGAAGTGGCCCATTAGGGTTTCTTGGGGTGTCAGGAGATCAATGGTGTGACCGTTTTCTGTTTTTGATGGGGTCAGTTGGTTCAAGGCTAGGAGGCGGAGGGCGGTCCGTGCCGCGTTG
>CAJUYD010000009.1:0-328896 GCA_910591665.1 Ectemnius continuus
GAGAGAGTACTACTATCGCGAGCCCAGGATCTTGCTGCCTTGGAGGCAAGGGGCTGAACATCTCTTGCGTCATCTTTTGCGTTAGTCCTCCGGGGACCGAACATCCTCGTATCGCCGTAGTTAGATTGTGCAGGGGCCTTCGTTGCCTAGGCTTGAACGCGCGCTAGCTCGAGCTGGTTGGGGACGCCTCCCTCTCTCGTGAAAGCGAGAGAGTGGATGGCCACTCCCCCACCACGAGACGTGCCCCTCAATAGGGGGCAGGCGCGGGGCGGCACCGGCCGTGTTCTTACAGAGTTCCCGGTGTCGCCCCAGTAAGCGCCGAGGATGGCCACCGTGGGGTTTTAGCCGGTAAGAGTCCGGCACTACCCCGTCGCCCCCACCAGGGTGGCGGGGTGTCCATGAGGATTTCCCTACGCAAAAAAAAAAAAGCTCGAGCTGGTTAGGTTTAAATAGATTTAAGGCCGTATCGCCGGCCGTATTCGGAAATAAACGGTTGTTGGATTCGAACTCGTGTCGCGTGAGTTTCCTGCCTCGCAACGGAGTTTCCGATTCTTTAGTTCCCATCCCTCTCTACCTCAAAGGGGCCAGCCGGGCCTAATTTCTTAAACTTCCCCTGCTGAGTCTTGTCCTTTCCGAACTCGTGTCGGTAAAAATCTAGTTTTCTTTTAACGGCCTTCTTGCGGAGGCCTGTCGCCCAAGAGACACGAGATCGGAAACGCTAGCTTGGCCTAAGTTTGCCCTGTGCGATTGCCACCCTCGCGACGGGTGATAATCGTGCAGTCGGGAATACGGTGGCAACAGATGTCCTGCCATTTCGACTAAACGTTGGAGTGCCATTACTCATAGTAGGGGTAAGACTTGACGCCACGAGAACTCTTTCAAGCATTGTACCTCTTTTATCGCAGGTCGCTGATCCCCACATCTGCGATTTAGCGTTGAAATCGCCAGCGAGAATAGCTCTTCCTTGGGCTCGCATTAAAACGACTGCCAATTCCTGTAGGGATCTTTCAAAATCATCCAAGAGGTCATTTCGTGGAAAGTAGCAGCTGCATATTAGCAAGTTTTTAAATTCATAAGCCACAAAGTGCGTGCCAATAATAGGCACCGGATTTTCCACCTTAAGAAAGCCTCCGATAAAAAGAGCAGAACGTTTTACTTTATCCACCAGCCAATCTGGTAAAGGTTTGTATGGTTCGGGGACAATTGTCACCTCTGGGTCCCTTTTTACAATCTCATGCATCAGGAGATCTTGTGCCACCTTTGTATTATTAAGATTTATTTGTAATATTTTTAATTCCGCCATTATCTTAGCCGGTGAGTCCGCTTTATGTATTCAGGACATCCTGCTGACGCTCTTAAGTGTCGGAGCTCGTTCCCTGTTTTGCCCGCCGCTTGGCACCGTTTACACGAGAACGGCTTTGTACACTTTTTAATGAGATGGCCCGTTTCACCGCACTTCCTACATATAGGAGGAGCGTCCGGGGAGATACTACACTTCGCTGCTACGTGGCCAAACTCGTACAAGAAACGAAACCGACTAATAGATGTTGTCTGTCCTTGATTGCTTTTAACGTTTCCGTATCTGCGATGATAATTCCTCTTTTCATATTTTGAGGCCCAGGTTTAAGTGACACGAATTGAAAATCATTTGTTCCTAAAGCACTGCTGACAGCTTTTTTTAATTCACTTTCATCCATTGAGAAATCTATGTCTCGTATTTCCAGCATCGCTTTCCTTGCCAAAGTCGTGGTTTTCAATTCGTCATTTAGAGCACGATCTATCTCTTTACGAACTTTACATAATGCTTCGCCGGATGTCAAGGAGGGCAACTCCATTATAATGTTTCCGTTTCGAGTTGCCCTGGCAGCTGTTATGTCAGCATCTGCTATTTTTTCCTCCCTCTTGACCTTCCTTAATACCTCAGCAAAGGAAACGCCAGTCTTCGTCTCTATAATTACTGCCTTCTTCTGCGGAGCAGTGTCGAAAGCAGACTTTGGAGTATTTCAATTTCGCGATCTTTGTGGAGCGGCTTGAAGTACGCTCTCAGTATCCGCTGGAGAACGGCGTCTCTTCTCGACTGTCTGCTAGGCTTCGTCGCTATTGGCTGATGGATTAGAGGCTTGCGAAGGTAGCCGCGCTCGAGGCGCTTCCTCTTGTCCGTATTGTTGGCAGTGTTTTTCGCGAGCTGTCACCGGAGGACATGGCGTGGATTTCAGTTTTCTCTTTCCGGCTGTCAGGAGCTGCTTTAGTGACGGGAAAGCATTTGCATCATCGTCCGATTTCTCTGTTCTACTGACTTCTTTGGGTTGGAGACTAGCGTGCGTGGGGATTTTCCATTACTGTAGAATTACATTTAATATAATCCAGCGCCGCTTTCATGCGCTCTGGATCAACTCGTCTAGGAGCATGATTTATCCTGTTGATCTTTCCTTGAATAGTGCTTAGGAAATCTTTTATGGGACGACTAGTGTTATGCTTTCCCAGTGCTTCAGTGCGGAGTGGTGCAAAGATCTCCGTAATCTCTGCCCACCTCGCTGCCGTGATTTGGACAATGGCCAGCGAATCATCCAGTATGTTGACGGCCTCCTGCAAGCTGTCTATATTCTTTGTGCTTAAAACTGAAATCTCGGTATTCGGGTGTATCCCTATGTTGCAATTTTCAACACAAGTATTGGCAAACTCAGGCTCTTTAGAAGTTTTCTTCGCGAGTACTGGCGTGAATAGTGTACTAGTATCCAGTGTTGGATCATTTGCGCGAGGTGGAGTGCGCGGCAAAACTCTTGCAGGTAGGAAGGGAGAACCTATTAATTCTGGCTCGTTGTCTGAGACCGAGCTTCGTCTAGGTTTCTCCTTCGCCGTCAGCGTAATCGCGTTTGTGGTGTTTTTTTGCGTCGCCATTGCTCCAGTAAGAGCCGGCGCTTGGTGCGCCGAGTGTAGTCTAAAAAGGCTACAAATGTGAAGCTAGTGTTTCGTGTGCGTGGGAAGAACGGTTTTATGGGGTGAGAAAACTACCTACCACACCGTGTGCATTGGAGATATAACTACCTTTGACAGAGTGAAATAACTAATGCGAGAGCAAATATATATTGGTGTAAACTGTGAGAAGAAATCGACGAAGTATTAAGCCTGCGCGACGAAGATGCGACCACGTGATCACCGAAAGCACTCGAAGCTGCCGATGAACGGGACAACGGAGCACGTCGCCTCGCTGAACGTGAAAATATGGCTGATATTTAAAGATGGCCGACCTTGAAAACTCCTTTGCTTCTGAATATCTCTTCATCACCTGCTGAGAGAAGTCTCAAAGGGGAGTCGACGGAAAGCTGACACTCCACCGGTCCTGGTCAACTAATCAAGGGGCTAGATGGAGGCCAAATACCAGAGATAGCACCAGATGAAGTCAGAGTTCCAAGAAAAAATCCGTTGGAAAGTGAAATTTTGCAGATAACTCAAAAATAACACTTCACTGTACAACAACACTCCGGCGAGCTAATAGTTGCTCTTGGCCGGTATCACTGGACACAAATTTGAAAATTTTCGGTTAACTTTTACCACTCATACACACACTTGAGTACGAAAGTTTGAATACTGGTGACCCGCTTGCGATCCTGGGAGCCAGAATACTGACGAGACAGGCCCTAAAGTCTACTTTTCTATGAGAGAGAGAATATATACGAAGTGTTTAGCCGGTCGGTCTGTACGCAGTGCCGCCGGCGAAGGAGCGAACACTATCGTTGTGTGTCACTCTATGAGAAACACTCGCGCGTGCTTGCGATGGAGGGACGTACGAGCCTCGTCTTTGATCATCCTCTCTCCTTGCGAGAGCAGAGAGAAAAGAGGGGCTTTCTTCCTTCGGAGCGGGTTCGTCGCGTGGTTTCGTATACGAAGCTCCCTGATTGATCCTGCCAGTAGTCATATGCTTGTCTCAAAGATTAAGCCATGCATGTCTCAGTACATGCCAAATTAAGGTGAAACCGCGAGTGGCTCATTAAATCAGTTATAGTTCCTTAGATCGTACACACACTTACTTGGATAACTGCGGTAATTCTACAGCTAATACATGCAAACTTCAGTTCCGACCAGAGATGGGAGGAACGCTTTTATTAGATCAAAACCAATTGGTGGCGGGCCTTCGTGGTACGTCCGCCGTTTGCATTGGTAAGTCTGAATAACTTTGGGCTGATCGCACGATCTTCTAGTACCGGCGACGCATCTTTCAAATGTCTGCCTTATCAACTGGCGATGGTTGGTTCTGCGCCTACCATGGTTGTAACGGGTAACGGGGAATCAGGGTTCGATTCCGGAGAGGGAGCCTGAGAAACGGCTACCACATCCAAGGAAGGCAGCAGGCGCGCAAATTACCCACTCCCGGCACGGGGAGGTAGTGACGAAAAATAACGATGCGGGACTCTTATGAGGCCCCGCAATCGGAATGAGTACACTTTAAATCCTTTAACGAGGATCCATTGGAGGGCAAGTCTGGTGCCAGCAGCCGCGGTAATTCCAGCTCCAATAGCGTATATTAAAGTTGTTGCGGTTAAAAAGCTCGTAGTTGAATCTGTGTTCCACAGTGTCGGTTCACCGCTCGCGGTGTTTAACTGACATCGTGTGGGGCGTCCTACCGGTGGACTTAGCTCTTTCGGGGGCGGTCCAACTAATAATCCCGTCGCGGTGCTCTTCACTGAGTGTCGCGTTGGGCTGGTACGTTTACTTTGAACAAATTAGAGTGCTCAAAGCAGGCTACTTTCGCCTGGTTCTATTTTGTTGGTCGTGAGGAATTTTCCTGGGGCTGTTCGGGAATAGAGCTACCCGCAGCCAGTTGCCCAAGAAAATTCGAGAAATATTTTAAATGGGGAGGGTTAGAAGCGAAACTAACAATTTCGAGATCGAGACTGATTTCTCTGACTCACGAGAATTGAATCGGGGAAAAGTCGGGACGCGAAACTAAGCCCAGACTCTCGACTGCAATTTCGGAAAGCCTAAGAGTATGGGTGCCAGGTACCCCGCGGTACCACGATAAACGAAACTAACTCGCAATTAGCCGAACAATGACTCCGGAGACTTGCAGTCGGATTTCCCTACGCGGCAGCTGAGAGTTGAATTAGTGAGAGCACAGTGGATTCGGCAGGAGACGCAACCAAGACAGATTTGCTATTAACTCGAGACTTTATTAGGCCTTGTGACGGGGCTGAGCGGCCCCGCACAGGACTCCCACCCTTGCGAGGCAGGCCGGCCGGTAGGGCAGGGTCTCTCTCTCTCGACCCGACGTCGCGCGCTCGCTGCACCGTCGCTCCAAGGAAGGCCCGCGTAAATGAGCTATACTAATTCTTGTGTGAACGCCGAGAGGCACGTAGGTCTTGGCGGGTACGGCCGCCAAGGAGGAAAAGAGAACCGATGCGCTAAGGAGTCAGGCTGGCAGAGGGGAAATATCCGGCAGCCCGAGTGGCCCTGAGGGCAGCTGGACGAACGGAGGAGCCCTGATGATAACCGACGGGGGACCGGGACTTCTTCGAAGGCGGACGAGCGGGCGCCAAAGCGTTCGCTAAAACGCCACCCCTGGACCGGACGAAGGCCGGAGCGCCGGCCTTCGCGATAGGAACCCAGTCGGGATCGATCGCAGCGCGCGAGATCGAACCCGACACCAGCCTTGACCGTGAGCGCCAATAGGGATCTAGGCTAGGGCGTGCAGCGCTACTTGAGGCGGCCAGGCCAATTAGGGGCTCTTTCTCGTCACTTAGAGTGCGACCGTGCGAGCGAACGCAAGCAAAACCCAGAGCGAAGTTGAGAGAGAGAGAGTATAGAAAGTGAGAAAGAGCCTACCAAGCGTAGTAAACCTACCAGTAATTCCGAGGGCCGACCAACAAAGAGCTCTAGAAGCCAGGCCGGAAAGAGGAAAGGAGAGAAAGGTACGCCTCATTTAGTTCTGCCGCCCGCCTTTATTTTTGTTATCCCGGTGTCGATTTCTCGCGATTCCACGTCTTTCTTGTAATGTTCGTAGGGCCTTCAGCCAAATAGCTCAGCCTTCCTTGGGGCGACTCGTCTAGTCGCCTCTAAGTCCGGCGTTTAGGGCGATCGTTCGCCGAACACGCGGCTCGGCCGCCATTTTGCGACACGCCACTTGTTGTTCGCCACGCGGGCGAACAAAGCGAAACTTGCCTTTCATTGTCCGATCTCGCCACCTAATACCAGGCGACTCTCGCGAGCATAATTGATTGCATATATTTCCTCTCTTTCGAGAGAGCTCTACTGTCGCGAGCCCATCATCTGGTTGCCTTAGAGGCAAGGGGCTGAACTGAACATCTTCCTTAATATCTTTTGCGTTAGCCCTTCGGGGACCGAAACCCTCGTATCGCCGTTGTTAGAATGTACAGGGGCCTTCGTGGCCTAGGCTTGAACGCGCGCTAGCTCGAGCTGGTTAGGTGTAATTAGTTTTTAAGGCCGTATCGCCGGCCGTATTCGGAAATAAACGGTTGTTGGATTCGAACTCGTGTCGCGTGAGTTTCCTGCCTCGCAACGGGGATCCCGATTTCTCAAGTTCCCATCCCTCTCTACCTTCAAGAGGCCAGTCGGGCCTAGAGTTCTTAACTTCCCCTGCCGGGTTTTGGTCTGTTCGATCTCGTGTCCAAAATATTCCGACCTATACGAGCGGCCTTCTTGCGAAGGCCTGGCGCCCAGAAGACACGAGACCGGAGAGGCTAGCCTGACCTAAGTTTGCCCTGCACGATTGCCACCCTCGCGACGGGCAGTAATCGTGCAGCTGGGAATACGGTGGCAGCCTTCTGGGATGGAAAATATAACAGAGTGTGGATGATCTGACGGATTTCACTCACGGGTGTTACTAGGCGTCCGTGAGGAGCAAGCTACGGTTTGTACAATTTCTGATAAAGACGGCCTAACAAAGTTGAGAGAAACGTCTAGGGACGACGAGACGAACGGAAACAATTTAGCGAGCTGACGGATAGGATAAAACTCTCGAGAAGCGAGCTACTTACTAACGGACGGAATGGATGATTCGCTGCGAGGACGCGGGAGCCCTCCAGGAAGGTCGACTACTGTTACGTGGAACTTGCAAATGGCCAAATTACCGAGAAGCTCGAATACGGCACGTGTACAAGACTCAGCCAGGACAATCCTCTGGCTGGCCAATACGTGATAGGCGATACGAATAAGCCCGAAGATTCGGCTCTTACCTAACGTTGTCAGCGGCGGCTTGTGGTGAACGAGACACACACACTAATCGAGACACACTACTCAATTTCCACGCAACGAATGTCCGCTCCTACTCGCGCGGGACTTTAATAGATTTAGGCCTATGATTCCTCCCTGCCCCTGACTTTGGCCGATCATGCCACCTAACACAGTCCGGTCGCCAGGGTTCGGGAAGCCTCCGCACAGAGCCGTACCCCTTCGCTGTAGGAAGATCCTAGCGGCCGCTGCCGATGAATCCTTCCTCCTGGATGTGCCTTCCCGACTGCCCAGAAATCCTGCGGTGTGGGCCACACCGCCCGGGAAGTCCTTCGCGGGCTGCTATCATCCGCAGTGGAGTTTCCACGTCGAGCCTGAATCTCGTGACTGCTGGTGACGGAACTAAAGATGGTTGTCAGCGTGCTGGAGGAATTGCTATGCCCCTGCTCAACGGTGTCTAAATGGGTCAAGTGAATTCAAAGAGTATTAGGAGCGGAACATTAACTTTCGCTCGTAATTAACGGGCGACCTTGCCTGGATGCTATGTTGTTTTCCCTAATTTACGGCTTCGGATTAACCTTCCGGTCTTCTGTTTGGGTTGGGAGAGGACACTTCGTCACATGGTTTTCGGAACCCCGAGGTAATGATTGTAAGCGCTTTTCCCGGATCCGTCCGCGCTGGCCCCGGGTGGAGACGCTCCAACCTCGCCAAGGTCCTCAGGCTCCTGTAATGGTGGAGAAAACGGAGGGCCGCATGGGCGCCAGGCCCAGGGAAGGGCCTAATTTCTTGGCGGTTCTCCTTTCCGGCTGTTAGCCCTCCGGGTGACCCTTGGTGTCCTTGGCGGCACTCGCTGCTGTCCACCTAGCTAGCTCGGGAAACGGTAGAGTGGCGGAGTGAAGACGTGGAGAGAAAGGAAGCTAAAGAACCCACGCGGATGGGTGGCGAAGCCGTTTATTCGGCCGGAAACGGCCGGAACCCAAAGCCCTGTCGCTCGCGTCCGAACGCAGACCGTTCGGACCCTCCGCTTTTCCGCAGCCGTTGGCAATATAAATCCAAGTAGTGTTACAATAACGCGGCCTATTCGTGCTCGCCGTGCGCTCTTACAAATTATTCGGAACACGCCAGTGAGTCGGTAGTCGCGCGATTCAAACGTCGCCGTTTGAATCGTACCGGTCGCGGATCGCTCGCGGAGGCCGATGTTCTGGCCTCGAATTCCGGAAAAGTCCCAATTCGTGCAAACCCACTACGGCGATGACGGCCGTGTCGCTCCTGGCTTTCGTGCGCCTCACAATCTATGTCGTAGAACCGGGGACTTTGTTGCGACCAGAAGGGTCGCGCCAAGGGATGACCGCTCAAGTGACCGGTGGTCACTCGCGCTAGGGATGCCTCTCAGGAGTGTAAACGGCCGACACCGAGACCAACAGATATTCAGGCAGGCAGGTAATTTCGCTGGGCTTACTTGTAAACTCTCGAACTTCTTCAAAAAGGCTGCTCGCTCTAATCTATGTCGCACTCGCGTCAAGAACGTTTGTACGGCTAGGTAGTCGCTCGCAAAGTGACCGGTTTCCGGTCCTACCGCAATTTCGACCCAGCGTTACGTTGCCGCTTTACTTGTTCGACCTCTCGGTGCCGGCGCGTCGATCGTTATCGATCGCTGTCGAGGGCTGGCGTATCGATTCCCGCGCGCTGGGATCGACGCCTCGCTACGCTACGCTAGTCGCCGCTGTCTTCAGTCGGCGACGCTGGGAGCTCCTACGTCACGACGGCTGCTGGCTGACGTCACGGCTACCGTCGTCTCGGCAGGCTCCGAGTGGTTCGGTCGACTCTCCTGGTGGACCGACACCCTCTTCATGGCTCGCGGCCTTAGCCATCTCGGTCGCTCATCCACGAGCTTATCTCCCGCTCCTCGATCGACTAGACGTAGTTGTCTCTAAATGGGGGCTCGACAAAAGAGGCATTCCTTAAGTAATGTGTGCGCATAACCTAGGCGGTAACCCTTGGAGCGACGGTTGTTCGTATCGCGTGGCGAGTGCGCGGCGAGAGCTCTTCGGAGCGGGCGACTTGTGACAGGCAATTCTGCCCCGTCACAACTCCCCCCTCCTTAGCGTGAGCCCACCGGGCGAACCACCTCGCCTCCCACTGTCTGGTCTCGATGTTTGCCTCGCAACGCGTGGCCGTGGCTCCAAAAGTTTCTCGCAAAATGACTTCTAAGAGACATACCCTAGTATCGGAGTTCGTTCTAACTGAACTCCACGTCGTTCGTCTAATTGAGTAGCATTCGCATGGTCAATGGTCGTGCAGTCTTTGGTTTCAGGTGAGTGGGATTGGGAAAGATAGCTGCTGTCTTGCTTCCTCTTGCGGCCGTGTGGAAGTCAGTCGTAGACGCTAAGTCCCGTGACAGGAGCAGGTGATGTGCCGCTGGTGGCACACCGCGTCGGAATGACGCGCTCGGTCTTCGTCGGGCGCGCTCGGCTCCTGTCGGCTCGGCGTCGGCTGGCTGCGGCGGCTTCCGACTTCAGCTGGCTTCGGCGCTCATCGGCGCTCGGCTCAGCGAGTTGATCGGCTCGCTGGCTGCGCTCGTAACCGGTGAAGCGCTTGCCGCTTCGGCCTCTTCCGTCGGCCTTCGGTCACTCGTTCTCTGTCTCTTTCTCTCAGCCGAGTGACACTTAGCCGCCGCTCTTCTCGCCACGATGACTTCCTACTTTGACCCTTGGCCGAGGGCTGGCCTTTCGGCTGATGTTGGTCCCCTCGGCTCCTCGTCCTATTCTCCGGTCGTGGACACGGATGGTCGGTGTCCAGGCTTCCGCTGGTTATCGGCCTTTTACTCGCTCTACTGGGCCCTGGCCAGCGCCTCGGTATATCGTCGGCCTAGGGCCGCCAGTTCGGGGCCCTTTTGGTGCCATGCCTCCCGGCGGTATGGGCAGCGGTCGGCTGGGGCTCCTTGGTAGCCGCACCTTTCACAGAAGGAGCGGCTGTCTCGGCGTGGGCAACGGGAGTGCACGTGTCCTCGTCCCTGGCACCTCCAGCAAGCGATGAGGGAGTTTCGTTGGCGGCCGGTGCTCTTGGGGGGCTCGCGCCCTTCCTGCAGCTGTCGTCGGGAGATGTGCAGCCGGTCTAGGGCCTCTCGGACGAAGGCCTCTCTCCTCCGCTCCGCCCTTAGGGCCTCGGCTGCTTCCTCCACGGCTCGGGTGGCTGCCCGTGCCTCGCGCTGGCGATCGTCCAGACGGACAAGGTCAGCCCACGCGTGGAGCCCGTGAGCCCAGGCTTCCTCCTCCATCGACTGCCTCCTCCTCCTCCGACGACGACTCTCGGTCGGCCGTCGGCCAGACATCGTCTCCGGCGGCCGCCTCCTCCCTCCCTCGGAAACAGCGAGCCGGCTGCGGCTCGCGTCCGAAGTTGAGGAACGCTAGCGTCGTACCGAGAGCCGTGTGCTTTGCCGTATTGTACGCGAAACGGAAGTGCGCGAGATGCAGGTCCCAATCTCTGTGGTCTTTCTTTATGAACGCGACGATCATCGTTTTGAGCACTCGATTCACTCGCTCCACTGGATTCGCTTGTGGGTGGTATGGTGGAGTGGTAGCTCGCCGGATACCATACTCTTCCGAAAGTGTGCCGAGCGTCCGGTTCACGAACTCCGTCCCGTTGTCGGTCAACAGGACCTTCGGGACGCCCCATCGCGAGAGGACGTCCTTCTCGAACGCTTCACTTATCTTTTTCCCGTTCGCGGCGCGTAACGGGCACACTTCGATCCACTTCGTGAAGAGATCTTGAAACACCACGATGTACTGGTATCCGGCCTTGCTACGCGGCAGTGGACCCATGACGTCGGCAGCGACGATGGTCCATGGTTCGTGGACGTAGTGGCGGCCCATGAGCCCTAACGGCGCGCCTTGTTCAACTTTTGACTTTTGGCAGGTGTCGCATGCGCGCCCCGAGGGGACGGGCCTTGGAGGCCTGGGCGGCGGGTCTCGACCTCTGGCTTGCTAACCAGGGGTCGGCCCACACATGCGTGCGGCGCGGGGGTGGCTCCATCGTGGATCTCACATGGGGCTCGCCCTCCGTCGTGCGCAGATTGCGCTCCTGGCACGTGGAGAGTGAAGTGGAGACGTTATCGGATCATCGATACGTCTCCATGGAGCTCTCCGGAACAGGAGCGCGTGTGGGCAGATGACCCAACCGCCGGGGACGGAACACCTCACCACCGCCACCGAGGTGGAGGCTGAGGAGCCTCGATGAGGACGCCTTGATGGCAGCCACCCTGGCCGTTACTTGGCCGCAGGGGCCGGCCGACCGTTTGGGCGTGGAGGAGACCGCCGCCTGGCTCCGGGGCGCCATGACGCGAGTTTGCGTCGTGGCGATGCCCCGGGCCAGGGGCGGCCGGCCACCGCGGCGCTGCGTGTACTGGTGTTCTGGCCAGATCCACGAACTCAGGCAAGCCTGTGTTCGGGCCAGACGCCGGTACACGCGGGCGCGCCGCGTGAGTCGGCCGGACCCTGCCAGGGTGGAAGCGCTGTACGCTGCGTATCGGGAGTCCCACTCGCAGCTGCAGCGCGCCATCAGGGCGGCCAAGGCCAGGTCCTGCGACGAGCTCCAGGGGTTGGTCGACGGTGATCCGTGGGGGCGCGCCTACAGGACGGTGCTGGGCAAGCTCCGCCCATGGGCCCCCCCGGTAACCGAGACCCTAAGCCCGGGATTCCTCGACCAGGTGGTCGGGACCCTCTTCCCAGCCGGGGAGCGGGCCGAACCCGCCACCGTCGGGGGTATCCCGGGCCCCTCCAGGGAATCGGGCCAGCCAACAGGGTCCGAGGAACTGGAGGTGACCCCTGGAGAGCTCAGGGATGCAGCGAAACGGCTCCGTGCCGGCAAGGCACCGGGGCCCGACGGCATCCCGGGCAGGGCCTGGTCTCTGGCGTTGGGGGCGATGGGCCCCAGGCTCCTCAGCCTCTTTAACAGGTGTTTGGAGGAGGGGGCTTTCCCCTCCTCGTGGAAGTTGGCCCGCTTGGTCCTTCTCCAAAAGGAGGGCAAGCCCGCAGACTCTCCCTCGGCCTTCCGG
The DNA here is from genome assembly GCA_910591665.1 of Ectemnius continuus. Lineage (NCBI taxonomy): Eukaryota > Metazoa > Arthropoda > Insecta > Hymenoptera > Crabronidae > Ectemnius > Ectemnius continuus. The sequence continues at coordinate 12,239 of CAJUYD010000009.1, forward strand.
CCGATATGTCTGCCGGACGAGGCTGGCAAGCTCTTTGAGCGCATCATCGCTCGTCGCCTTGTCCAGCACCTTGTCGGTCTAGGTCCCGACCTGGACGACCGCCAGTACGGCTTCCGTGGAGGACGGTCCACCGTGGATGCGGTGAACCGCGTCAAGTCCTTCACGGAGGCGGCGGTCTCCAGAGGGGGTGTAGCGTTGGCGGTGTCACTCGATATCGTCAACGCCTTTAACTCCCTACCCTTTTTTTTTTTTTTTTTTTTGACGCAGTGAAAATCCCTGAACGGATACCCCGTCTCTCTGGGGGGAGAGGCGGGGTTATGTGGGGCTTGCACCCACTAAAAACACTGCGGTGACCTCGAAGACATGACGGGGCGGGCCCTGGGGAGACCGGAGGATGCTACCAGGACCCGCCCCTGTCTTGGCACTGGTACTGCCACATGCCCGGGGGGGAGGAAATGCCCTCCCCCCGTTCGATACACTGTTGTTGTTTGGGCGATGGGCGGGCCACACGCCCATCACGCCTTCACGCGGCCGGAGTGCAAAGGAGGGACTCAGCCCCCCAGCTAAGTCCCCCCGTCGACCGCGCGGACGTTTTTGTGCCGCGGGAGAGACGTGGCTCTCTCCCGCGGCCGTCCCCCGTAGATGTTCCGGAAGGAGGAGAGGGAAGAGGAGGTGGCGACACCATCAGGGTGGCGCCTGGAGATCGGGCCTCCTTCTCCTCCCCCTGCCCCTCCGCCCGGGGGGCCCACGCCGCTCGGGATGGCGCTGCCGCTCCCGAGCCCTCTCGGCCGTCTCCTTCGCGAGCATTACGTGCTCGCAGAAGGAGACGACCGCATCCCAACGATCCGCGCCGCCGAGCATCCGACCCACGATGCTCGACAGCGCGAGATCGTCACTTCCTATCTCGTCGACCAGGACGGCGCGCTCGTCCGCCCACGCCGGACAGAACTCCAGCGTGTGCTGCGCGTCGTCCCGGTCGGCTGCACAATGGTGGCAGCGGGTCGTGGCCTCCCTGCCAATCCTGGCCAGGTACGCACCGAAGCAACCATGCCCGGTGAGCACCTGGCACAGGCGGTACGTGACACCCCCAAAACCCCTATCCGCCCAGCGTTGGAGATGCGGACGGATAGCCTCGACAGCCCTGGTGGGCTCGATACCCGGCTCGTCGAGCCAGCTGACCCAAGAGTCAACCAGATACTGCCGGGACTGGCGCTTCAAGTCGGCCATCTTCTCGGTGGTGGCGACTCGCCTTTGCCGCGCATCGGACAGGCCTCTGTAATAGAGTGCCTGCGAGCGGGCTACGATCTCCCACGGGGGAGATCGGGCCACCACACTGGCTGCACGGTGGGATATAGTTCTATATCCCCAGCAGGTCCTTATGGCTACACAGCGGTGTAGCCGGCCCACCCGAGCTCGGGTAGCGGCGTTGCCAGCGCCGCATAAGGCCTCGGACCATACCGGAGAGCCGTACAGGACTTGCGACCTGACGACTCCACCGTACAGCCGACCGACTTTCTCGAGAGGACCGCCCAGGTTGGGAAGGAGCCGGCCGTCTTCTCCGCCCTGGGAAGGATCCTCTCGAAGTGCTCCTTGAAGCGCCAGCGGTGGTCGAGGTGAACTCCGAGGTACTTAAAGCACCCCTTCACCTCGACCAGAGTGTCACGCACCATGATCCCGGTCTCCGGCAGCCCGGCGTGCAGACTCCGAGGACGGCTGATCCAGGCCGCCTCGGTCTTCTGCGGGGCTACGCGGAGACCCAGGCTCTGCACCTCGGCCACGACCCGCGCGGTTGCCAGACTCGCGAGACGGCTCGTCCTTCTCCAGTCCTCCTCGCTGGCCAGCACTAGAGTGTCGTCCGCGTAGCAGACCAGTGCCGTACCAGCGGGGAGGGCGGCCCGCAGGACTTTGTCATACCCGAGGTTCCACAAGAGGGGTCCCAGGACCGATCCCTGCGGGACAACTCGGGTAACGTCCTTGACTCCCAACCGGCCACCGGCGGCCGGAAAGCCGACCGTCCTTTTTTTTTTTTTTTCGTGGGGAAATCCTCATGGACACCCCGCCGCCCTGGTGGGGGCGACGGGGTAGTGCCGGACTCTTACCGGCTAAAAACCCACGGTGGCCATCCTTCGCGCGTAATGGGGCGACACCGGGAACTCTTGTCGAACACTACCGGTGCCGCCCCGCGCCCGCCCCCTTCTGGGGGCACTTCTCGTGGAGGGGGGGTTAACCATCGCCCCTCTCGCTCCCGCGAGAGAGGGAGGCGCCCCCCTCCGAGACCGGGAGGGCACGGCTCGACCCACTCCTTCACTAACCGTGAAGGAGGAGCGAACCGCGCCTCCCGGATCACCAAAAACCACCAAATTGGGCGGGACGCGCGACCACTACACGCCCCGCCACGCCTCGGGGCCGCTTTAGGCGGGCGGCAGAGCCACCACTCTGCCGCCACACGACCCCTTGGCACGCACCCGGCCCGTCAGCGGGTCGAGATCCGCCACAGGGCCGGGTCGTCGCTCTTACTGCGGGGGGACTCGATCCCCCCGCGCGGCACGGCGGCGAGGACGGGCCCTCTCCAATCGGAAGGGGTCCGTCCTCTCTCGCTGCCGCTCCGCCTCCTCCTTCTGGAGGAGCACTTCCTCGCAAAAAGCGAGGAAGGCCCTCCACGCCCTCTCGCTGCCGAGCATCTCCCTGATAATCCTCGGCAGCGAGAGATCACCTCCAATGTGTCGGACCAGGACACGGCGCTGACCGCTCCAGGCAGGACAGTCCTGGAGCATGTGCCGCGCCGTGTCCCGGTCCTCGTCACAATGGTGGCACTGTGCCGTCGCCTCCTTCCCGATGCGACACAGGTACTCACCGAAGCAACCGTGCCCGGTGAGCACCTGCGTCGCACGGTAGGAGAGTTGACCCATGCCGCGACTCAGCCAAGCTTCGAGGCTCGGCAGAATCGCCTCGACGACTCTGTGGCGGGAGTGTTCTGGATTCTCCAGTCTCTCCCGCCACATCTCAACAACGAGCCGCCGGGTCTGACGCTTCAACTCCTCGACCGACCGTTCCGTGGGTGTTCCGCCCCCGTCTCGAAGGGCGCGAAGACCAGCGTAGGTCCTCGCGTCCCCCGCCGTCAGGATATCCAGGGGCGGAAACCTCGCTAGGAGGGTTGCCGACGCCAGGGAGATCGTGCGGTAGCCCCGCACGACCCTGACGGCCATCGGACGCTGCACCCTGAACAACAGGGTACGATTGCGCCGACTGGCCGCCAGATCGTCCGACCAAACTGGTGCTGCATAGAGCACCATGGAACGGACGACTCCCGCGTATAGGCGTCGGACCCCTTCCCACGGTCCCCCGATGGTTGGCAGCAGGCGACCCAAAGCGCCCGCTGCCTTCTGAACTCGGGGGAGCAGCCGGTCAAAATGATCGTTGAAGCGCCAGCGGCTGTCCAGGGTGAGCCCGAGATACCTCATGGTATCGCTCACCCGGACACGGGCACCTCCCACCGCGATCCACCGCTGGACGGACGGCCCCGCAGACCTACGGCGATCGTAGAGCCAGATCGCCTCGGTCTTTTCGGGGGCCACCCGCAGGCCCAGTCGGTGGATCCGGGCGACGACACAGGCCACCGCCATCTCCGCGACGCGGCTGGTCCTCACTTCCTCCTCCCCGCTGGACACCACGAGGGTGTCATCGGCGTAGCAGATGAGTGCTACGCCAGCGGGGAGGCCGGCCCGCAGGACGTAGTCGTAGCCGAGGTCCCATAGCAGGGGGCCCAACACGGACCCTTGCGGAACCCCGGCGTACGTCTCCCTCACGTTCTGTTGCGTCCGGCCCATGTACTCGATGTACCTGTCGGCGAGGCAGTCCTCGACGACGGCCCTCAACTCAGGAGGCACCCGATGGTGCTCGAGCGCCTCCCGGATGACCCACCAGGGCAGGGTGTTGAAAGCGTTGACTATATCTAACGATATAGCCAAACACACCCCGCCCTGGGCTGCAGCCGACTCCGCCAGGGACCGCAGACGCAAGATCGCGTCCACGGTTGAGCGTCCCTGGCGGAAGCCGAACTGCCCGTCGTCGAGGTCCGGACCTGTCGCCGACAGGTGCCGGACGAGGCGGTTGGCGATAACTCGCTCGAAGAGTTTGCCCGCCTCGTCCAGCAAACAAATGGGCCGGTACGCGGAGGGAGAGTCCGCGGGCCGTCCATCCTTCCGGAGGAGGACCAGCCGCGCCCGCTTCCAGCAGCGGGGGAACCTACCGCGCTCCAGGCAGCTGTTAAACAGCTGTCCGAGGCGCGGGACCAGGACACTCATGGCCATGGCCAAGGCGCTGCCTGGGACACCGTCCGGGCCCGGCGCCTTGTTCGCGCGGGCCCGGAGACGCCTGATCGCTGCGTCGAGCTCGCCGCCAGTTACCCCCATGGTGGCCTCGTCCCACACAAAACGGGGACGAGGCCGACCGGGGGTGGGGTCCTCTGCTCCAACAGGGAACAGAGTAGTCACCACCCGGTCGAGAAACTGGGGGTCAAGCAGCTCCGTCGTTGGGGGCGCCCATGGACGTAATCGTCCCATGACAATCTTATATGGGCGCCCCCACGGATCTCCGTCCAATGTGGCGACGAGCTCGTCCCAGGCTCTGGCCTTGGCGGCTTTAATGGCCCGCTGCAGGGCGACCACTGACTCGCGGTATGCCGCATACAGCCGGGCCACCTCCGCCGCGACCTGACCGCGCCGTCTCCTGGCGCGGGTGTACTGGCGCCTGCGGTGGACGCAGGCGGAACGCAGGACAGCAATGTCCTGGGTCCACCAGTACACCCCGCCGACGCGGGGTGGCCGGGCCCGGGGCATTGCGACGTCGCATATCGACGTCATTGTGCCCCGAAGAGACTCGGCCCCCTCGTCCGGGTCGGGAGACTCGTGCTCGTCTCCCGACTCGTCCTGCCAGGCCACGGCGATCGCTGCCGCCATGAGAGCGTCCCGGTCTAGGCGCCTCAGCGCCCATCGCGGTGGTGGGTTGTCTCCTCCACCACGAGGGTTGCCTGCTGCCGGTGGGCGGCGCGTCCGGGCGGCGGGTGCGGTGACCACCTCCATCGTCAGATAGAGGTGGTCCGAGAGCGTTTCCTGCTCTTCCGCAACCCGCCACCCGGACACACGGCGCGCGGCAGCCGGGGAGCCGAAGGTCAAATCAACCACCGACTCCCCATTCCACTGCACGCACGTGCTAACGGACCCCCGGTTGACTAACCGGAGGTCGTGCTGAGCCGCCCAATCCAGCAGCATCCCGCCCCTTGCGTCGTCCTGGGGGTTGCCCCACGCCCTAGCGTGGGCGTTGAAGTCCCCCAGAACGAGTACCGGGCGCGGCCGTGTGCGCGAAATGCACCTGCCGACCTCACCCAGGTACGCCTCGAACGCGTCGAGGCCGCAGTTGGGCGAGATGTAACAACCCACCACCGCGAGGTTCCCCCACTGTACCGCCACGAATCCCCGCCCCCGCTCCAGGGGTGAGCAGAGGGGGGAGTCGGGCCAATGGGTACCAATAATCGCGACGGAGCCGCACGCATCCCCGACCCAATTAGGGTCGCTTGGTGGTACTGCGTACGGCTCCGCCGCGATCGCCAAACTCACTCGCCACTCGCGCAGGGTCTGGACCAGAAGGTCCTGGGCCCTACGCGAGTGGTTGAGGTTGGCTTGGAGGAGGCGCTGGGACATTGTTACGCAGTCTCCATGGCCTCTTCCAAGCCTCCCTCACGTTGGGCCGCGTCGGGCCCCTTGGCCGCCTCCTCCGACGGCTCGGCGGGGGCGACCACTTTTGGTCGTGGTGGCGGTTTGGGCTTTGGAGCCGTCTTCGCCACCACGACCTTCAAGGGCGGTACCACCGGGACGTCGGAGACAACTCCAAGCGCCGGTGGTCCGCCCCTGCCTCTCTTCGCTTTTGACGGCGGCGCCTTCCCCGATTTCGGGGTCGGCGCTTTCGCCGCCGCCGAGGCGGTGCTCGGCCGGGCGGCCGAGGTCGCTGCAAAGCGGGCATTTCAGCCGCCCGGCCTTACACTGTCCAGCCCTGTGGCCCTCCACGCCACACGCGTAGCAGCGGCGGCTGCGGTCCACCGCTGCTTTGCACTGCCGCTGCACATGCCCCGCCTCAAGGCAGCGGAAGCACTGCAGCGGCCGTGCAGCTAACACCTCGACTCTCACGGAGGTCCAGCCGACGGTGAGTCGACCGGCCTCCGTGACCCTCCTGGCTGCGGCTAACGGGCACCGCAGCCAGAGGGAGCCGAGTTTGGAGGGGGCGGACGACCGGATCTCCCCGGCCGTCACTTCCCCCTCCTTACACCCGCCCGCCTTGGCGATGGCCGAGATGACCTCGCCGACGGTGACGGACTCGATGAGCCCCGTCACCCTCAGCTCGGTCTTCTTCGAGGGGCGGGCAATACGCGCCTCCGACCCCTCGAAAATCCCGGCCATCGCCTCTGCCAACTTGTCGGCCTTCTCCACGCCGTCGGCGCCGGGGATCTCGAGAATGAGACCCCCGGTGACCGCGCGCTTGGGCCTCACTGAGGCGATGCCCAGGTCGGCGAGCTTGATCTGCTCGCGCGCCCTGGACATCGCCTCCGCGTAGTCTGGAGCCTGGACCCCTCCGGCACCGTCAGCGTGACTGCTGCGGTCTTCGGAGGGCGTCCAGGCACCACCCTGGTCGCCTTAGCCTCCTTAACCCCCTTTTCCACCCTCGCCGGGGTATGAGAAGGGGGCGGAGCGTTGCGACCCGCGTCGCCCTTCCGTTTGCGGCCCACCACCGTCGCCCATGTCTCTCCCTGCGTGGGAGGTGTGGACGGTGGTGGGACGCTCGGAGAGGTTTGTGGGGTTTGGGCGGTTGGACCACCAGTCCCACCCGTCACCCCTTTCCTCCTCTTCTTCTTCTTTTTCCGGCGACGGACGGAACGACCCGTCGCCGGAGTCATAGCTGGCGGAGCAGCGGGCGCGGTACCGTCCGCTTGCGCCGTCGCCTTGACCCCCAGCGGAGGCCGCACTGCCCGCCCCGGGAAGAGCTCCTCCCGAAAAGCGGCCAGTTTGGCCTCCATGAGGGCCCCGATCTGCGCCATCGCTCTCTGATCGAGAGCGAGACCGACGGAGCCCTCACTCGCTGGGGGCCGGGATGCGGTCGCCTGCGCGCCTGAGGGTCCCGCCCCCTGGCGGCCCAGGATCTCGACCCTTAGGGTGAGGGAGAGTATCTCCCCCTCCAGGTCGGCTATCCTGGCCCTCAAGCGCGTATTTTCGGCCTTAACGGCCGTCGCATCCCCATCGGAGTTGGCCCTGGCTGCCAACTCCGATGCGCCCATGACTCCCGTCTGGGCGGCCTTATAGAACCTCGGTTTGTAGGTGCTCTTGAGTTTGCTCGAGGTGGTCGCCAGGTGGCGCACCTCGTACATCGCCTCAATGATTTGAGCACCTACATCCGCAGAGTTGCTGACCCGCATCTTCCGCGCGGTTTTGGCCTCCCATTTGAGGTCCGGAACCGCGCTTACTTCCACGGACCCGCCGGGCGGGCCATCGAGGGGCTGGCCCGCCTCGGGCTCGCTCCCCTCGAGCGCCGCGTTGACCAGGCGTTTCTTCGCCCCCGACACGGCGTCCTCCCCCGTGGATGGAGTCTCCGTCTTCCGTCGGGAACTCCCGGGCCGGGAGGAGCCCGATGCCATGGAGGCATCGGACCTCTCGCCGGCGGAAGTGCCCGATGTCGCCGAGGCGCGTCGGGAGAGGACCGTGTCGGGCAGGCGGCTCAACACCACCGAACAGCCCGGCACGGCCCTCTCGGCCACCGACACCACAGAGGCGACGGACGTGTCCGAATCATCGGACTCGCCCGCGCTGTCCTCCATGGGCCGGACGACCACTCGCCTCCTCTTCCTCTTCCGAGTGGAGGGGGTAGCAGGAGGCCCCATTCCGCTGACGGAAGGGGCAACCGTGCTGATGCCCTCCCTCCTTGGAGCTGGGAATCTCCACGTCTACGTTTTGGCACGTTTCAGAACTATTTTCATTGTTTTTGTTCTCCATAGTGTGAGTTTTCGGGCCTCCGCCCATACCTCCCGTCCACGTCTATATGTGAGCGTAGGGTAGTGTGTGTGTATGTGTATGTGTGTGTGTGTGTGTAGTGTGTATTGAGAGACGGTCATCGTCCGGAAAATCCGAACCCCCCGGAACGAGGAGGGGCCGGCCACGCCGTCGCGGCGGCTAAGCTTTTAAAGGCATCCACGGGTGGCCTCGGAAGAGCCCCCCGGGACGGGCTGCATGGTCCCATCCGGTCACCAACCGGCACTACAACCCGCCCCGAGATTATTCGCCCCTGATAGTGCAGCCTCCCCGTTGGTTAGACGGGGTTCGGGCACCTGTACTAGGGAGCGGCCCGGGTGTGCCATCCCCGGTTTATCAACTGTACCCTCCCGTGGTACCACCGCGACAGAACGACCGACCATCCCCCCGAACAGGGAGAACGGCCCCGAGCGAGACCGCCTCTCGTGTGTGTGTGAGTGTAGTGTAGGGTGTGTTTCTGTGTGTGTGTGCTCTCCCGCGGTGAACCACCTCAAGGAGGCGGCACACCACGGGAGAGTGTGTGTAAGGTGTGTGTAAGTGTGAGTGTGCGCTGGTTTTGGTCCGCGGCGACTGCTTACGCGAGTCGCAACCCTCCAGTTGGAACCGGAGGGGCCCCCTATCCGCCACCTGGGGACGCGCCGTGTCGGAGACCAGCAACTCCCTCCGCGATGCCGGTGGCTTGTGGGAAGGTCTTAGAGAGCACCCAGCTGCACCGGTGACCGCGGCACGGAAAGCCGACCGTCCTGTCCGACAGGTAGGCGCGGACGACCCGCTGCAGGTACAGAGGCACCCGATGGTACTCGAGCGCTTCCATGATCCTGCCCCAGGGGAGGGAGTTGAACGCATTGACGATGTCAAGCGACACCGCCAATGCGACCTCGCCCCGGGCGATCGCCGCGTCCGCGAAGGCCCTAACACGGCTGATGGCATCAACCGTGGAGCGGGCCTCGCGAAACCCGAACTGATGTGGACTCAGATCGGGTCCCACCGTGGACAGGTGCTAGACGAATCGGTTGGCGATTACTCGCTCAAACCACTTTTCTGACTCGTCCAGCAGGCAAATCGGCCGGTAAGCCGACGGGGAGTCAGCGGGCTTTCCGTCCATGTGGAGAAGGACGAGCCGCGAGTTTCTCCAAGCCCTAGGGAAACAGCCCATCCCCAGGCACTTGGAGAAGAGGTCCCGAACCCTCGGACCCCAGATCCTGCTGGTCAGAGCCCCGGCTTTGCCAGGGATGCCATCCGGACCAGGAGCTTTCTTGCCTGAAAGCTTCCTGGCCGCCCTGGCAAGCTCGTGCTCCGAGACGGCCAGGTCGTCGACCGCCTCGGAGTGCGCCACCATCGCAGTCCCATCCCCGACTCCCGGAGGCACAGCCACCTCCCCCGCCGGAACGTCCGGCGGGAAAAGGGTAGCTATCACCTCGTCCAGGAAGCCGGGGTGGAGAGTCTCCCTCAGCGGGGGCACCCGTGGTCGTAGCTTATGCATGACCATGCGATATGGGCGCCCCCACGGATCCTCGTTAATGGTGGCGACGAGCTCAGCCCAGGCTCTGCTCTTGGCTGCCCTGATAGCGGCCTGCAGGAGACGCTTCCTAGCGGAGAAGCTCTCCCACAGAACCGCCTCCTCAGCGAGGGATCTGTGAGCCCTGCGCCTTGCTCTGGTGTACCGGCGTCGGGCGCGGATGGTGGTGCGCCGGAGATCAGCGATCTCCTCCGACCACCAGTACACCTGGCCCCGGGGGACGGATTTCGTAGCGCGGGCCATGGCGACGTCACAAACAGTCGCCATGTCGGCCCGCAAATTCTCCACCTCATCCCCGGGGTCGACGCAGGGCTGCCTCGCTGGCCAAGTGATGACCAGGGCAGCCGCGACCAGCAGGTCTTCGTCCAGGGTTCGGGACCTCCATCCTGACGGCAGTGTCCTGGGCCCGCCATGGCGGCGGTCCCGGGCAGCCGAGGAGGCCGTGTTCGGGAGGAGGGTCATTGTCACGTATAAGTGATCGGAGAATGACTCCAGACCCTCCTCCACACGCCAGCCCTCGACCCAGCGCACGGTCGAGGGGGAAGCCCATGTCAAGTCGACGATGGACACCCCCTGTACCCGCACGCAGGTGGGGGTGGACCCTTGGTTGAGCAACCTAAGGTCCAACCCCGCTGCCCAGTCCCCGAGAACTGTCCCCTCTGACGGGGCAAGCTAGCCTCGCCACAAGAATGCTCCTCACCCCCGCAAGGGAGGCCAGGGGAACGCCCGCGTGGCCACTCTCTCTCTCTCTCTCTCTCACTCGCCCGAGCGTACGGGCCTTACCACCATCGTTGCTCCAAGGCAGGCACAGGCAAATAAGACAGGCATTAATGCGAATTTGGAACGCCGAGAGGCACCTAGGTGAGCGCGACGGACTGAGCCGCCTAGTGGAACGGCTATCTATTAGGTGCGGAGATAAGTTCGGCTCCGAGGATGGTCAATCCTCCCAGGCCGAGCGAGCTGGGGCCAGCATACGGGACGCCGGAGCTGCCCTGGAAGACGGACGGCCAACCCGAGCACGTCGGAGCGAGGAGTTGGGAGCCCGTCACTCCTGATGTCGACCGAAAGGACAGCGGTCTCAAGCGGTCGATAGAAGAGGTCGAAGTCGATCCTAACGCGCGGGGTCGATTGCGACACCGCCTAATGGATGGAGCCACGGGAGGATTCGAGGGGTAGTGGCGCTTAGGGTGTGAGGCTACGTAGCGAAATAAGGACTCTCTGTCGTCACTCAGATTGCGACCGTCCAAGCGACCACTGTATCCGAGCATTTTCCGTTTGTTAGTGAAGTGACGAGAGAGAGAGAGAGAAACACCGAGAGGCATAGACGAAAGGGCAAAAGAGCGAGATTATCTCCGAGAGTTCCAGACGCCTGGACTTAGGCCCTTAAAAGCGCAGGCTAGAAGGAGGAATACCGGTGTGAGAGACCGGAGAATAACAGCGGTAAGCCTCACACCTTCGTGCCCTATTAGTAGGATCTTTGCGTAAAAGTTCCGAGCCCGGTAATCGGGTTCCTCGCAGTTGTTGTGTTTGATTAGTAGAGTCAGAAAAGCCTGTAACTGTCCTGCCTTCCTTGGGGCGACTTCGCAAGTCGCACTGAGTCACGCGGTAGCATTTAAGAATCGCGTTCGCCAAACAAGTGGTGGCCATCTTGCCACTTGTTGCCGGGACCGCTCGGTAGATTTTCCGCTTGTGCGGCATCGCGGATCCCGCTTTCTTCGGCCGTTACAACTCGCGATTCTTCACATTTCCGGCCGCTTCTCGGCCGCATTCTTGACCACCCGCTACCGCGGGGTTAGATTGTATAGGGGCCTTCGTGGCCTAGGACCGGGAGCGCGATAGTCCGGTTTGCTGTAGGTTAATTAGATTGTAGCACCGTCGGCTCGCCCGACATAAATAAACAGGGCGTTTGTTAACAAGAGAAGTCGTGTCTCTTTTGGCTATCTGTGTTGCATAGTGTGTTGTCCCCGGCCTCCCTTGTTCCCCGCCCCTCTCCCGAACATCTAGCCGGCCGGGCTAGCATCCGCGTGGTCCGCCGCACTTGCTCTCCCTCTCAGGTTGACCATCTCCTCCGGGCTGCTAAAAATTATAAATATTGGTCTCGGTTTTCGGGGCCTGGCGCCCAGTGAAGCGCCCGGAGGACCTGAGTTGCGGAGGGGAAGCGCGGCGTTGATTTCCTCGTCTCCCTGGTCAGTTTGCACGACCTGCTGATCGGGGAAGACGGTGGTACCCCCTACGGTCCGTGCTGGGGGACCCCCACGAAGTCGCGTGGGCGTTGAAGTCCCCCATCACGAGCATCCGACCGCCAATATGCGGCCGGATGCTGGCGCCCAGATCGTCGAGCGCCGACTCGTAGTCGTTGAGGGGGATGCTCGGGGACAGGTAGACCGCCACTACCACGAGATCTTTCCACCGCGCGGCCACAAAGCCCCGGCCTCGCCCCAGGAGGCGGGCGGTGCCGAAGCTCGCAGCCGCGGCGGGCCCTACCGCTATAGCGGAGACACCCAGCAGGTCTCCGACCCATAGGGGTGAGTCGGGGATCCTGTGGGGCTCGGACACTGCCGCCAGGGCCATTCCCCTTTCCGCCATAGTCGTGGGCGTCGGGGGAGTGGTTCAGGTTCGCCTGGAGGAGGGATATCGCCATTACTCGACGATGTCCATCCCCTCCTCCGGGCGGGCCTCTGTCGTTGCGGGTCTGGCAACCTCAGCCACTTCCGTTGGTTCAGTGGTGGGTGGATCACTCCCCCCACTGGTTGATGGTATTGGGGCCATCTCCACCTCTGGCGGGGAGGTGGTGACGGCCCCTCCGGTGGGGACTGTCCCACCGGCTGGCTGCGGGGCAGAGGGGGCAAGGGTGCGCTTCCCAGCGGGAAGACCCCTCGTCCCCCTCTTGGCCGGGGCTTTGCAAGCCGGGCCACCCAGACGGTGGTCCGACTTGAGCCCCTTCTCCTTGCACACCGGGCAGCTCACGGCTTCCCGGCATGCGCTGGCCAGGTGTCCCGCACCGCCGCACCGGAAACAATGACCGGTGCGGTCAGTGGGGGCCGAGCAGTTGGCCCGCACATGACCCTTCTCCAGGCATCTGAAGCACTGGAGAGGGCGCTGCCCCAGCGCAACTACCCGGGCCGACGACCACCCGACCAGCAGACGCCCCGCAGCGACCAGCTTCTTCGCGGAGGTCAGTGGGTACCCAGATGGAGCCAAGACCGCCACCCGCATGGGTGGCGATCCGCCCTACCTTAACCTCCGCGACTGGGCAGTCCCCTTCGCGCGCCACCGCCGCAAGGACCTCATCAGGGGTGACGGAATCATCCAGACCAGTCACGCGCAGCTCCGCGCTCTTAACCGGCCTGGTAACCCTCACCCCCGAGCCCTCCATCAACTGGCAGAGGCGGTGGGATAGGGCTTTCGCCTTCTCCGCACCGCCCTCGCCAGGGATTTCAAGGAGCAGGGCTCCTGTAACGGCCCTCTTGGGCCGGATCTCCTTGATCCCGAGATCGGATATATTTATCCGATCTCGGGCCCGGCGCATCACCTCCGCGTAGCTCATACCCTCGACACTACCGTCGAGGGTAAGAGCCACCGCGGCATGGGCCCTGCTCCTCGGGAGCTTCACCCCCGTCTGCGAAGCGGGGGGTTGGCTCCCGGTCGGCTTTGCCGATTTGGGCCTCGCGGCGGCGGCAGGCTTAGCCGGCCTAGCCGGCTTCGCCTTTCCGGCGCTGGGGGGGTTGGACGCCGGCCGGGCAGTGGCCGCTGCCGCTCGGGACGTCTCGCCCGCCTTGCCGGTGGCGGGCGTGGAGGAAAGGGGCCCGCCGGCCTCCTTCTTCCTCCCGCCTTTTCCCCTCCTCACGACAGTGGCCCACTCACCGTCGCCACCCGCGGCAGATAGTGTCGCGGGTTTGGCGGCCGGGCGAGGGGCCAATGGAGGCGCGGCGAGGGGGGGCTGTGTGGCCGCCCCACCGAGCGCCGCGTGAAGGCGGCTCTCTACCAGCGACCCCACCCTCTCGAGGATGCGCCGCTCCAAGACATGCGTGTCCTGGGGCGGTTTTGGCTCCTGGGTGGGTGGGGCCGTATTTGAAACCGACCCCGCGAGGGAGGCGACTTGGAGGCGAAGCTCCGTCACCTCCCTGCGGGATGCCTCCAGCTCGCTCGCGAAAACGGCCACCTGCTGCTGCAGGCGTATCGCCTCGGTGCGGCCCTCCAGTGGAGACTTAGAGGCACCTGCCCTGAGTGCTAGCTCGGCGGTGCCTGCTGACAACCACCGAGCCGCATCTTTCAGCTGCTCCTGGCAGGTCCCGTTCATAAGTGGGCACCCCTGCCTTACCTCTCTCCCCGTACAGAACCTGGCACCATCCCTTTCCCCGACTCTCACCTTCCCTGTCGTCTCCCCCAACAAGTAAACAAAAAACAAAAAACAAAATAAATAAAAATAAAAATGAAATAAACAGAACAAAAAATAAAATTAATTAAATTTATAAACAAATTGTCTGAATAAATAAAATAAATAAAATAAAAAAAGGAAAAATCAAAAAATTGAATATAAACATATACATTAAATAATGTATTAAACTATACGAAGTAGCACGTCAAAGTGGTAGAATAATGATAATAAAAAAATAATAAAAAAACAAAATGAAAGAAATTCAATTTTGCGTGATCGAAAAAAATAAAAATTAATTATAAAAATTGGCTGAATTGTGCAGCTCTAAATGTCGCGAGGATGGCTCGAAATTATGGCAATTTTTGCCCTGGAAATTGCTTCTAACGACACACAACGCATTCAATGTCTCGTGGCGAAGTTTATTTCTATTCTCAACTTTAGTATTGTTGACAATAGAAAAAACTCGCTCTGCTTCGGCATTTGAATGGGGAAACGACATCACCGCGACAATGAGTTTCGATAAATTAGGATAGACGAGCGCGCCAAAAATATTCTTTTTGGTGACAATGTCAGACCACATTGTCACCAAATTATGACTAGTAATTTGAGTTTCCGACCGCGGAAAAAGCATCGGGATGTCTTTCCATTCAGACGCCAAAGCATTTACATCGAAGTTAAGGAAACTAAAATGCGTTGTGATATCTGAAACATTAAAAGTGCCTTCACTCTGACGTGCTATTACAGGGTTAATAAAATTTAATGAGTTAAAAAATGAATCGCAAAGGGGCAGCCGACACTGAATGTCGTGCACCGCAGTTTTATAAAATTCAAAACAAATATGTTTTATTTCTAAAACATCCGCGGTATTTAATTTATCCAAAAACTGTTGACATTCCGGGCCAACAAATATGTCCTTAATAGGAACAAAAATTTCATTATTCTCTAACTCTACGGAAGGCTTTACTGGAATATACTCTATGTGCACGAAATTCTGCACCAATTGCTTCCAAAGTGCAACACTACTTTCAGCTATTTTATGAACTAACAGACCGTTAGATTGAAACCGCGCGTTAAATGAATTGAAAATATTTAATACATATTTCAGAAAGAAAGCATATGCTTTGTTTCTGTCATCAAAAATGAAATCATATAAATTACGGACGGTCTGATTTTTATCTTCTACTACAGCTAACGGAAAGTACTGTCGCAGAACCTCCCAATTATCAAGGAGGCGGGCCACGCAACCATGTAAAGCGAGCCACCGCGTAAAAGATGGTTTCAGCAATTTTCGAGATTCGACTTTGAAATATTCCTGAAACTCTGTAAGAATCGCGACGCGCTTTAGACTATTTGCGATGTAGGAAGTGACACCGCGAACTAATTGCTCTATGCACTGCGGAATTTTGACAAAAGCCTTATGGGCAATTAAGTGCATAGAATGACAAAAGCAAGGGAAAACTTTCAAATGGGGCACGTCTTCTTTCAAGCGGGTCATGAAGGAGTTGTTACACCCCAACATGACTGACGCATTGTCAGAAGCCATGCCCACAATATTCTTCAACGGTACCTTTTTTTTTTTTTTTTTTTTTACATGGGGGAAATCCTCATGGATTCCCCGCCCCCCTGAGGAGGGGACGGGGATATGCCGGACTCTTACCGGCTAAAACCCCCATGGTGGCCAGCCTCTGGGGCCCTCCAGGGCGGACTCTGGGAACTCTGGACGAACAACATCCAGAGCCCGCCCTGCTCGGCCCCTCGGCGCGCTACGCGCTACCTCCCGGGGGGGCCCGTGACGCGGACCCCCCGGTTACCTGCACTCTGGCGACTAGGCGGGCCACACGCCTAGCCGCCCCTCACCGGGCCCTTTTGGCGGAGGGGACCCTGTCCTCAGCAGGGACCCCCCCAAGGGCCGGTGGAGCTTGCGCGCGGCGAGGCTG
Source organism: Ectemnius continuus (assembly GCA_910591665.1). Classification (NCBI taxonomy): domain Eukaryota; kingdom Metazoa; phylum Arthropoda; class Insecta; order Hymenoptera; family Crabronidae; genus Ectemnius; species Ectemnius continuus. Next base: position 28,145 of record CAJUYD010000009.1, read on the forward strand.
TGGCTCCCCGCCGCGCGTTGTCGCCAACAAGGCGAGGCTCGTACAAAAAAAAAAAAAAAAAAAAAAAAAAAAAAAAAAAAAAAAAATCGAGGGGAGGGGCAGTCCGTCAGGGCCTATAAGCCCCTCTCCGGAGACGTCCGCCCCTCGCCCTCGCCCGTCCTCTGCGACCGGGAGCTTGACGCCGCTCCCGGTCGCGTTCGGCGGCCTCCTTCTGCGAGAGAACGGTCTCGCAGAAGGAGGCCACCGCCAGCCAATTCTCCTCGCCGGCGACCATGGCTCGCACGACGGCCGCCGGCGAGAGATCCTCCCCAATTTGGCCGACCAGGACGGCACGCTCAGCGTCCCACGAGGGACACTCCTCGAGGGTGTGCTGAGCGTCGTCCCGGTCGGCCCCGCAGTGATGGCAGCGGGTGTCCGCCTCCCGCCCTATGCGTGCCAGATACTCGCCGAAGCAACCATGCCCGGCGAGCACCTGGCACGTCCTGTAGGTGACGCCGTGTCTCCTACCACTATCCGCCCACTCCGCCAAGGAGGGGAGGATAGCCCCGACAGCCCTGCTGGCGGCGTGGCGCGGCTCGGACAGCCACGCTCGCCACCTCTCCAGCAGGGTCTGCCGAGCCTGGCGCTTCAGGCCCCTGACCGCCTCTGCCGTGACGTGCTCGCCCCTTCGCCGGAGGTCAGCCTGGCCGAGATACACCTCGGCCAGGTACTGAGCCTCCAACTCCCTTCTTCAACGGTACCTGTTTGGACTCTAAGCTATTCTTAAATAAAGTGTATAGGCTTTCCGAACCAGAATCGCGAGCGTCTACTTGCAAAAGTTCTAATAAATTAGTTTCAATGATTTTATCTTGACTACACAGGTACCGCACGAGCACGCATAACGACTTTTTTTTTTTTCCGTGGGGAAATCCTCATGGACACCCCGCTGCCCTGGTGGGGGCGACGGGGTAGTGCCGGACTCTTACCGGCTAAAACCCCACGGTGGCCATCCTTCGCGCGTAATGGGGCGACACCGGGAACTCTTGTCGAACACTACCGGTGCCGCCCCGCGCCCGCCCCTTTCTGGGGGCACTTCTCGTGGAGGGGGGGTTAACCATCGCCCCTCTCGCTCCCGCGAGAGAGGGAGGCGCCCCCCTCCGAGCCCGGGAGGGCACGGCTCGACCCTTTTTTTTTTTTTTTTTCGTGGGGAAATCCTCATGGACACCCCGCCGCCCTGGTGGGGGCGACGGGGTAGTGCCGGACTCTTACCGGCTAAAACCCCACGGTGGCCATCCTCGGCACTTACTGGGGCGACACCGGGAACTCTGGAAGAACACGACCGGTGCCGCCCCGCGCCCGCCCCCTATTTGGGGGGCACATCTCGTGGTGGGGGAGTGACCATCCACTCTCTCGCTTTCACGAGAGAGGGAGGCGTCCCCCACTACTCGCGGGGAGACACGTCTCGCCCCACTCCTTCGCCGCTGGCGAAGGAGGAGGGAAACGTGCCTCCCGCACTACTAACAATCTCCTCCTGGGCGGGACGTGCGACCACTACACGTCCCGCCCCGCCTCGGGGCCGCTTTGCGGAGGCGACAGAGCCACCACTCTGTCGCCTCGCGGCCCCTTGGCGCGTGCCCGGCCCACCGGCAGCGAAAACTACCCCGCACCGGCGGGTCCGGGCCGCCAAACTTAGTCGGTGGGAACGGCGTCCCCCCGTGCGGGACGGCGGCGGGGACGGGCCCTCGCCAAGCGGAAGGGGTCCGTTCGCTCCCGCCGCCGCTCCGCCTCCTCCTTCTGGGAGAGCACTTCCTCGCAGAAGGCGAGGAAGGCTCTCCACGACCTCTCGCTGCCGAGGATCTGTCGGATGACCGTCGGCAGCGAGAGGTCCCTTCCGATATACCGGACCAGGACGCGGCGCTGCTCCCTCCAGGCCCTGCAGTACTGGAGGGTGTGTTGCGCCGTGTCCTGGTCCCCGTCGCAATGATGGCACTGTGCCGTCGCCTCCTTCCCGATGCGACGCAGGTACTCGCCGAAGCAGCCGTGCCCGGTAAGCACCTGCGTCGCGCGGTAGGAGAGTTGCCCTCTGCCGCGACTCACCCAAGTCTCGAGGCTCGGGAGAATCGCCCCGACGGCTCTGTGGCGGGCGTTGGCTGGATCTTCCAGCCTCTCCCGCCACATCTCGACAACGAACCGTCGGGTCTGGCGCTTCAACTCCTCGACCGCCCGCTCCGTGGGAATTCCGCCCCCTTCGCGGAGGACGCGAAGACCAGAATAGGTCCTCGCGTCCCCCATCGCCAGAATGTCTAGGGGCGGAAACCTCGCTAATAGGGTGGCCGACGCCAGGGAGATCGTGCGATATCCTCGCACGACCCTGACGGCCATCCGACGCTGCACCCTGAATAGCAGGGTACAATTGCGTCGACTGGCCGCCAGGTCGTCCGCCCAGACTGGTGCTCCGTAGAGCAACATGGAACGGACGACTCCCGCGTATAGGCGTCGGACCCCCTCCCACGGTCCCCCGATGTTGGGCAGCAGGCGTCCTAAAGCGCCCGCCGCCTTCTCAACTCGGGGGATAAGCCGGTCGAAGTGCTCGTTAAAGCGCCAGAGGCCGTCCAGGGTGAGTCCCAGATACTTCATCGTATCCCCCACCTGGACGCGGGTCTCTCCCACCGCAATCCACCGCTGGGCGGGCGGCCCCGCGGACCGTTGGCGATCGTAAAACCAGATCGCCTCGGTCTTCTGCGGGGCCACCCGAAGGCCCAGTCGGTGGATTCGGGCGACGGCACAGGCCACCGCCATCTCTGCCACGCGGATGGTCCTCGTGCCATCCTCCCCGCTGACTACCACCAGAGTGTCGTCTGCATAGCAGATCATGGTGGCGTCAGCGGGGAGTGCAGCCCGCAGGACGTAATCGTAGCCGAGGTCCCAGAGCAGGGGGCCCAAAACGGACCCCTGTGGGACCCCGGCGTACGTCTCCCTCTCGTACTCCTGCGACCGGCCCGTGAAGCTGATGCTCCTGCCGGCGAGGTAATCCCCGACGACGGCCCGTAACTCAGGGGGCACTCGATGGTACTCGAGCGCCTCCCTTTTTTTTTTTTTTTTTACATGGGGGAAATCCTCATGGATTCCCCGCCCCCCTGAGGAGGGGACGGGGATATGCCGGACTCTTACCGGCTAAAACCCCCATGGTGGCCAGCCTCTGGGGCCCTCCAGGGCGGACTCTGGGAACTCTGGACGAACAACATCCACAGCCCGCCCTGCTCGGCCCCTCGGCGCGCTACGCGCTACCTCCCGGGGGGGCCCGTGTCGCGGACCCCCCGGTTACCTGCACTCTGGCGACTAGGCGGGCCACACGCCTAGCCGCCCCTCACCGGGCCCTTTTTGCGGAGGGGCCCCTGTCCTCAGCAGGGACCCCCCAAGGGCCGGTGGAGGTTGTGCGCGGCGAGGCTGTGGCTCCCCGCCGCGCGTTCACGCCAACAAGGCGAGGCTTAAACAAAAATTCGAGGGGAGGGGCAGTCCGGTCAGGGCCTATAGGCCCCTCTCCGGAGACGTCCGCCCCTCGCCCTCGCCCGTCCTCTGCGACCGGGAGCTTGACGCCGCTCCCGGTCGCGTTCGGCGGCCTCCTTCTGCGAGATAACGGTCTCGCAGAAGGAGGCCACCGCCAGCCAATTCTCCTCGCCGGCGACCATGGCTCGCACGACGGCCGCCGGCGAGAGATCCTCCCCAATTTGGCCGACCAGGACGGCACGCTCAGCGTCCCACGAGGGACACTCCTCGAGGGTGTGCTGAGCGTCGTCCCGGTCGGCCCCGCAGTGATGGCAGCAGGTGTCCGCCTCCCGTCCAATGCGTGCCAGATACTCGCCGAAGCAACCATGCCCGGCGAGCACCTGGCACGTCCTGTAGGTGACGCCGTGTCTCCTACCGCTATCCGCCCACTCCGCCAAGGAGGGGAGGATAGCCCCGACAGCCCTGCTGGCGGCGTGGCGCGGCTCGGACAGCCACGCTCGCCACCTCTCCAGCAGGGTCTGCCGAGCCTGGCGCTTCAGGCCCACTCGAGCGCCTCCCTGATGACCCACCAGGGCAGGGTGTTAAACTTGAAGCGCCAGTCCCGGCAGTACCTGGTGGATTCGTGGGTCAGCTGGCTCGACGAGCCGGGTATCGAGCCCACCAGGGCTGTTGGGGCTATCCGTCCGCATCTCCAGCGCTGGGCGGATAGGGGTTTTGGGGGTGTCACGTACCGCCTGTGCCAGGTGCTCACCGGGCATGGTTGCTTCGGTGCGTACCTGGCCAGGATTGGCAGGGAGGCCACGACCCGCTGCCACCATTGTGCGGCCGACCGGGACGATGCGCAGCACACGCTGGAATTCTGTCCAGCGTGGGCGGACGAGCGCGCCGTCCTGGTCGACGAGATAGGGAGTGACGATCTCGCGCCGTCGAGCATCGTGGGTCGGATGCTCGACGGCGCGGATCGTTGGGATGCGGTCGTCTCCTTCTGCGAGCACGTAATGCTCGCGAAGGAGACGGCCGAGAGGGCTCGGGAGCGGCAACGCCATCCCGAGCGGCGTGGGCCCCCCGGGCGTAGGGGCAGGGGGAGGAGAAGGAGGCCCGACCTCCAGGCGCCACCGTGATGGTGTCGCCACCTCCTCTTCCCTCCCCTCCTTCCGGAACATCTACGGGGGACGGCCGCGGGAGAGAGCCACGGCTCTCCCGCGGCACAAAAACGTCCACGCGATCGGCGGGGGGGCTCAGCTGGGGGGGCTGAGTCCCTCCTTTGCACTCCGGCCGCGTGAAGGGGTGATGGGCGTGTGGCCCGCCCATCGCCCAAACAACAACAGTGTATCGAACGGGGGGAGGGCATTTCCTCCCCCCCGGGCATGTGGCACTACCAGTGCCAAGACAGGGGCGGGTCCTGGTAGCATCCGTGCCCCTCGCGGGAACCGGGTAAGGGTCACAGGTTCGCCTGTGGCTCCCCGGGCCCTGTGAGGGGATGGGGGTGCCAAAACCCCGACACGGCGCGTCCCCGGGTTGCGGATAGGGGGATGCCCAACGGACATGTTTCGGTGGGTAGCGGTTCCTGAAAGGGACCGCCGCGGACAGCCATTGGCATTACACACACTTCACACATACACACACACTTACACACCCCTCACGCACCCTACCTCACGGGGTAGTACATTGTGAGGGGCACACACCCACGCACATCTCACACTGACATTCCCCTCTGGTCACCCTGCCTCGCGGGGCAGTACATCCCAGAGGGGCACACGCACGCACACACACACCGACCGGGGGCGGTCACCCCCGGGGATTCCCTCCGCCTTAAGGGGGGTCGGGGAAGAAACCCCTAAATAAAAATCAATGATGGACAGTAGGAAGAACGAAAATTCGTTTAGGGAGCAAGGGTGCGATTCCCTAGTTCCGGCGGGGGAGAGTGGGCAAGCGGGCTCAACCTCGTCGTTATCCGACAACCGCAGGGGTACGTTGGTGGGCCACTTGGCCAGCGTATCTTCTAATGCATCAAGAGTGCCTTATGTGTCCCTTCGCAGGGTCACATCGTTGGACTCCATTATGACGACCAGGCAGACGAACACGGACATGAAACACCCGGAAACCAAAACACAGGACGGACAACAAGCGAATGACAAACACGGCAAGTCCAGGGATAGCGACATGGAGGTCGTGGCGGACTCCAACGTCGGGACCAGGAAGAAGAGGAGAAGGAGGATATCCTCCTCCTCCTCTCCGACCCGGTTAATTGATTCAGACTCCACCAGTGGATCGGACACGGCGACCTCGGTCAGGCAGGCCAAGGTCACCAAGGGCGGCAAGACCATTCGCGGAGCGAAGGCAAGGCGGGGTGGCTCAAGCCACGTGGCCACCACCTCCACCGCGAGCCAGATGTTGACGGAGGAGCTTGTTTCCCGGAGCTCGCGGGACGAACCCAGCGGTCAGTCCCTGCGGCTCGAGAACGAGCGACTCAGAGCGCGGCTAGCGGACATGGAGCGGGAAATGTCCCTAGCCAGACAGGAGATGGCCAAGACCAGACGCGACTGCGAGATCGCCCTGAAGGAGGCCACATCATTATCGAAGGCGAGCCCCCCTGCCGACCCCGTCAGTCGGCAGGAGTGGGAGGAGGCCCTCATCCAGAGAGTGGGGCGTGTGATCGACGAGCGGCTGGCATGCCTGCGGCCTCAGGAGACGCAGGCTGGCGGCTCGCTAGCGGTCAAAGGGAGTAAGGTGATGCCTGTCACCAACCGCCCACGCTCGAAGACCCGGAAGCAGGCAACTGACGGCGGCAGTTCCCAGAGGCCATCAACCTCTACCGGATCCCCTCCGAAACCCGTTGCAACCGAGTGGTCGGTTGTCACCGTGAAGAAAGGGCGGAAGGGCAAGCAGAAGGTGCAGGAGGTGCGGGCACCACCAAAACTCACTGTCAAGTCCGCAAAACCCGGAACAGAGAAGAGTGTGTCCGGTCGCCCGGCGCCTGCAAGGAAGGCAAAGGCGAAGACTCGCTTCCCGCGACCCCCCAAGAGCGCGGCGGTAACGATCACCGTGCCCGAGGACGGCAGCGTCTCATACGCGGACGTAATGAAGAGGGCAAAGGAGAATATAGACCTCCAGGCCCTCAGCATTGAAGACATCAGGCCGAAGAGGGCTGTGACCGGCGCCCTCATTCTGGAGATCCCAGGGTCGGGGTCCGCCGCGAAGGCTCAGGCACTCAGGGACCGCCTGGCTGGCACCCTCGAGGGTACGGGGGTCAGAGTGGCCGCCCCCCAGAAGACGGCCGAGATCAGAATCCGGGGGCTAGACGATTCCGTCACCCCTGACGAGGTCTCCAAGGCGCTAGCGGCCCACGGCGGTTGCGCCAAAGACCTGATAAGGACGGGGACGATCAGGACCGCCAGAAACGGCCTGGGATCGGTATGGGTCAGGTGCCCGGTCGCCGTGGCCCGGAAGGCGGTGGCCGATAAATTTAAAATCGGCTGGGTTGTGGCGCGTGTAGAGGCCCTGGAGAGGAGGCCTTTGCAATGCTACAGGTGTCTCGAGCGGGGTCATGTCCGGGCCAAATGCCCGAACAAGGACCGGTCGGGCACCTGTTATAGGTGCGGCAAAGCAGGGCACCTCTCAGCCGGGTGCAGTAACGCACCTAAGTGCGTCCTCTGTAGCGAGCATGGCCGGCGCGCAGACCATCGTGTGGGCAGCTCGAACTGCGGGTCGAAGGAGCGACCCAGAAAGGGAGTTGCACCACCCTCCCAGACTGGGAAGGATCAGGAGAAGGCGCCGCAGGCGAACAGTAGGGAGGAATCACGCCCGGAGGAGGCGATGGACCTGGCCGGATAATGCCACGCCTCCTCCAGACAAACCTCAACGGCTGCAGGGCGGCACAAGACCTGCTGATGCAGCAGATGGCCGAGCTGCAGGTATCACTTGCGGTGGCTGCGGAGCCGTATCGCATCCCAGACCACCCCTTCTGGGTGGGGGATAGAAGCGGCAAAGTGGCCATCATCAGACGAGGGGGCACCACTCCCGAACCCCCCCTGATATCCAAGGTGGCAGACGGGGAAGGCTTCGTCGCAGTTGGGTGGGGACGCGTGGTAGTCGTAGGTTGCTACGTCTCCCCCAATTGCAGCCTAGCGGAGTATCGAGCATTCCTCGACAGACTTGGAAGGTGCGTCCAACATCACCAAGCGGCGCGCCCAGTCCTGGTGTTGGGCGACTTCAACGCCAAGTCGGCGCTGTGGTCCTCTCCCAGGACCGACAGGAGGGGGAGAGTGCTGGCGAGATGGGCCACCTCTCACAATTTGGTGTGTTGCAATAGGGGTGACGCACACACCTGCGTGAGATGGAACGGGGGGTCCATCATCGACCTCACGTGGGCGTCCCGACAACTAGCCCGGGCGGTGGCGGACTGGAGTGTGGATACGTCGCTAGAAACGCTATCTGACCACCGATATATAACGATGGCTCTCGACTGGTCGGCGGATCAGCGCCCTGCCGGGGACTCCCGCCGGAGGGATCCAACACCGCCACCACCAAGATGGAGCATCAAGGCCCTCGACAAGGACTTCCTCAACGCGGCCGTAATGGCAACAGCCTGGGCCGGAGTACCTTTGCGGCATGCCGACGCGGCGGATCAGGCCACAAAGCTGGCAGCGGAAATGGTCCGCATCTGTGATGCGGCTATGCCGCGACTAAGAAAGAACCCGGCACCCCGCAAGAAGGTCCACTGGTGGACAGAGAGGCTCGCCGAGCTCAGGAGGGCCTGCATAATCACCAGAAGGCGATATACAAGGGCTCGCAGGACCACGATGTCGCCCTCGGAGGTCGACGGTCTGTACGCCATCTACAGGGACAGTCGGCAACTTCTCCAAAAAGCCATCGGCGTGGAGAAGGCGAAGGCCTACGACGCCCTCCTCGACCTGGTGGACTCCGACCCGTGGGGTCGACCCTACAGGGTCGTCACCGGCCGTCTGCGTCCCTGGACACCTCCGCTAACGGAGGTCCTCGATGCGGCATTCGTGGGGGAGGTCGTCTCCGCCCTCTTTCCTATGGCAAGAGATGCGGAGCGCCGAACCCAGCGGGATGACGTACTCTCCGGCTGGTCTCCGGAACTGGAGACCACGCCTGGAGAGATTAGGCGAGCGGCGAAGAAATGTCTCAAGGCCAACAAAGCCCCCGGGCCGGACGGAGTCCCCGGCCGGGTGTGGAGGCTGTGTTTGGAGGACATGGGCCCTAGGCTCACGTCCCTCTTCAACACATGCCTCGAGACAGGACAATACCCGGCAGCATGGAAGAGGGCCCTTCTGGTCCTCATCCGCAAAGACGGCAAGCCGGCCGAATCACCGACGGCCTACCGCCCAATATGCCTGCTCGATGAGGTGGGTAAATTATTGGAGAAGGTGATCGCGGCGAGGATCACCCGGCACCTCGAGAACGAGGGCCCGGACCTGGACCCCCGACAGTTCGGGTTTCGTGCGGGCAGGTCGACGATGGACGCCGTCCTACGGATCCATTCGTTCACGAACGAGTCGACCTCCAGGGGTGGAGTTGCGCTCGCGGTGTCACTCGACATCTCGAATGCATTCAATTCCATTCCCTGGAGCGTCATTGAGCAGGCACTAACGGTGCATCGGATACCTCGCTATCTACGGAGAGTAATACGCGCGTATCTTTCGGACAGATACATCAACTACACGGACGAGACAGGTACGCTTACGTCCAGGCGTATCACGCGTGGTGTCCCGCAGGGGTCCGTCCTCGGGCCACTACTCTGGAACCTTGGCTATAACCAGGTTCTGGGGACCCCACTTCCGGATAATACGGACGTCGTCTGCTACGCAGACGACACAATCATCGTGGTTCGCGGGTCGAAATGGAGGGAAGTCCTACGCACCGCGGAGCTCTCCACCGCGAGAGTGGTAGAGGCGATAGAATCCCTGGGACTCAGAGTCGCTGCGGACAAAACGCAAACCCTGTGGTTCACCCGAAAAGGAGACACCGCCGCGCCCCCCTGGAGGACCAGCGTCAAAGTGGGAGACAGAAGCGTACGAATTGGTACCCACATGCGGTACCTCGGGCTCCTAGTGGACGGGCACTGGGACTTCAGGGCCCACTTTGAAGCCTTGGCCCCTAAGGCCCTAAGGATCGCTGGCGCTCTGAGCCGCCTCACCCCGAACACCAGGGGTGCGGGCAAGAAGGCCCGGCGCCTGTACATGAGCGTCGTTCGCTCCATACTCATGTACGGCGCGCCTATCTGGGCAAAGGGAAAGATTCTCGCCGCGAACAGGAAGATCATCGCGGGCCTGTTCCGGCGAATGGCGATCCGTACCATCCGCGGTTATCGGACAGTCTCGGGCGTGGCCGCCAGCGCGCTCTCGGGGTGTCCGCCGTGGGAAATGGCGGCGACAGCCACGGCAGCGGCGTACGAGGAGAGACGGCGGTTAGGGGAAGCCCTCTGCGGGGAGGAGAGACAACGGGCGTTATTCGACCTCCGTGCACGAACCGGGGCCAGACTGCTGGGCGACTGGCAGGCCTGGCTTCTTGAACCGCGAAACAGCGCAAGCAGGGTGGCGGCAGCGGTGGGGCCTGTGGCCATTCCGTGGGCACAGAGTGTCAAGACTTTCGGGATGACATACCGCACGTGCCAGATGCTCACCGGACACGGCTGCTTCGGTGCGTATCTGGCACGGATTAAGAAGGAATACACCCCCGCGTGTCATCATTGCAGCGGGGCCCTAGACGATGCGGAACACACGCTGCAGGCGTGCCCCGCATGGCACGAGGAGAGGGAGACCCTTCGCGGTAGCATTGGTCCTGACTTGTCGCTTGCGGCCGTCGTCCACGCGATGACTGAGGGTCAGGATAAGTGGCAGGCGGTCGAGCACTTCGCAGAGGCAGTGCTCACGCGGAAGGAGGCGGCGGAACGCGAGAGAGAACGCTCTCGGGCGTTAAGCCGCCGGGGTCGCAGCCGGACCCGCTGGGGAGCAAGGGTGGGGGTGCGATGCCCTTTTATCCTATAGGGTAGAGGAGCGCGTGTGGTGAAGGGTGGGGAAATCCCCACTCCTCACGGCGCGCGATGTGTACACGGGGGTCCTTGACTGGGGGGTCAAGGTCCTCCACCCACACAAGTGTATATAGATGGAGTGCCTGCGCGTGTAGTCCGCGCAGGTACTGTGGTCCACTGGACCGTTTGAGCTGAGGCGCGAAGTCGCCTCGAGGCGCCGATCAGGGCGAGGGCCAGAAGTCATGCCTCGCAGTTCCTGGCTTCTCGTCCCGGAGGGCGCATGTGTTTAGGCCACCGCAGTGGTTTTAGCGGGTGCGAACCCCGCACTACCCCGACCCTCCCCCCAGAGGGCCGGGGTGTTCGTTAGGAATTTCCACTGCGTCAAAAAAAAAAAAAAAAAAAGGGTCCTGGTAGCATCCTCTGGTCTCCCCAGGGCCCGCCCCGTCATGTCTTCGAGGTCACCGCAGTGTTTTTAGTGGGTGCAAGCCCCACATAACCCCGCCTCTCCCCCCAGAGAGACGGGGTATCCGTTCAGGGATTTTCACTGCGTCAAAAAAAAAAAAAAAAAAAACGGGCAGGGTGTTAAAAGCATTAACTATATCCAGCGATATAGCGATGCACACCCTGCCCCGGGTTGCAGCCGACTCCGTCAGGGATCTCAGACGCTTAATCGCGTCTAACGTCGATCGTCCCTGGCGGAAGCCGAACTGCCCGTCGTCGAGGTCCGGCCCTGTCGCCGACAGGTGCCGGACGAGGCGGTTGGCAATCACTCTTTCGAAGAGCTTGCCCGCCTCGTCCAGCAAGCATATGGGCCGGTACGCGGAGGGAGAGTCCGCGGGCCGCCCTTCCTTCCGGATGAGGACCATCCGCGCCCGCTTCCAGCAGCGGGGGAACCTGCCGCGCCTCAGACAGCTGTTGAAAAGCTGCCCGAGGCGCGGGACCAGGACGCCCATGGCCATGGCCAAGACCCTGCCCGGGATGCCGTCCGGGCCCGGCGCTTTGTTCGCGCGGGCCGCGAGACGCGTCACCGCCGCGCGGAGCTCGTCGCCACTGACCCCCATAGTGGCCTCGTCCCACACAAAGTGTGGGGGAGGCCGGCCGGGGGCGGGGTCCTCTGCTCCAACAGGAAACAGAGTATCCACCACCCGGCCGAGGACATGGGGGTCCAGACGCTCCGTCGTGGGGGGCGCCCAGGGACGCAATCGTCCCATGACGATTTTGTACGGGCGCCCCCACGGATCACCATCCAGGGTGGCGACGAGCTCGTCCCAGGCACGGGCCTTGGCAGCTCGGATGGCCCGCTGTAGGGCGACCACGGACTCGCGGTACGCCGCGTACAGCGGGACCACCCCCGCCGCAGCCTGATTCCGCCGTCTCCGGGCGCGGGTGTACTGGCGTCGGCGGCGCACGCACTCGGTGCGTAGCGCCGCAAGATCTTGGGACCACCAGTACACCCCGCCGACGCGCGGCGGCCCACAGTGTCCGATTTGGGTCTAAATTGCGCGCATCGGATTTTATGCCCGAAAAAATGGACAGAAACGGGAATGAAAGTTTAACATTATATCCTTATTCTGGACAATATAAAGCACAAAAAATGTTAGTAAATAATTTTTCTATTCCAAATAGTTTTGAAGATAACGATAATTTTATATAGCATGTTCCCATGTATTCAAATGGAGAATTTGAACTTTATGTACTGATCGTGCACCACATTGCACCACGATGCTTCTTTTTTTTCCTGAAAATAGATTTTTTCCCGCGTATTTTGGCGTATCATTCATCTGCCACAATTTGCCGGTACTTAAGTTATAAATTTTTGAAGTTACAAAGATTGAATTTTAATACCCTTATAATTGACATGGAAACGCAACATTTCAAACTTTCATATCACAGTAAATAAAATCGCAAGAATATCCTAAAAAAAGCATTTTGATGAGTAGTGCTTTCTCCTTGTATCGTAGTTCCCCGTTTTAAATTAGTTCTTTTTCATTAGACCAAAATTTGCAAGTGAACAAAGATCTGCAATAATTGAATAAATTTGATACTTTATGTTTCCTGCAATAGAAGTCAAATTATTATCCATTTTATTTGTAAACATTTTATTATTATTTGTAAATTAATTTACAAATCTTATTTATTTATAAATAAAATAAATGAATTAGTCAAAAATTTAAGTGTGGGCTGTGAAAGTTTCCTTTTGAAGGTTAAAAAATTATTTAAATGCATTAACAATTATGCTAATTGTTCAATTGTAAATGTTTAATTTTTAATTATTATTTATGTTATTAATTAATTATTTAAAGAACAATATTGTTAATATATAAACAATTACATTATCAATTGTTTAACAAAATGCCCCGGACAGCATTCCGTGACTACAGAATAATCTACTGCATGAAGAAATTTTTTACTCATTGTATGTACACCGGGCTTAACCGATTCTGTTAATTAATTAATTAATTAATTAATTAATTAATTAACGCCAAGCACCTTAAACAAACATTGTGTAATCTAATGATGCTTCATCATTCATCGTGATGTTGCAAAGATTAACAAAAAAATAAGTCTCGCTTTAGCGGAACCTGAGATATCGGCCATGCGCGCATATTAGACCCAAATCGGCCACTGTGCGCCAGCGGGGAGGCCGGCCCGCAGGACGTAGTCGTAGCCGAGGTCCCATAGCAGGGGGCCCAACACGGACCCTTGCGGAACCCCGGCGTACGTCTCCCTCACGTTCTGTTGCGTCCGGCCCATGTACTCGATGCACCTGTCGGCGAGGTAGTCCTCGACGACGGCCCTCAACTCAGGAGGCACCCGATGGTGCTCGAGCGCCTCCCGGATGACCCACCAGGGCAGGGTGTTGAAAGCGTTGACTATATCTAGCGATATAGCCAAACACACCCCGCCCTGGGCTGCAGCCGACTCCGTCAGGGACCGCAGACGCAAGATCGCGTCCACGGTTGAGCGTCCCTGGCGGAAGCCGAACTGCCCGTCGTCGAGGTCCGGACCTGTCGCCGACAGGTGCCGGACGAGGCGGTTGGCGATAACTCGCTCGAAGAGTTTGCCCGCCTCGTCCAGCAAACAAATGGGCCGGTACGCGGAGGGAGAGTCCGCGGGCCGTCCATCCTTCCGGAGGAGGACCAGCCGCGCCCGCTTCCAGCAGCGGGGGAACCTACCGCGCTCCAGGCAGCTGTTAAACAGCTGTCCGAGGCGCGGGACCAGGACACTCATGGCCATGGCCAAGGCCCTGCCTGGGATACCGTCCGGGCCCGGCGCCTTGTTCGCGCGGGCCCGGAGACGCCTGATCGCTGCGTCGAGCTCGCCGCCAGTTACCCCCATGGTGGCCTCGTCCCACACAAAACGGGGACGAGGCCGACCGGGGGTGGGGTCCTCTGCTCCAGCAGGGAACAGAGTAGTCACCACCCGGTTGAGAAACTGGGGGTCAAGCAGCTCCGTCGTTGGGGGCGCCCATGGACGTAATCGTCCCATGACGATCTTATATGGGCGCCCCCACGGATCTCCGTCCAATGTGGCGACGAGCTCGTCCCAGGCTCTGGCCTTGGCGGCTTTAATGGCCCGCTGCAGGGCGACCACTGACTCGCGGTATGCCGCATACAGCCGGGCCACCTCCGCCGCGACCTGACCGCGCCGTCTCCTGGCGCGGGTGTACTGGCGCCTGCGGTGGACGCAGGCGGAGCGCAGGACAGCAATGTCCTGGGTCCACCAGTACACCCCGCCGACGCGGGGTGGCCGGGCCCGGGGCATTGCGACGTCGCATATCGACGTCATTGTGCCCCGAAGAGACTCGGCCCCCTCGTCCGGGTCGGGAGACTCGTGCTCGTCTCCCGACTACGCATAACGACTTGGAGTCGGTATCATCCGTGCTCTCATCGAGCAAAATTGAAAAATAATTATTTTGTAGAACTGAAACAAGTTGTTCCAGTTCTACTTTGTGCAAAATATTTTTTATAATCGCGGTGCACTTCGTACGCGCAACCGACATATCTCGAGCGATGTCGGAATCAGGACAAATAGATTTAATTAATGGAAGAAGCCGGTCTACCAAATGAATTGAAACATTGGTCGTCGCGAAAAATGTAGCCAGCTTTAATTCGCTAACTTTAACACGCATTGCGTGGCTCTCTGTACCAGCAATGTTGCTGGTGGAAGCAATCGGCCTATCATCACTACTACCGGAAGCGGAGGAACTAGCTGCACGGCGAACAACTGCAAGATGCGAACGTGTAACCGAATGCCGTATTAAATCTATTTTCCCAGCATTAAAAGACAATGTCTTATTGCATGCTGTACACAAAACTTTACGTCTATCGCGGTCCGGCGTCAACCACCCCTTTAAAGCCTCGTGGTTTAGCCACGATGGTAAAAAGTACTTACATTGACGGGTCTTCGTCCTTCTTGGGATGCTGCCTTCCATAATCTTGATTTCTAGTAGTCCACTTCACTCCTTCGCTCATCACCACCTCACTACCACCTCACTACAATTCACTCCACTTCACGCCACTTCACTGCACAAAAACTCCACTGTGAACGGTGTGAACCGAGACTTTAAATAGCCAGTTAAATGCCCAATACCCAAACTGTCGGCGATTAAGCATGGTTTTACGATGCCTTGTAGACATATTTATTGCTAATCTCTTCAATCCCGGAAAAACGTTTACATAACAATTCCGTAAACAAATTTTTTTAGAAAATCTTAACTGGAGATTAGATTTCGTTTCAAAGGAATTGCAACTTCGTAACAATAAACAACAATTTTTTAAAGTATGTAGGTTACAGCTTTTATTGATATTTCTTCTATTTAATTGTCTTGATATGTAACCTATAACGTACACTTACCTCACGACAACAACAATAACAATAATAATAATCAAAAATAATAATAAACATTACATTTTAATATGTAATTTAATTATCGCGATTTTGACTGGGACCTTATAATCACCTATGTGGTGTATTGGGTAAGGTGGTTGACTGTCGGCTTCCGTTCCGTGAGCGCTGAGAGACGGATGTATCGCAACGTATGTCTCATAAAACAAGTGAGTTAATAAGCAACATATAACGCATAACGAAGCCAAAGAATACTTCGGCATTAAGGTACATAAGAGCCACAATATTCTGATATATTGTATATATAAGTCGAAAAGAGAAAAATAGAAAATAAGGGGAAAAGAACCTCAACAGAGATTAGAAGGCCACGTGGGGTCACCCTCTGGGTACCCACATTAAAAGCGAACGGAAAATAACATCAACGCAGAGCAATAATGAGAATCGTCGTATTAATGAAAAAGGCGATAATAATGAATTTAAAGTTATATTACAACAAGCAATGAAAAGAAAGAGAACGGGTAAAGAGGACACGGAAACACCAAAAAACAGAAAAATGGTTACAGTCACCTGCAGCAATAGGTATTCGATATTAGAAGAGCGTGAGGACGAGAATGCCAACAGTAATTACTACAACCAAAATACAACAGACATGGAAACTGATAAAAATGCATCAGAATCTGGCAGACATACAGCACAAGATAACAAAAGCAAGAAAATACCACCTCTAGTGGTACATGGACAAACCAAGAATCACAAGGAATTTGTTGAACTACTAAAGAAAATAGTCACAAACGACTTTAATCTAAAATACCGTAAAGAGAGTATTGAAGTATATGTTGTGACGGGGCTTAGCGGCCCCGCACAAGGCTCCCACCCTTGCGAGGCAGGCCGGCCGGTAGGGTAGGGTCTCCCTCTCTCGACCCGACGTCGCGCGCTCGCTACACCGTTGCTCCAAGGAAGGCCCGCGTTAAATGAGCTATACTAATTATTGTGTGAACGCCGAGAGGCACGTAGGTCTTGGCGGGTACGGCCGCCAAGGAAGGAAAGAGAACCGATGCGCTAAGGAGTAAGGCTGGCTGAGGGGAAATATCCGGCAGCCCGAGTGGCCATGAGGGCAGCTGGACGAACGGAGGAGCCCTGATGATAACCGACGGGGGACCGGGGCTTCTTCGAAGGCGGACGAGCGGGCGCCAAAGCGTTCGCTAAAACGCCACCCCTGGACCGGACGAAGGCCGGAGCGCCGGCCTTCGCGATAGGAACCCAGTCGGGATCGATCGCAGCGCGCGAGATCGAACCCGACACCAGCCTTGACCGTGAGCGCCAATAGGGAGCTAGGCTAGGGCGTGCAGCGCTACTTGAGGCGACCAGGCAAATTAGGGGCTCTTTCTCGTCACTTAGAGTGCGACCGTGAAACCGAGCGCAAGCGACCTGTTAGAGCGACTTACTAAAAGTAAAGGAAGGAAGAGAGAGAGAGAGAGAGAGCCCACGAGAACAACGAGAGCCAAATTATCCAAAGTAGCCTACGGAGGCGGAAGTCGGCTGGAATAGATCAACCCACGCCGGAAAGTAGGAGAGAAAGATACGCCTCATGTAGTTCTGCCGCCCGCCTTTATTTCTGTTATCCCGGTGTCGATTTCTCGCGATTCCACGTTTTCATAGTAATGTTCGTAGGGCCTTCAGCCAAATAGCTCAGCCTTCCTTGGGGCGACTCGTCTAGTCGCCTCTAAGTCCGGCGTTTAGGGCGATCGTTCGCCGAACACGCGGCTCGGCCGCCATTTTGCGACACGCCACTTGTTGTTCGCCACGCGGGCGAACAAAGCGAAACTTGCCTTCTATTGTCCGATCTCGCCACCTTATACCAGGCGACTCTCGCGAGCATAATTGATTGCATATATTTCCTCTCTTTCGAGAGAGTTCTCTTGTCGCGAGCCCATCATCTGGTTGCCTTAGAGGCAAGGGGCTGAACATCTTCCATGATATCTTTTGCGTTAGTCCTTCGGGGACCGAAACCCTAGTATCGCCGATGTTAGATTGTACAGGGGCCTTCGTGGCCTGTCCACGGTGGGACCCGATCTGAGCCCACATCAGTTCGGGTTTCGCGAGGCCCGCTCCACGGTTGATGCCATCAGCCGTGTTAGGGCCTTCGCGGACGCGGCGATCGCCCGGGGCGAGGTCGCATTGGCGGTGTCGCTTGACATCGTCAATGCGTTCAACTCCCTCCCCTGGGGCAGGATCATGGAGGCGCTCGAGTACCACCGGGTGCCTCTGTACCTGCAGCGGGTCGTCCGCGCCTACCTGTCGGACAGGACGGTCGGTTTTCCGGCCGCCAGTGGCCGGTTGGGAGTCAAGGACGTTACCCGAGGTGTCCCGCAGGGATCGGTTCTGGGACCCCTGCTGTGGAACCTCGGGTATGACAAAGTCCTGTGGGCCGCCCTCCCCGCTGGTACGGCACTGGTCTGCTACGCGGACGACACTCTGGTGCTGGCCAGCGAGGAGGACTGGAGAAGGACGTGCCGCCTCGCGGGTCTGGCAACCGCGCGGGTCGTGGCAGAGGTGGAGAGCCTGGGTCTCCGCGTAGCCCCGCAGAAGACCGAGGTGGCCTGGATCAGCCGTCCTCGGAGTCTGCACGCCGGGCTGCCGGAGACCGGGATCATGGTGCGTGACACTCTGGTCGAGGTGAAGGGGTGCTTCAAATACCTCGGTGTTCACCTCGACCACCGCTGGCGCTTCAAGGAGCACTTCGAGAGGATCCTCCCCAGGGCGGAGAAGACGGCCGGCGCGTTATGCCGGCTCCTTCCCAATCTGGGCGGTCCTCTCGAGAAAGTCGGTCGGCTGTACGGTGGAGTCGTCAGGTCGCAAGTCCTGTACGGCTCTCCGGTATGGTCCGAGGCCTTAGGCGGCGCTGGCAACGCCGCTACCCGAGCTCGGGTGGGCCGGCTACACCGCTGTGTAGCCATAAGGACCTGCCGGGGATATAGAACTATATCCCACCGTGCAGCCAGTGTGGTGGCCCGATCTCCCCCGTGGGAGATCGTAGCCCGCTCGCAGGCACTCTATTACAGTGGCCTGTCCGATGCGCGGCAAAGGGGAGTCGCCACCACCGAGAAGATGGCCGACTTGAAGCGCCAGTCCCGGCAGTACCTGGTTGACTCTTGGGTCAGCTGGCTCGACGAGCCGGGTATCGAGCCCACCAGGGCTGTCGAGGCTATCCGTCCGCATCTCCAACGCTGGGCGGATAGGGGTTTTGGGGGTGTCACGTACCGCCTGTGCCAGGTGCTCACCGGGCATGGTTGCTTCGGTGCGTACCTGGCCAGGATTGGCAGGGAGGCCACGACCCGCTGTCACCATTGTGCAGCCGACCGGGACGACGCGCAGCACACGCTGGAGTTCTGTCCGGCGTGGGCGGACGAGCGCGCCGTCCTGGTCGACGAGATAGGGAGTGACGATCTCGCGCTGTCGAGCATCGTGGGTCGGATGCTCGGCGGCGCGGATCGTTTGGATGCGGTCGTCTCCTTCTGCGAGCACGTAATGCTCGCGAAGGAGACGGCCGAGAGGGCTCGGGAGCGGCAGCGCCATCCCGAGCGGCGTGGGCCCCCCGGGCGGAGGGGCAGGGGGAGGAGAAGGAGGCCCGACCTCCAGGCGCCACCATGATGGTGTCGCCGCCTCCTCTTCCCTCCCCACCTTCCGGAACATCTACGGGGGACGGCCGCGGGAGAGAGCCACGGCTCTCCCGCGGCACAAATACGTCCGCGCGGTCGGCGGGGGGGCTCAGCTGGGGGGCTGAGTCCCTCCTTGGCACTCCGGCCGCGTGAAGGGGTGATGGGCGTGTGGCCCGCCCATCGCCCAAACAACAACAGTGTATCGAAGGGGGGTGGGTATTTCCTCCCCCCCGGGCATGTGGCACTAGGAGTGCCGAGACAGGGGCGGGTCCTGGTAGCATCCTCTGGTCTCCCCAGGGCCCGCCCCGTCATGTCTCCGAGGTCACCGCAGTGTTTTTAGTGGTTGCAAGCCCCACATAACCCCGCCTCTCCCCCCAGAGCGACGGGGTATCCGTTCAGGGATTTTCACTGCGTCAAAAAAAAAAAAAAGGGGGGGGGGCCTTCGTGGCCTAGGCTTGAACGCGCGCTAGCTCGAGCTGGTTAGGTGTAATTAGTTTTTAAGGCCGTGTCGCCGGCCGTATCCGGAAATAAACGGTTGTTAGATTCGAACTCGTGTCGCTTGAGTTTCCTGCCTCGCAACGGGGATCCCGATTTCTCAAGTTCCCATCCCTCTCTACCTTCAAGAGGCCAGTCGGGCCTAGATTTCTTAACTTCCCCTGCCGAGTTTTGGCCTGTCCGAGCTCGTGTCGAGAATATTCCAGCTTATACGAGCGGCCTTCTTGCGAAGGCCTGGCGCCCATAAGACACGAGACCGGAGAGGCTAACCTGGCCTAAGTTTGCCCTGCACGATTGCCACCCTCGCGACAGGCAGTGATCGTGCAGCTGGGAATACGGTGGCAATGTAAAATGCACCAAAGATTATGAAAAACTGATCAAAATCTGGAAGGAAAAATAAATTAAATTCCACACATACACCTCAAGAGATCAGAGGAAAAAAGTATACGTGCTAAACGAATTGCATAATGATTCGATAGAGAAAGAGATAGAAGAAGAAATCGCCGCCACAGGTATCCCTAGCGCCAAAGTCAACAGGATGAGAGGTACTACCAGACCTCTTTTTATGGTCTCTGTACCAGCAAACATAAACCTGAAGGCATTACAAAGTAAAGTGAAATACCCAAACTATACCAAAATAAATTGGGAATACTATAAGGTCAAGAGGAAAATCACACAATGCCATAAGTGCCAATCTTGGGGACACTCTGCCTCAAACTGCTTTGCGGACTCACAATGCCTCAAGTGCGCAGAACAGCATCACACATCAGAGTGCACCAAATCAAGAGGCACACCTGCAAAGTGTGTAAACTGCAATGGGGAACACCCAGCCAATGCCACAATATGTGAGGTGTACCAAGAAAGAATTAACTGTATCCAGAAGAACAGAGATAGAACAACACACAAAAAGACTGACAGAAACCCAACTGCGAACAACCGGAATTTACAAGATGAGAAGGTATTCCCAAGACTCAAGAACACTCAACAGGAACCCACAAGGCATACAACACCTGCAGTTAACCCATGCAACCAATGGATAAACAGAAGGACAGTGACAAGGGAAGAGGACAACAATACTGAAGATATTGGTAACCTTTTAGAGTTAACAAGCGAAATCAAACGGCTGAACAGCTATGTAAACATCCAAAAAATGCTAAAAGCAGTCAAGGTGCTTAACAATAATCTTGCCTCAACCACAAGCAATATTGAGAAATTTGAGCTCTTTGTTCAATTCTGCCAGAACCTAGAATAATGAAGCCAATGCTCATAGGAAGCTGGAATGCGAATGGTGTAAGGGGAAAAGTAGGTGAGCTAATTCAATTCCTGAAAAAGTACAATATAGATATATTTATGATTAATGAAACCAAATTAAGGACCTTTGATAGCTTTAAAATCCACAACTATAAGTGCATTAGGAAAGACAGAGGTAATGTGATGGGAGGCGGTGTAGCCATTCTCCTCAGAAGGCAAATAGTGTTAGCGAACTGTAATGTTTGTAGGCTTGACGGGTTTATTTAATAAAGGAACTAGAATCAGATATTGTTTGTAACGAAATTTCCTTTTAACAATCACTTTATTTTAAAACTGTCAAGAATTTGAGTGCGATTTATTCGTTTCGCGATTATCTCGCGAAACTGGATATTGTGAGCAAGCCACACGCGTATAAGTTAAATTTGCTAGAGCAAGGACAAGCAAGAGGGAACAAGTGCCGCGCAATCGGCTTTTATACGATCCGAATGACGGGATCGAGGTGATCCCGCATCGTTAGCGTGTTGTTCGAATTAAAATCGACCAATTGGAATCGAGCACGGAGAGGAGCCGCGAGTAGTAGGAACTAGCGGTTGAGCGCGATAATAATAAATGTTGTCCTCCTCTCAGCACCCAACTCCAACCGATCGGTTTCTTAATTTTAATACATAATCCTGAACAAATAGAATTCGAAGTAATTGACAGTAACGCTACAACTTCACTGGAACATATAACTATCAAACTACCAAGCAACATTTATATAACTGCAGCCTATAATAGCCCTAGTAACATATTCAACCAAAAGGATCTAGATTTATTTCTTAAGAGACACAGAAATACTCTGCTAATGGGGGACCTGAATGCTAGGCACAATAGCTGGAACTGCCATATAGTAAATAGAAACGGGATTACCCTACAGAAGTACATGTTGGATAACAACTGCAATCTACTCTATTCACAAGAACATACACACTTCCCATGTAATAACAACAGACCTAGCACAATAGATTTAGCAATTTATAAAAATATTAAAGGGGTGAGTGATGTCAGATCCCTAAATGAGCTTAACTCGGACCATAGGCCAATTCTTCTTAAACTGGGACAAGTTAAAATAGCTCCACAAAATAGAAAAATGCTGAACTATAAAAAAGTAGACTGGAGAGAATTTAGAAAAGAGCTAGACAAAAAAATCACTATTAACAACAGAATCAACACTGAAACAGAGCTAGATCACGCAACAGAAAAATATACAAGCACAATAAAATAAGTCATTGACAAAAACATTGACAGTATCACACTAAATGCTAACTATGATAGACTACCATGTGCAATCATAGCATTAATTAAGGACGGAAAAAGTAACAGAAAGAAGTGGCAACGGAAAAGACAAAATCAATACAAAATACTACACATCAGACAAACTAAAGAAATTAAAACAGCAATATGGAAATATAGAAACACCAGTTGGGAAGACATGTTGATAAGAATTAACATACATGATAACTCACTCTACAACATGACAAAAAGACTAAAAAAGAAGTTTCATGATATCCCTATACTCACAGACGACAACAATAAGATAGCCATAACTAATACACAAAAAGCAAACATACTAGCAGAGCAATACGAAAAAGTACACAACATCAACTTAAGAGACAATACCCCGAAACAGGAAGACATGTTAGGTGAAGTACACAAATACTTGGAAAAAGTTAACAAGCAAACAGATGAATGGTACAAATACTGCAGCAAACCGACGGAGATATTGAAAATAATCAAGAAGCTACCATCGTATAAAGCACCAGGAATAGACAATATACAAAATATAGTCATTAGAAACCTATCTAAAAAGGCAATAGTGCAGCTAACATACATAATAAACACCATGTTCAAGATAGGATACTACCCACATAAATGGAAAATCAGCATAGTTACTCCAATTCTCAAACCAGGCAAAACAGAGAATAAACCAGCTAGCTATAGACCTGTCAGTCTACTATCTTGTATCAGCAAAGTTGCTGAAAAAGTAATACTCAGCAGACTACTAAAACACGAAGAGAAACATAAAGTACTAACTGAAGTACAATTTGGATTCAGGCCTAAACACAATACCACACAACAAGTACTCAGAACAGTGAACGATACTGTCAACTACTTTAATAAAAACTACGTAACTACACTGGTCTTATTAGATATAGAAAAAGCCTTTGATAAAGTTTGGATTGATGGCCTGTTATTCAAACTCATAAGCTCAAGATACCCGCGCACAATGATTAGACTGCTCTCCTCATACCTCAATAGTAGACAGTTTACTGTTAGGGTTAATAATGTCACCTCAGAACTGAAAAACATCACAGCAGGAGTCCCACAAGGGTCAATACTAGGACCCTTTCTATTTAATAACTATATCAATGACATCACGTCATTTGCAAAAACTAAAATAGCGTTATACGCGGATGACACTGCCATCTACGCCCATTCGTTCCATGCTACAGTAGCTGCAAAACAAATTCAGATACACTTATACAAATTAGAACAATACTACGATAAATGGAAAATTAAAGTAAATACCGATAAAACCGAACTCATAGTCTTACACAGTGTAACACGGCACCCCCGTTATCAGCTCGGGCCTCCGCACCCCGAGCGCCCCTCCATGTGACCGGGCCGCAGTCCCGAGGCACTCGGCCCGACACTGAAGAGTTAGTCCCAAACTCGCCCTCGCTTTGTACAGTTCTCTCTCTCTATTAAAACTCTCAAATCCACACCGCGTCTACTCGCTTGACCGCTCCTACCCATCACAACTGGTGTCAGAAGTGTAAAAACAGTTCCAAAAAGGAAGAACAACCCACATCCTCACACACCAACGCACACACAGAGGAAGGAAGACCCATACACCCACACACAAAGAGACAGAGGCAGCCAACATAGACACCCGGAAGGAAGACGCATGAACACAGCGATCATAATAACAATCTTCGTACGGTAAGTACCACCTACAATCATTTACAATATTTCAATCGTGGCATCTAAACTGACGTCACCTCGCCCATCCCGTATTCCAATAAAAACCCACAAAATTCCACCCCAACGCCCTGAACGACGTAAAAACCACAACAACCCCTTCTACAAAATAACAAACACCTCAGACACAGAAACTGACGCTACGACTACAAACATGATCCACACTTTGACATTCCGCGACATTTACACAATAATCCCTAATTTCGACGGGACTAACATCCCCGTCGAGCATTTTATACGGGCATGTAAGAGGGTTATTCCACTCCTAAACGACACAGACAAGACCAAACTGTTACAAATAATCCCGGCAAAACTCAACGGTATGGCGATAGAAGTCGCCGATGCAAAGCCCTATGCGACACTCGAGGAACTCTTTACAGACCTTAAAACCGCTTTTAGTAGGCCCATGGAGCTCTCAGATTTAGAATTCGAAATGCGAACCATAACACAATTACAACGAACCAGTTTTCCGTTATGCTACTCGATTCCGAAAAATCTTGAACAAAGTATTAGAAAGGCTAGACACAGTATACGGATCGGTAGAAAACAAGACATATCTCCACAACCGAAAAGCCGAAGTAAACAATATAGCAACAAAAACATTCACCAGAGGCCTGGTAGAAAGCATTAACAATCGTATGAACAGAGGCCACACGTCACTACAAACAACAATAGATGAAGCAATAGAAATAGAAAACGAACTAATACGGAGACAGAGATTACACAATACAACAAACGAAAATCACACACCCACCGCACACGTCCGATTCGCTGAGATAAACGACTCATATGATAGGAAATTGTGCGACTTCTGCGACACTTACACACATAACTTGCGACACTAACACACATAACAAAGCCTCCCGTAGGAAGTACACAGATAATAGTTCAGGAGATCACCCACAAAACAGATTCAGAGACAACCCTAGGCGAAACCACAGTCATTCACCACATAACGGACACTCATCCGACGGTTACAGAAACAACCTTTCAAACAGATTCAGGGACAACTCACGCGACAAATACTTACAAAATAGACATAGAGATGACTCCAGAAACAGATTTTCACAAGACAGATACCGAGACGATTCCAGAAACAGATTTTCACGAGACAGACAGCGAGACGATTCCAGAAACAGACATTCACAAGACAGACACCGAGACGATTCCAGAAACACATATTCACAAGACAGACACCGCGATGACTCCCGAAACAGGTACCATTCGCAAGACAGATACCGCGACGACCGCGACGATTCACGAGACAGATACTCACGCGACAGATACCGTGACAACCGAAATAACTCACAAAATCGGTATAAAGACAATAGAGACTACTCACACGATAGACACAGAGACCATTCCAGAAACAGATACAGCAGAAATAATTCGAGAGACAGATACACACACAATTCAGACGACACCCGCAACCAACGCGATAGCTCGATGAACGGACGAGACCCACAAAAACAATACAGATCCGACAAAAATAATAGCACTAGCGAAATCGAAGAAGCATTAAAAAACCTTTTATTAAAAAACTCAGAAGAAGTCTCGCAATCGGGCACAGTACGAGACTCACCCCCCCCCCCAGTGCCCAAAGAATTAGATCCAATAATTACAAAAGAAGCGACAATATCATGCGGAACATCAAAATTTCATGAACCACCGACGATAGAACTACGTACACATAACACAGCTAAATCCACAACCAGATTTTTCATAGATACCGGAGCGCAAGTAAACCTCATAAAATCTAGCAACGTAACACACCACACCAATATTAACCCAAATGTAATTTATAAACTCAAAGGAATAACCAATTGTAAAACATCCACCTTAGGATCGTGCTTTATCTCCGTCGAAAACATCTTAGTCGAGTTCCAAGTAGTCGCCGATACATTTCCGTTCCCACAAGACGGCCTGTTAGGCGATGCCTTCTTTAATCAGACGTCAGCAGACATACTATATTCTGAGAACTGCATAGTACTTTGTAACCAAAGGATCCCCTTCGCGACACTAGAAACCTTTAACGTGCCATCAAGAACGAAAGCCCAAAAACTATCCGGTTAAAACACACAGACCTCCGTGAAGGATATATCCCGCAGATAACAAAATACGAAGGCTTATACCTCGGAAACGCACTCGTTAAAAATCGTGGCAACATTGCATACCTTCAAGTCATTAATACAAACTCAAAACCCGTGAAGTTAGAAATCCAAGAAATGGACTTAGAACCGATTGAAAAAATAGCAGACATCCCAAACACATTCACAGATGAACTAAATTCTCAATGTATTCAAACGGAATACATTGCAGCAATTTACAACACAAGAATAGACGAAAGACTCGAAAAACTGAAAGCTCTTCTGCGCTTGGAACACCTAAACACAGAAGAGAAGCAACACGTTTTAGAGTTAGTCTCAGAATACCCAAATTTATTTTACATCGAAGGCGACCAATTAGGCCACACACCGGTTGCTCAACATCAAATCCACACAACAGACGACAAACCAATTAACACAAAACAATACAGATACCCTCCGATACATAAAAACGAGATCCGACAACAAGTTCAGAAACTTATAGAAAAAGACATTATACAGCCTTCTATTTCACCATACAATTCACCAGTTTGGATCGTTCCCAAGAAAGCCGACAGTAAAGGAAACAAAAGATGGAGAATGGTCATAAATTTTAGAAAACTTAACGACAAAACAGTAACCGACGCATATCCACTCCCCAACATTACAGATATCTTAGACCAGTTAGGAAACGCTCAGTATTTTTCAATATTCGACCTTGCATCAGGATTTCATCAGATTGAAATGCACCCCATTGGTAAACAAAAAACTGCTTTCTCCACACCCAATGGCCATTACGAATTCAATCGCATGCCATTCGGTTTAAAAAATGCACCTGCCACTTTTCAACGAGTTATGGACATCAGGAGACTCGGTAGAGTCTCGCGCCAAGTAGTAGTGTTCAAGATGCGCGGTAGATCTGTGAAAGTGGCGCGCGTAGCGTTGAGCGCCAGCGCTACGCACTAAAAGTGACAGGTGAGGTTAGGCAGTGACACCGGTCACTCACCTGGCCCACCCGCGAGCAATGTCAGTTGCAACTGACATCGTCTAAAAGTTTAAAGGCTTTTTGTATTGCATGTCACTTCCTTCCCAGAACCTTCCCGAAAGTTCCGCAGCAGGAAATAGCGTAGGCGGAAGGTCCTGGGAAGGAAGCTCTATAAATAGGAGTGGAAGTGAGCGCACTTCCTTCTTTTTGGCTGCTTGACTACACGAGTAAGACATACTAGAGTGCTTTCTCAACTTATTCGCTGTGTAATTAGAGTGCTTGTTTCACACCTTGTTTAATATTCGAGTGCTTTCTCGCTTCGCTAGCTGCTAGTGCTTATTGCATGTTCGCTTGCGACTTTCTGTAAATAATTGACAAAGTGACTTATCAATAGACGATTTTATTGACCAAAGAAGACTATCACTACATCAAAGATCCAATCAATCTCAGCTCCACATCAACCACACGCTCCTTTGCTATCCACTATCCTCTTTCTCAAACAAGTAGTATATATAGGACGGCGCGCGACTACCGAGTATATTATCCCGAAGTGTAGCGGTTATCGTCTGCTAGAAAACTTTCACTTCCATTTATGGGAAAGTTATGGGTCGGAGGATTTTTTTCTAAATTTTGTATTTTTTTCTGATTTTTCTGAATCCAATGAGCCAAGAATCAAGCAAATCGGTTCAGCCATTCAAGAGATATGAATTTCTCCTGTTATTTTTACTCGAAGTAAGGCACAGCGATTTTAAGAGTCAGTTTCATACGATATTCCTAAAAATGTGGCTTTCACTTTTTTCATGGGAGATGGCAGCACACCGAAATGCTGCGAGCTGAGCCGTGTTTACGTTATCGACGCATTGGTTTAAACAGATTGGTTAGGCCGGTTATACCATAGCTGATGAACAGTCCGATTTTATTGTTTTATATTATATATCATACTTATATTCCATGCTTTATTTAGCTAATAAAAGAGCATACTCCCCTTGCCCCTGTTCCTGTGATCTTGTGATTATTAAAAATGATTAAAGAAGTCTCAAAAGTGTTAAGTGCGTAACCCACAAAGCACTCTATTTAGTAAAAGAGTACTGATTACAAATAGTTCAAATTGTTAAGTATGTAGCATATTAATCTTTTAAGCAATAATTGGCAATTACTTATAATTTGAGGAAATGCTAGCTATTAGTTATCAGTACTTGCTCAAACTAATTTCAGCAGTGTAGATGTTTGCTCCACCAGCTAGGCACTTGACAGTCAACATACACCAAACAAAACCAGACTGTGTATGACCTGCGCATATATCTTACAAAATCTAAATCATTATTTGACTTAACGCTTCAAATATATGATATTAACCAAATTATATGCACTGTAAGCGTTTTCCCCGGCTCCGTCCACGCTGGCTCAGGGTGGAGGCGCTCCAACTTCGCCGTGGGCCGCGGGCTCCTGAAAGTCGGGAAAAAGGTGCAGAGCCGCGTGGGCGCCAGGCCCTGAGAAGGGCCAAATTTCTTGGTGGCTCTGCGCTTCGGCTGGTGGTCCTCCAGGTGGCCCGTGGTTCCCAGGGCGGCACTCGCTGCTGTCCTCCCAGCTAGCTCGAAATGGTAGAGTGGCGGAGTGAATACGGGAGAGAAAGGGAGCTAAAGAACCCACGCGGATGGGTGGCGAAGATATTTATTCGGCCGGAATCCAAAGTCCTAACGCTCGCGTCCGAACGCAGTCCGTTCGGACTCTCGGCTTTTCCGCAGCCGTTTACAAGATAACAAGGATTACCCGGCCTAAACGCGCTCGCCGTGCGCCTGGAGAATTGCTCGGAACACGCCAGTGGTTGGGTGGACGCGCGGTTCAAACGGCGGCGTTCGAACCGTAACGGTCGCGGATCGCTCTCGTCGGCTGATAATATTGCCTCGAATTCCGGAAAGTCCAACGCATGCAATTTCTAACTACGGCGATGACGGCCGTGTCGCTCCTGGCTTTCGTGCGCCTCACAATCTACGGTGTAGAACCGGGGACTTTGCTACGACCGCGCACTCGCCGCGCGATACGAACAACCGTCGCTCCAAGGGTTACCGCCTAGGTTATGCGCACTCATTACTCAAGGAATGCCTCTTTTGTCGAGCCCCTATTTAGAGACTACTACGCCTAGTCGATCGAGGAGCGGGAGATAAGCTCGTGGATGAGCGACCGGAATGGCTAAGGCCACGAGCCATGAAGAGGGTGTCGGTCCGCCAGGAGAGCCGACCGAGCCGCTCGGAGCCTGCAAAGACGACGGCAGCCGTGACGTCAGCCAGCAGCCGTCGTGACGTAGGAGCTCCCAGCGTCGCCGACTGAAGACAGCGGCGACTAGCGAAGCGTAGCGAGGCGTTCGATCCCAGCGCGCGGGATCGATACGTCAGCCCTCGACAATGATCGATACCGATCGATACACCGGCACCGAGAGATCGAACGGGTAAAGCGGCAACGTAACGCTGGGTCGAAATTGAGGTAGGATCGGAACTCGGTCACTTTGTCTGCGACCGTCAACCCGAGCGAATCCTAGATTGCGAGTGCGACGAGAGCATATCATAGTAGCATCAACGACTTTCAAGTAAGCCCAGCGAAGTTGCCTGCCTGCCTAAGTACCTGTTGGTCTCGGTGTCGGCCGTTCACGCTCCTGAGAGGCATCCCTAGCGCGAGTGACCACCGGTCACTTGAGCGGTCAACTCTTGGCGCGACCCTTCAGGTCGAACGGACTGCGTTCGGACGCGAGCGTTAGGACTTTGGGTTCCGGCCGTTTCCGGCCGAATAAATATCTTCGCCACCCATCCGCGTGGGTTCTTTAGCTCCCTTTCTCTCCCGTATTCACTCCGTCACTCTACCATTTCCCCGAGCTAGCTGGGAGAACAGCAGCGAGTGCCGCCCTGGGAACCACGGGCCACCTGGAGGACCATCAGCCGGAGCGCAGAGCCAATAAGAAATTTGGCCCTTCTTAGGGCCTGGCGCCCACGCGACTCTGCACAGTTTCCCGACTTTGAGGAGCCCGCGGCCCACGGCGAAGTTGGAGCGCCTCCACCCGGAGCCAGCGCGGACGGAGCCGGGGAAAACGCTTACAGAATTAAGGAGGCGTTTCTGACATCAGAAGTGGGATACGAAGAACTTTGCGTGCGCGACGCTTTAGCCTGACGTATGAGCTCGACTCTCGCTTGCTAAGCATTTTGGTGCGTGTTGTAAGTTTGAAGTACACCAAGATGGAAAATCAAGATCCCTCCGCAAGTATGGACGAAATGATTCGCCAAGTGGTGGCTCAAGTGACGACCAGCTTGGTACCCGCGATAGCTGCGGCGCAAGCACGTGCCGGGCACAACACGCTGCTCGAATCAGTGCCAGAGTTTGATAGCGGAAAACTTGGCGACGACGCCTGCGGATGTTGTGACGAAGTTGCGGAAATTACACGGGAGGCGACACCGCAACAACGTCTAAGTGTCGCTACACATGCACTTGTTGGCGCTGCGAAGAAGTGGTACCAGGACTGGAGAGGCAGGCCTCGCACATGGGAGAAATTCCGCACTGATTTGTGCTGCGTTTTTGCGCCGCAGAAGAATTTACGCGAAAGACTCATGCGAGCCTTGGCATATGCGAGCGATAGTGCGGTCAGTTACGCGGAATATGTCCGCGTTAAACTGGCTTATTTGGAGCAGACTCGTATTCAGTTCAAAGAAGAAGAGTTGGTGGAGCTGGTAATTAGCGACGTCAGCAATTTGAATGTCCGTCAGGCTCTACTCAGTGGAAACTACAAGACGACCGCCTCACTTTCTGCTGGAATCGAACAGTATGTAAAACCAAGTAATGATCGGAAACGGAAAGAAGCACCGGAAGTGCTTTTTATGTAACGAGGTGGGTCATAAACGACGAGATTTCCCAAAACGCAGAAAGGTAGAGACAGAGCAGCAGCCTCGTTCTAAAGTTTCGGAATGCTCCTATTGCAAAAAACGGGGACATGAGGAGTCACATTGCTGGGCGAAGCAGCGAGCGAGCCGCAGCGAGGTAAATCGTACAGCACCTGAAACCTATACCTGCGAACGTGTGGGCTGCAAGCTCACGCCTGTGACCGTACGAGACATGAAGGTCAACTGCCTGATGGATAGTGGCGCGGATTGCTCACTAATTAAAGAAAAGGTCGCAAGACGAGCGGGCTGCAAAATCGAGCCATGCGTTATGCCGATAAAAGGAGTAGGTGGAGGTAGGCTATCAACCGTTGGACGCTCTACAGCCGTGCTTCGGGCCGGAGACGTTTCCTTGGAATTGGAAATGGGTGTTGTCCGGGATGGCTACGTCTTCTACGACCTTATCGTCGGGAGAAACGCGGTGGCTCACGATGGCGTGAGAATGGTAACCGATTCCGACGGAACGAAACTGGCGCGAATTCCGGAACCAATAGGGCAGCTAAGAAACGTGTCCGAGTGCTGCGGCATTGTGTCGGGGACAGAGGAGGCCCAGGAGCAGCTGGAGCAGATAATGGCTAAGTACCAGGCAATGAGTTCAAAAACAAACGCTATTGTCCGCGAAGTAACTACTGCTGAAATGTCTATTAACGTGAAGGGTAATAAAATTATAAATTATCGCCCGTACAGAATGTCATTTGCTGAGCGAGAACAGACTCGCGTCATTATTCAGGAGTTGCTCGACAACAAAATTATTAGGGAAAGTATGTCGCCTTATGCGAGTCCCATTGTTTTGGTTAAGAAAAAGAATGGGACCGATCGCATATGTGTTGATTTTCGAGCGCTAAATAAAGTTACGGTTAAGGATCGCTATCCATTGCCACTGATCGAGGATCAACTCGACCGTTTAGGAGAAGGAAAATACTTCACTACGTTAGATATGGCGTCTGGGTTCTACCAGATCCGCGTAGCAGCTGACTCTATAGAAAAAACCGCGTTTGTGACCCCCGATGGACACTATGAGTTTTTACGGATGCCATTCGGGTTGGCGAATGCACCAGCCGTTTTTCAGCGCGCGATAAATACGGCACTCGGGCCATTAAGGAACAAGATCGCGTTGGTATATTTGGATGATGTTCTCGTCCCTTCGAAAACAGTGCAAGAAGGCTTGGAACGTTTAGAAAAGGTGCCTGAAGCACTGTCCGTCACAGGATTTACGTTGAATATAGCAAAATGTCGGTTTTTCCAATCAACGGTCGAGTACCTTGGTAGAGAGATATCAGCAGAGGGCATTAGACCAAGCAAGAAGAAAGTGCGCGCCCTCACGGAATCGCCCGTGCCTAATAATGTTCACGAAGTACGTCAATTTATGGGGTTAGCGAGTTACTTTCGGAAGTTTATACCTGAGTTTGCTACCCGCACAGCTTGTATCACTAAACTAACGAAAAATAAAGAAGCCTGGTCGTGGGGCTCGGAGCAGGAAGAGGCGCGTCAATATATAATAAATAAATTGAGTGAGGAACCCTTGCTGGCTATTTTCGACGACAAGCGAGAAACAGAGTTGCATACAGACGCGAGTTCCATCGGCTATGGTGCCATATTGTCCCAACGAGTAGAGGGACAATTGCGGGTAATTGCTTACTTTAGTAGACGAACCACGGAACCAGAATCGCGTTATCATTCCTATGAACTAGAGACGTTGGCCATAGTAAATGCACTAAGAGAATTTCGTGTGTATTTATTGGGGATTATGAGATCAGAGACGGCATTCTGATGCGTAAGATTCCTAGGGATACGGGGCGTGTTGTTTATCGCGGTTACGTGCCCAAAGGTAGCAGAATTGGACTCCTCCGGATATACCACGACGACAATTGTCATGTGGGGTTCGACAAGAGTTATGATAAGGTTGCTCAGCGGTATTGGTTTCCGAGTTTGCGGGGTTTCGTGGAAAAATATTTGGAACATTGCATTACCTGTACAGTCGCGAAACGCCACTCGGGACCGAAACAAGGCCTTCTACATTCAATCGAAAAACGACCCATTCTATTCGATACCATTCATTGCGACTGTGTAGGCCCTTTTGACGAATCTAAACAAGGGTACAAGCACCTTCTGATAATTGTAGACGCTTTTACAAAATACGTCCAACTTGTTCCGCTAAAGACCTTAAGTGGCCCAGAAACTTTACAGGTCTTCTTAGAAAGGTTGACGCTATTTGGCACACCACGGATGATAGTAGTAGACAGGGGCACTAATTTTACGTATAGACCACTAGAGCAGTTCGAGAGTCGCCACGGTGTAAAATTACATCTAATTGCCACGGGAGCTCCGAGAGCTAACGGACAAGCCGAGAGGTATGTCGCGACTATAGTCAATCTCTTAACAGGACAACTGAAAAAGGTAGCAGAATGGCCGAGTAAGCTGGCAAAGCTACAGCTAGTCGTAAATACCACCGTACAAAAGTCGACGGGATTTTCACCGTACAGGTTACTGTTTGGTGTAGAACGGAGCGCGGGTGTCGCGGAGTTAGCCGAGCGCGAATTGCCAAGCACGGCAGAGGACATAGATGTCCGTCGGGACCGCGAATTAGCAGCCGAAAGATTGAAAGCTAACGCGGAAGCCCAAGAAATAAAATTTAATAAAAAGCGTAGGACCAACGTAGTATTTCAAGAAGGTGACACTGTTTTTGCAACACCTAGCGATATGAGGCGGGCGAAATTAGCGCCGAAATATATAGGCCCGTTTAAGATTACAAAATTACTGGAAAACGACCGGTTCGAAATTATTGGGAAAAGCGGTAAGCCTCAAATAGCGCCCAAGGATCGGCTACGTCCGTGGAAAGGTGAGTGGGCTGGCGAGGACGAGACTTGCCTGGAAATCATGGATGAACCGTGTTAGCGGCCGGGGTCTACAATGTAAAATTTGACAAACGCATTATTGTGTCTCGTTCAAAATATATAGAGATTTTGTTTGCAATGTAATTGTGTGAGATAATTGTCATTAGTTGTTAAATGGAATTAATGAATGGCGGAACACGTCAGGCGGTAGCGGCGGGTTGCCCGTAGACGCTACGACGTTAGAACACTGGTTGTGGCGAGTCTAGAGGACTGCCTGTGCAAATGATAGTCGCAGCGGCAGGGCACATGTGTGTGCGGAGCCGTAGACGCTACGACATGGTATCTATGACAGGACTATGCAACAGTGGTACAGTTAACACTTGGTTGCATCAGCCGATATGTCATAAAGAGCGTGAGTACGGAAGAAGAATTAACGAATGATTGCTTCTCGAGAACGCGAAGCATGTCAGGTTGACCGTGTTAGCGGCGAGGTATTTTATTGACGCTGGGATTGAACCCAGGTCAGATATTTGACCAGAACGTCAGCTTATGGCAAGGACCCGCGATACCTGAGATTCTGGAAGCACACATGGTGCTCAGGGCACGGTCGCTCGCGGGGCCAGGTAGTAATTTGGCAGACCGAAGATTAAGTACGACGGACAGCCCGACGCTGTATTGTCAACAATCGTAAAATTAGGAATGTAGTACCTTACGCATCTGGCCACGGAGTGGGGGAAGGCGTAATTGCCTTCCGGTAAGAGGACTGTGAGGAACAGCACGGCACTTACCCCAGAACCATCTCTGCGTACGGAATTATTGTGAATTAAGGAGGCGTTTCTGACATATAGCTTATCCAATCTCAAATTTAAATGCATTCTAGCTGTTGGTAATGTATCATTGCTGATCTGTACCTGAATTATTGTACGTTAACACTTTACAAATTATATTAGGCAGGTAACATCACCATGTGCCCTTTAATTTTAGTATTCCTGACTGAGAAGTATGTAGCCCAAGAAATGTTTCAGTTAAAGAACTAAGATGATGTAGACTAAGTAAGTTTTGTGGTGCACTAACTACTTATTGGTAGTAAGTTTCAGTATTTAAGGGTGTGCCAACTTGAGTTATGCATTTGAGAGGCAGGATACACGAAAATTAGACTGTCTATGAGGACAGCTCATCCAATATAACATGTAAAGTGTTAAAGAATAATGTCACTTCAGCAACCAAAAAAATACATGAAATTTGAAAGTTTTTTATGACAACACAATAAATGCAATACAAAATTTCTTTAAAGGTTTTTATTGTGCCATTTTGGACAAAATGACGGAGCTAGAACCCAGCAAGTAAAGCTGTTTAATATTTTACCGCCGGAAGGATTCCTTCTTTAACCTGGAGCAATAAAACGAACATTGTTTAACACGTTCACGACGGCGTGTACCACCGGTGGCCTACAGCTAGTTCAAAATCCTATACATATATAACAAAATGCGCCGACGTGAACGTGTTAATTCTGTATTGTGTATAAGCTTAACTCAAAAAATACGTATCAAAATTAAAATACTTCTTTTTGTTAAAGCGACACACAAAAGACAAAGTTTCTGTTTTCGATAAAAAATTATGTGAAATTATAAAAGATATTTTATTGCTCTTGTGTGC
Source organism: Ectemnius continuus (assembly GCA_910591665.1). Classification (NCBI taxonomy): domain Eukaryota; kingdom Metazoa; phylum Arthropoda; class Insecta; order Hymenoptera; family Crabronidae; genus Ectemnius; species Ectemnius continuus. The sequence continues at coordinate 63,381 of CAJUYD010000009.1, forward strand.
CGTTCTAATAAAAAGCAATATTTTTGAATTTAATTTCGCTACGTACTTTTCGAGTTAAACGTATACAAAATTGAACAATGTCTGTTTTATTACTCCAGATCGAAAACAAGAGAAATTTTTCTGGCTGTGGAACACAAACACGCTTTCACTTGCCGAGCTCTAACTCTGCCATTTTTTCGAAAATAATTCAATAAAAAACTGTAATCATAATTTAAAGTATATAATAAAGGCATTCAAACAAATTTTATTATTGCTAAGGATTAAATAACAAAAAGACATGAAATCAGTTCAAAACCCTTAAAACGTAAAAAAGTGCGCTAAGTAGCAGATTCATTTTCGCGCAAAATTGAAACATTGGTAAATAATTAGACATTTTATTGTCTTTATTGTTCAGCATTAACTAACAAAAAGACATAAAATCCGTCCAAAAACATTAAAATGTAAAAAAAAGTGCGCCAAGTAGTTTGATTTCCCGGCAAAACTGAAATATAACAATAAAGATAATAGATATCTCACAGGAAAGCCAAGATTTCATTCAAAGATACCTCGATTTAACTCGCATTAGCAATGCACAATAAATTAACAATAAATTAGCGATTAATAATAAAAAAAAACTTTGCGTGTGCGCGTTTGATTCGAGGCACTCGCACCGATAATATTCCTACAAAACTTTTAAAGAAATTAAATTGTGGTAAAATGAGTGTTAGGTTTAAATCAGTTTCCTGTTGTCCTGTTTAGCCGGTCGGTCTGTACGCAGTGCCGCCGGTGAAGGAGCGAACACTATCGTTGTGTGTCACTCTATGAGAAACACTCACGCGTGCTTGCGATGGAAGGACGTACGAGCCTCGTCTTTGATCCTCTCTCCTTGCGAGAGCAGAGAGAAAAGAGGGGCTTTCTTCCTTCGGAGCGGGCTCGTCGCGTGGTCGCGGACACGAAGCACGGAAGGGACCTCTCGCTGGCGACGGTCATCCGACAGATCCTCGGCAGCGAGAGGTCGTGGAGAGCCTTCCTCGCCTTCTGCGAGGAAGTGCTCTCCCAGAAGGAGGAGGCGGAGCGGCGGCGGGAGCGAACGGACCCCTTTCGTTTGGGGAGGGCCCGTCCCCGCCGCCGCACAGTGGTCGGAAACGCGATTCTAGCCGGTCAAAAATCGGAAAATCTGACATTTCGATAGGCATGTTTGGACATGCAAATATTCTTTCCAGGGATCGCTCTCATCGATTTATAACACATATGCAATTTTTTAATCTCGAAATAAGCATTAAAAACATTGCTAAACAAATGCTAAAGTAGCATTTTTGAAGCATCAGAATTTCTACGCGTTAAGAAGGTTAGTGAAGACTATATTCAAGTTGTTGCTCCGTCTGTAGCTACAACTGAAATTGTTTTAGTTTTTCACACATGATTCTTCTATGTTTTCTGCGTGTTTTGAGATACCACAAAGTTCCCTAGCTCCATCGAGTGAAAGATTGCACTTTGTCAAAATAATCTTTGATTTTAAGCACCTTAAGTACACTTATCGGTCCGTACGAAAAAAGTTCCAGCTACTTCCAAGTTCTAACTTAGTTTACCACCAAGGGTGATGTCTTTGAAGTAACATATTCAAGTGCGATCGTCCACTTCAGTCCAACTTTTGAGTTATGATATTTTTTGTAAGATAGGGTAGAAAATCACCGATCTCAGTAACTCAGTTAAGCACACGTTTCGTCATAGAAAACATAGATTGTGTAAATTTGAAACAAGTTATTGTTGCCAAACTTCAAACTTCTAACATGTTAGTGTTGTATCTATACAACCAAAGTTCATACAGTGCATTTCAATTCCAACATCCACAGGAACAATTACTAAAAAATTAGGAATTGCAAATTCATTGCAGAATAATATTGAACATATTCAAAAACGTAAATAATTTAAATAATCGAAGTAAAATCTATCCTTGGACGCAAGTGCGTGCATGCGGTCGCGTATGTGCGTGTGAGTATAACATTCCAAAAATGTTTTCTATGACGAAACGTGTGCTTAACTGAGTTACTGAGATCGGTGATTTTCTACCCTATCTTACAAAAAATATCATAACTCAAAAGTTGGACTGAAGTGGACGATCGCACTTGAATATGTTACTTCAAAGACATCACCCTTGGTGGTAAACTAAGTTAGAACTTGGAACTAGCTGGAACTTTTTTCGTACGGATCGATAAGTGTACTTAAGGTGCTTAAAATCAAAGATTATTTTGACAAAGTGCAATCTTTCACTCGATGGAGCTAGGGAACTTTGTGGTATCTCAAAACACGCAGAAAATATAGAAGAATCATGTGTGAAAAACTAAAACAATTTCAGTTGTAGCTACAGACGGAGCAACAACTTGAATATAGTCTTCACTAACCTTCTTAACGCGTAGAAATTCTGATGCTTCAAAAATGCTACTTTACCAATGTTTTTAATGCTTATTTCGAGATTGAAAAATTGCATATATGTTATAAATCGATGAGAGCGATCCCTGGAAAGAATATTTGCATGTCCAAACATGCCTATCGAAATGTCAGATTTTCCGATTTTTTACCGGCTAGAATCGCGTTTCCGACCACTGTGCGCCGCCCCGCGCGGGGGGACGCCGTTCCCCCCGACTAAGTTTGGCGGCCCGGACCCGCCGGTGGGGTTTTCGCTGTCGGTGGGCCGGGCACGTGCCAAAGGACCGCGAGGCGACAGAGTGGTGGCTCTGTCGCCTCCGCAAAACGGCCCCGAGGCGTGGCGGGGCGTGTAGTGGTCGCACGTCCCGCCCAGGAGATTGTTAGTAGTGCAGGAGGCACGGTTCCCTCCTCCTTCGCCGCTGGCGAAGGAGTGCGGCGAGACGTGTCACCCCGCCAGTAGTGGAGGACGCCTCCCTCTCTCGTGAAAGCGAGAGAGCGGATGGCCACTCCCCCACCACGAGACATGCCCCCCAATAGGGGGCGGGCGCGGGGCGGCACCGGTCGTGTTCTTACAGAGTTCCCGGTGTCGCCCCAGTAAGCGCCGAGGATGGCCACCGTGGGGTTTTAGCCGGTAAGAGTCCGGCACTACCCCGTCGCCCCCACCAGGGCGGCGGGGTGTCCATGAGGATTTCCCCACGAAAAAAAAAAAAAGTTTCCTATTGTCCTTTTACCTCTCGGTGAAGCGCGCACATGCCAAGTTTTTTTTTATTATTAATCGTTAATTTATTGTTAATTTATTGTTCATTGTTCGGTTATTACCCTTTCAACAAAAGGAAGCAAGAATGATTAAAATGCAAAAATATTGTATTACAGGTGCACATACGTCAAAAATATTTATCGCGCAAAAAGTTTATAGAGCGATAAGTGCTATATTTTATCATACAAAAAATAATAAACAAAATAGCCAGCCTGGGCATTATACCTGTGTTGTAAGAGATAACAAAAATAGATTTATTAACATTGATGATGAAAAGATTATACAAAAAATACAGTGGCCGAGAGGTGTAAAAGATGCCTATCTACTATTCATTGAAAAACACGGTTCAAAATGGTGTGATGTACAAACTTAAAGCTTTCAGCATTTGCACCCTTGCAAAGAAGATAACCTCGTCTGTATTTAGCGACACCTTTGCAAAATCATAAACAGAACTAACTATATAAAAAATATTCCTCATTTAAAAGAAAATTTTTAAAAAGTGCCAAGTACTTTTCTCCCACAGCCCAAAAACACTTGTTAGCTTCTTTTAAAGAATATTCTTAAATGAACGACCAAAAAGACATGAAATCCGTCCAAAAACATTAAAAAAAATGTGAAAAAAGGCGCCAAGTAGTTTTGTCCCTCACCCCTAAAAAGATTTTGCCTCACAAAAAATGTGCTGCATTCCACTAAATAAGTCTGTGGTGAAACCACCTCTATCAAATTGACCAAAAATGTAAATCGATATCATTGGGAGGCCAAGTTTTGATTCAAACACTCTAGTAAAAAAACAGGAACAGGATATGAATGTGAAAACCAGACCTTCAGTTAGGAATATAATACAAAACATATGTTAAACAATCGTGAAAATTAAATTCAAAATATATCTCTTCTGTTCGGTCAATTTATCAAAGAAAATGTAACACTTGGCCAGCCCGGTTCTTCACAAATCGAGTTTCAAGTCTTTCACACGGTAAACGAATGAAATGTTAAACCTATATCTATATCCTGTCATTAAGAAAGCTACGTTCTCCAAAAAATACTCTCCATTTAACATTGTACCATTAACGATACAATACCGATGTGCAATAATATAAGGTATCATTTGAATAATAAGGTTGCATCCATTTGTGTGTAGCCTTGAAACTCGATTTGTGAAGAACCGGGCTGGCCAAGTGTTACATTTTCTTTGATAAATTGACCGAACAGAAGAGATATATTTTGAATTTAATTTTCACGATTGTTTAACATATGTTTTGTATTATATTCCTAACTGAAGGTTTGGTTTTCACAATCATATCCTGTTCCTGTTTTTTTTACTAGAGTGTTTGAATCAAAACTTGGCCTCCCAATGATATCGATTTACATTTTTGGTCAATTTGATAGAGGTGGTTTCACCACAGACTTATTTAGTGGAATGCAGCACATTTTTTGTGAGGCAAAATCTTTTTAGGGGTGAGGGACAAAACTACTTGGCGCCTTTTTTCACATTTTTTTTAATGTTTTTGGACGGTAATTTTATACGGCTTACAAGGAACTGACCTATTTGTGTACTTGGACGATATTGTAATTTATGCCAATAGCCTAGCAGAACATGCGACGAAATTCCGCCGACTCGCTAATAGATTAACAGATGCAGGACTCACACTGCAGACAGACAAATGCGAATTCCTTAGGCGCGAAGTAACATATTTAGGACACGTAATAACCGAAAACGGTGTAAAACCCAATAACAATATAATAGAAGCAGTCCAGAACTTTCCACGACCGACAAATAAGAAAGGCATCAAACAATTCAACAGTCTGACAGGTTATTACAGACGCTTTATAAAAAAATATGGAAAAATTGTTGCACCACTCACACTACTACTCAGGAGAAATGTGGATTTTAAATGGGACACCAATTGCGAAACCGCGTTCACAACACTTAAACAAAAACTTACACAGCAACCAATTCTCCGCTACCCGGATTTCGAGAAACCTTTTACACTAACCACCGACGCGTCCGACTATGCGCTAGGAGCCGTACTTAGTCAGGAATACAATAATTTTAACCACCCCGTAGCATATTATTCGAAAACTCTTTGCAAATCTCAGCAACGCTACGACCCAATGCGAAAAGAACTACTAGCAATTGTTAGAGCAGTAGAATACTTTAGGCCGTACCTCTACGGAAAGAAATTCACACTCGTAACGGATAACAGAGCACTAACATATTTAACACAGAAAGCGAACCCTCCACAACAATTGCAACGCTGGCAAGCCATTTTAAACGACTACGAATTCGACATTAAGCACCAACCAGGCAAACTTAACGTAATAGCAGACGCGCTATCCCGAAACCCAGTATGAATTATGCCTATTCGACCAAGACAAGAAACATCAGATAGCGAAACCACACCCGAAACGAAAAACCCAAAGTCACACCACCAACGACGTACACGACCACTGTCAACATCAGACTCAGCATCGGGAAATCCAGCACCGAAGCAAAAACAAGAAATCACACGAAACACAACTGACACACGCATACCATCCTGCTCAAGCACAAGACCAAGGGAACACCAAATCGAGGGCACAACTAAAAAATACCACAAAACCATGGATGATGATAATAGGGACTCATCATCATGTATGTCGTCCGACGACGAATTAATAATAAGCGAAACAAATAATCGCGTAGCAGCTGAAACCGAAAACCAAAGTGTAGGAAACCTAAACGAATTAACCTGCAGCCCTGAACAAAATAACGGCAGTAAAGACGAAGATAACCGCCCACAGCATGGCGAAGGAAAAAGAAAATACGTCCACGCGTCGACATCATTAGAAAAACAGCCAACATCCGAAAAACAAGAAACCCCACAACCCACTGAAATCAACCAACAATTCCGGTCACCACCGGCACCCACATATACACCTACCGGTCAAGACATAACAAACCACGAACTTAGGCAACAGACTAGGACAGAGAATAGGATATCGGAAACAGAAAACTGCCAAGATAGTCACACAAATAATACAGATAGAAATGACGTCCAAATGGAATTAGAAAACAACATTCCGCAAGGTAATAAGCCCTCATTGCACTACAGACTTTCGGATACTACACAAAAATATTTAGAGACGAGCACCGACTCAGAAATAGAATGGATCATCTCTAAATCACTGGGTGACGGAAAAACCCAACAATTAACACGTAAAACCGTTAAACCCAACTTTCACTCACCACCGGAAAAACGTGCCGAAAACGTAGAAAATAGACATCTTGAAGCAATACAACCAACATTCCGCTCTCCACCCCATCGACTACACATCTTTACAAATTCGGACTCTCCAGACGATAATAACCAGACACACCATAACCCGAAGAAACGAACAATATGCAGGAAAACAGCCATAAATCGCGCGAACCCTTAAGACCTAGCGGGACCGAGTACGGAACACGGCATGGAGTCACACGAACGCACCGTCACACACAAAGGCCATAAACACACAGCCGACTCGAGCACCTCCTCAAGTGACGAAATCAGTGACCCAGTGCACCGACCGTCGCCTCATAATAGTAAACAGCTGACTGCACGGACCGATACGCCTGCAGATAATCATGACCCTCAAATCAGAAACACAATCATAATAACGCAAAGTAACCTTCTAACACAAAAGGACAATATTGCATATTTCCTTTCAGCAGACTGCGCCATAGACACCCTAACTACCCAAATACTAAAAGAAAAGCGAATCATTAATACACAAACCCTTTTACAATCTGATCCATATTTAGGCGACATCTTAATCACCCACCGAAAAACAAAATACTATTTCGGCATGGTATGTAAAAACAAAAACACAGATAATGTAAACCCCCACACTCTGGTGAAATGCGTTAAAACACTCCTTGTTACTCTGAAACGACACAAAATCAATTCATGTACAATACCCAAAGACCCCAAAATTATCGACCAACTAGCATGGTCAAATCTAAAAACATATTTATATTCACACACCATCCAACCGGAATTAACAATCACACTTTGCGAAGGCCTAATATCCGTACCAGATATATCAGAAAGAAATCAAATAATAGAAGAATCACACAACTCCACAATTGGAGGTCATAAAGGAATAGAAAAAACATACAAAAGAATACAATCGCAATATTATTGGAAAAATATGAAAACAGACATAGCAACACACATAAAATGCTGTCTAGACTGCCAAAGAAACAAACTTGTACGTGTAAAACCCAAAGCACCAATGATTATTACAGACACACCCGCCGAACCATTCGACAAAATAGCCATCGACACTTGCGGTCCACTACAAGAAACCGAAACAGGATACAAATACATACTCACGATCACAGACCTTTTTAGCAGATTTTCAATAGCCATACCATTAAAACACCAAACTTCCGTAGAGATAGCGAAAGCCATAGCAGAAAACATAATCTACATATTCGGAGCCCCACGAGCCATACTATCCGACCAAGGCCGATATTTCATCGAAGGAGGCCGGAGGGCCCCTTTCCTCGACGCCCGCCACCAACAAGGCGGGCGGGACGTCTCGAGCGGCAGCGCCCACTGCCCGGCCGGCGTCCAAGCCCCCCAGCGCCGCAAAGGCGAAGCCAGCTAAGCCTGCCGCCGCCGCGAGGCCAAAATCGGCAGAGCCGACCGGGAGCCAACCCCCCGCTTCGCAGACGGGGGTGAAGCTCCCGAGGAGCAGGGCCCATGCCGCGGTGGCTCTTACCCTCGACGGTAGTGTCGACGGTAGGGGACGAGGGGTCTTCCCGCTGGGAAGCGCGCCCTTGCCCCCTCTGCCCCGCAGCCAGCCGGCGGGACAGTCCCCACCGGAGGGGCCGTCACCACCTCCCCGCCAGAGGTGGAGATGGCCCCAATACCATCAACCAGTGGGGCGAGTGATCACATCGCCGAGTAATGGCGATATCCCTCCTCCAGGCGAACCTGAACCACTCCCCCGACGCCCAGTGTCTGCTCGCGCAGACTATGGTGGAAAGGGGAGTGGCCCTGGCGGCAGTGTCCGAGCCCCACAGGATCCCCGACTCGCCCCTATGGGTCGGAGACCTGCTGGGTGTCTCCGCCATAGCGGTAGGGCCCGCCGCGGCTGCGAGCTTCGGCACCACCCGCCTCCTGGGGCGAGGCCGGGGCTTTGTGGCCGCGCGGTGGAAAGATCTCGTGGTGGTGGCGGTCTACCTGTCCCCGAACATCCCCCTCAACGACTACGAGTCGGCGCTCGACGATCTGGGCGCCAGCATCCGGCCGCATCTTGGCGGTCGGATGCTCGTGATGGGGGACTTCAACGCCCACGCGACTGCGTGGGGGTCCCCCAGCACAGACCGTAGGGGGACCGTTCTCGGGGACTGGGCAGCGGGGTTGGACCTGAGGTTGCTGAACCAAGGGTCCACCCCCACCTGCGTGCGGGTACAGGGGCTGTCCATCGTCGATTTGACATGGGCTTCCCCCTCGACCGTGCGCTGGGTCGAGGGCTGGCGTGTGGAGGAGGGTCTGGAGTCATTCTCCGATCACTTATACGTGACAATGACCCTCCTCCCGAACACGGTCTCCTCGGCTGCCCGGGACCGCCGCCATGGCGGGCCCAGGACACTGCCGTCAGGATGGAGGTCCCGAACCCTGGACGAAGACCTGCTGGTCGCGGCTGCCCTGGTCATCACTTGGCCAGCGAGGCAGCCCTGCGTCGACCCCGGGGACGAGGTGGAGAATTTGCGGGCCGACATGGCGACTGTTTGTGACGTCGCCATGGCCCGCGCCACGAAATCCGTCCCCCGGGGCCAGGTGTACTGGTGGTCGGAGGAGATCGCTGATCTCCGGCGCACCACCATCCGCGCCCGACGCCGGTACACCAGAGCAAGGCGCAGGGCTCACAGATCCCTCGCTGAGGAGGCGGTTCTGTGGGAGAGCTTCTCCGCTAGGAAGCGTCTCCTGCAGGCCGCAATCAGGGCAGCCAAGAGCAGAGCCTGGGCTGAGCTCGTCGCCACCATTAACGAGGATCCGTGGGGGCGCCCGTATCGCATGGTCATGCATAAGCTACGACCACGGGTGCCCCCGCTGACGGAGACTCTCGACCCCGGCTTCCTGGACGAGGTGATATCTACCCTTTTCCCGCCGGACGTTCCGGTGGGGGAGGTGGCTGTGCCTCCGGGAGTCGGGGATGGGACTGCGATGGTGGCGCACTCCGAGGCGGTCGACGACCTGGCCGTCTCGGAGCACGAGCTTGCCAGGGCGGCCAGGAAGCTTTCAGGCAAGAAAGCTCCTGGTCCGGACGGCATCCCTGGCAAAGCCTGGGCTCTGACCAGCAGGATCTGGGGTCCGAGGGTTCGGGACCTCTTCTCCAAGTGCCTGGTGATGGGCTGTTTTCCCAGGGCTTGGAGAAACTCGCGGCTCGTCCTTCTCCACAAGGAGGGAAAGCCCGCTGACTCCCCGTCGGCTTACCGGCCGATTTGTCTGCTGGACGAGTCGGAAAAGTGGTTCGAGCGAGTAATCGCCAACCGACTCGTCCAGCACCTGTCCACGGTGGGACCCGATCTGAGCCCACATCAGTTCGGGTTTCGCGAGGCCCGCTCCACGGTTGATGCCATCAGCCGTGTTAGGGCCTTCGCGGACGCGGCGATCGCCCGGGGCGAGGTCGCATTGGCGGTGTCGCTCGACATCGTCAATGCGTTCAACTCCCTCCCCTGGGGCAGGATAATGGAGGCGCTCGAGTACCACCGGGTGCCTCTGTACCTGCAGCGGGTCGTCCGCGCCTACCTGTCGGACAGGACGGTCGGCTTTCCGGCCGCCGGTGGCCGGTTGGGGGTCAAGGACGTTACCCGAGGTGTCCCGCAGGGATCGGTCCTGGGACCCCTCTTGTGGAACCTCGGGTATGACAAAGTCCTGCGGGCCGCCCTCCCCGCTGGTACGGCACTGGTCTGCTACGCGGACGACACTCTGGTGCTGGCCAGCGAGGAGGACTGGAGAAGGACGAGCCGTCTCGCGAGTCTGGCAACCGCGCGGGTCGTGGCCGAGGTGGAGAGCCTGGGTCTCCGCGTAGCCCCGCAGAAGACCGAGGCGGCCTGGATCAGCCGTCCTCGCAGTCTGCACGCCGGGCTGCCGGAGACCGGGATCATGGTGCGTGACACTCTGGTCGAGGTGAAGGGGTGCTTTAAGTACCTCGGAGTTCACCTCGACCACCGCTGGCGCTTCAAGGAGCACTTCGAGAGGATCCTTCCCAGGGCGGAGCAGACGGCCGGCGCGTTATGCCGGCTCCTTCCCAATCTGGGCGGTCCTCTCGAGAAAGTCGGTCGGCTGTACGGTGGAGTCGTCAGGTCGCAAGTCCTGTACGGCTCTCCGGTATGGTCCGAGGCCTTATGCGGCGCTGGCAACGCCGCTACCCGAGCTCGGGTGGGCCGGCTACACCGCTGTGTAGCCATAAGGACCTGCCGGGGATATAGAACTATATCCCACCGTGCAGCCAGTGTGGTGGCCCGATCTCCCCCATGGGAGATCGTAGCCCGCTCGCAGGCGCTCTATTACAGAGGCCTGTCCGACGCGCGGCAACGGGGAGTCGCCACCACCGAGATGATGGCCGACTTGAAGCGCCAGTCCCGGCAGTACCTGGTGGATTCGTGGGTCAGCTGGCTCGACGAGCCGGGTATCGAGCCCACCAGGGCTGTTGGGGCTATCCGTCCGCATCTCCAGCGCTGGGCGGATAGGGGTTTTGGGGGTGTCACGTACCGCCTGTGCCAGGTGCTCACCGCGCATGGTTGCTTCGGTGCGTACCTGACCAGGATTGGCAGGGAGGCCACGACCCGCTGCCACCATTGTGCGGCCGACCGGGACGATGCGCAGCACACGCTGGAATTCTGTCCAGCGTGGGCGGACGAGCGCGCCGTCCTGGTCGACGAGATAGGGAGTGACGATCTCGCGCCGTCGAGCATCGTGGGTCGGATGCTCGACGGCGCGGATCGTTGGGATGCGGTCGTCTCCTTCTGCGAGCACGTAATGCTCGCGAAGGAGACGGCCGAGAGGGCTCGGGAGCGGCAACGCCATCCCGAGCGGCGTGGGCCCCCAGGGCGGAGGGGCAGGGGGAGGAGAAGGAGGCCCGACCTCCAGGCGCCACCGTGATGGTGTCGCCACCTCCTCTTCCCTCCCCTCCTTCCGGAACATCTACGGGGGACGGCCGCGGGAGAGAGCCACGGCTCTCCCGCGGCACAAAAACGTCCGCGCGATCGGCGGGGGGGCTCAGCTGGGGGGCTGAGTCCCTCCTTTGCACTCCGGCCGCGTGAAGGGGTGATGGGCGTGTGGCCCGCCCATCGCCCAAACAACAACAGTGTATCGAACGGTGGGAGGGCATTTCCTCCCCCCCGGGCATGTGGCACTACCAGTGCCAAGACAGGGGTGGGTCCTGGTAGCATCCTCTGGTCTCCCCAGGGCCCGCCCCGTCATGTCTTCGAGGTCACCGCAGTGTTTTTAGTGGGTGCAAGCCCCACATAACCCCGCCTCTCCCCCCAGAGAGACGGGGTATCCGTTCAGGGATTTTCACTGCGTCAAAAAAAAAAAAAAGGGGGGGTGGGGAGCTGAGGCCCAGCCGGGCCATTACCGGGGGTCTCATTCTGGAGATCCCCGGCGAAGGCTCTATCGCCAAGGCCCAGGCGCTCTCGCAGCGCCTGACGGAGGCGTTGGCGGGAGAGGAAGTGCGGGTCGCCCAGCCCACCAAACGCGCGGAACAGCGCGTCAGGGGGCTGGACGACTCCGTTACTGTGGAGGAAGTGGCTGCAGCGATCGCGGCGGCCGGCCAGTGCACGTCGGGGGACGTTAAGACGGGGCAGATCCGTCGGTCACCCAACGGGCTGGGCACTGCATGGGTGCAGTGCCCACTGGCGGCCGCTAAGAAGATCGCGGCAACCACAAAGATTCGTGTGGGGTGGTCCACCGCCCGGGTGGAGGCCCTCGAGAAGCGCCCCCTCCAGTGCTTCAGGTGCCTGGAGTGGGGCCACGCGAGGGCGGCGTGCTCCGGAGCGGTTGACCGCTCCGGGGTATGCTACAGGTGCGGTGAATCGGGCCACATGGCCGCCGGTTGCCAGCTCCCGCATAAATGCGCCCTATGCGCGGCGCGGGGGCAACCGGCGGCTCACAGGTTGGGCGGCACATCCTGTGCCGCCGCAAAAGGGAGGGGGCGGGGGTGCAAACGGCCCGCGGTTGAGTGGAAGGGAGTGCCGTCGATGACGGCGCAACCCGCTGGGGGGCGGACGGGGGCAACCCCGTCGCTCCCTGAGAAGCCAACCACAGTGCCCGTGGGAAGCCCCACGGCACCTCCTGCCTCCTCTCCATCGGAGACTCCGGCGGAGGCTCTCCCACCCCTTCCCGCCGGGAAGGGGAAAGGGAAGGGCAAGAAGAAGCCCCAGAAGGGCCTGCGGGAGGGGGAGCGCCTGGAGGAGGCCATGGACATCGCTGAGTGATGGCCAGGATCCTCCAGGCGAACCTGAACCGTTGCCCGCGGCTCAGGACCTCTTCCTGCAGGCCATGCTGGAGAGAGGCGTCGCCCTGGCGGTCGTCGCAGAGCCTTACGGCGTTCCAACCCATCCATTCTGGATGGGGGACGAGCGCCAGGACGTGGCGATCGTCAGAGGCGGCAACGCGCCGCCCGGATCCCCGCTCGTCTCCCTGATGGAGAGGGGCGAGGGATTCGTGGCGGCATTGTGGGGCGACATGGCGGTGGTGGGTTGTTATATTACCCCCAACTGTCCCCTCAGGGAGTTCCTGTGCTATCTGGACCGGCTGGCCCGCTGCGTTCAGCGGTGCCGACCGCGTCCGGTGCTGGTCCTCGGGGACTTCAACTCGAAGTCAACGAGTTGGGGTTCCCCGAGGACGGACCCGAGGGGACGGGCCTTGGAGACCTGGGCGGCGGGTCTCGACCTCTGGCTCGCTAACCGGGGGTCGGCCCACACATGCGTGCGGCGCGGGGGCGGCTCTATCGTGGACCTCACGTGGGGCTCGCCCTCCGCCGTGCGCAGACTGCGCTCCTGGCGAGTGGAGGGTGAAGTGAAGACGTTATCGGATCATCGATACGTCTCCATGAAGCACTCCGGCACAGGGGCGCGTGTGGGCAGACGACCCGACCGCCGGGGACGAAACACCTCACCACCGCCACCGAGGTGGAGGCTGAGGAGCCTGGATGAGGACGCCTTGATGGCGGCCACCCTGGCCGTTACGTGGCCGCAGGGGCCGGCCGACGGTTTTAGCGTGGAGGAGATCGCCGCCTGGCTCCGGGGCGCCATGACGCAGGTCTGCGACGTGGCGATGCCACGGGCCAGGGGCGGCCCGCCACCGCGGCGCTGCGTGTACTGGTGGTCTGACCAGATCAACGAACTCAGGCAAACATGTGTTCGGGCCAGACGCCGGTACACGCGGGCGCGGCGTGTGAGGCGGCCGGACCCTACCAGGGTGGAAGCGCTGTACGCTGCATACCGGGAATCCCGCACGCAGCTGCAGCGCGCCATCAGGGCGGCCAAGGCCAGGTCCTGCGATGAGCTCCAGGGGTTGGTGGACGGTCATCCGTGGGGGCGCGCCTACAAGGCGGTGCTGGGCAAGCTCCGCCCGTGGGCTTCCCCCTTTTTTTTTTTTTGACGCAGTGAAAATCCCTGAACGGATACTCCGTCTCTCTGGGGGGAGAGGCGGGGTTATGTGGGGCTTGCACCCACTAAAAACACTGCGGTGACCTCGAAGACATGACGGGGCAGGCCCTGGGGAGACCAGAGGATGCTACCAGGACCCGCCCCTGTCTTGGCACCCGTAGTGCCACATGCCCGGGGGAGGAGATGCCCTCCCCCCGTTCGATACACTGTTGTTGTTTGGGCGATGGGCGGACCACACGCCCATCACCCCTTCACGCGGCCGGAGTGCAAAGGAGGGACTCAGCCCCCCAGCTCAGTCCCCCCGTCGACCGCGCGGACGTTTTTGTGCTGCGGGAGAGACGTGGCTCTCTCCCGCGGCCGTCCCCCGTAGATGTTCCGGAAGGAGGAGAGGGAAGAGGAGGTGGCGACACCATTAGGGTGGCGCCTGGAGATCGGGCCTCCTTCTCCTCCCCCTAACCCTCCGCCCGGGGGGCCCACGCCGCCCGGGATGGCGCTGCCGCTCCCGAGCCCTCTCGGCCGTCTCCTTCGCGAGCATTACGTGCTCGCAGAAGGAGACGACCGCATCCCAACGATCCGCGCCGCCGAGCATCCGACCCACGATGCTCGACAGCGCGAGATCGTCACTCCCTATCTCGTCGACCAGGACGGCGCGCTCGTCCGCCCACGCCGGACAGAACTCCAGCGTGTGCTGCGCGTCGTCCCGGTCGGCTGCACAATGGTGGCAGCGGGTCGTGGCCTCCCTGCCAATCCTGGCCAGGTACGCACCGAAGCAACCATGCCCGGTGAGCACCTGGCACAGGCGATACGTGACACCCCCAAAACCCCTATCCGCCCAGCGTTGGAGATGCGGACGGATAACCCCGACAGCCCTGGTGGGCTCGATACCCGGCTCGTCGAGCCAGCTGACCCAAGAGTCCTTCAGGTACTGCCGGGACTGGCGCTTCAAGTCGGCCATCATCGCGGTGGTGGCGACTCCCCTTTGCCGCGCGTCGGACAGGCCTCTGTAATAGAGCGCCTGCGAGCGGGCTACGATCTCCCACGAGGGAGATCGGGCCACCACACTGGCTGCACGGTGGGATATAGTTCTATATCCCCGGCAGGTCCTTATGGCTACACAGCGGTGTAGCCGGCCCACCCGAGCTCGGGTAGCGCCGTTGCCAGCGCCGCATGAGGCCTCGTACCATACCGGAGAGCCGTACAGGACTTGCGACCTGACGACTCCACCGTACAGCCGACCGACTTTCTCGAGAGGACCGCCCAGATTGGGAAGGAGCCGGCATAACGCGCCGGCCGTCTTCTCCGCCCTGGGAAGGATCCTCTCGAAGTGCTCCTTGAAGCGCCAGCGGTGGCCGAGGTGAACTCCGAGGTACTTGAAGCACCCCTTCACCCCGACCAGAGTGTCACGCACCATGATCCCGGTCTCCGGCAGCCCGGCGTGCAGACTCCGAGGACGGCTGATCCAGGCCGCCTCGGTCTTCTGCGGGGCTACGCGGAGACCCAGGCTCTCCACCTCGGCCACGACCCGCGCGGTTGCCAGACCCGCGAGGCGGCACGTCCTTCTCCAGTCCTCCTCACTGGCCAGCACTAGAGTGTCGTCCGCGTAGCAGACCAGTGCCGTACCAGCGGGGAGGGCGGCCCGCAGGACTTTGTCATACCCGAGGTTCCACAGCAGGGGTCCCAGAACCGATCCCTGCGGAACACCTCGGGTAACGTCCTTGACTCCCAACCGGCCATTGGCGGCCGGAAAGCCGACCGTCCTGTCCGATAGGTAGGCGCGGACGACCCGCTGCAGGTACAGAGGCACCCGGTGGTACTCGAGCGCCTCCATGATCCTGCCCCAGGGGTACGATGTCAAGCGACACCGCCAATGCGACCTCGCCCCGGGCGATCGCCGCGTCCGCGAAGGCCCTAACACGGCTGATGGCATCAACCGTGAAGCGGGCCTCGCGAAACCCGAACTGATGTGGACTCAGATCGGGTCCCACCGTGGACAGGTGCTGGACGAGTCGGTAGGCGATTACTCGCTCGCACCACTTTTCCGACTCGTCCAGCAAACAAATCGGCCGGTAAGCCGACGGGGAGTCAGCGGGCTTGCCCTCTTTATGGAGAAGGACGAGCCGCGAGTTTCTCGAAGCCCTGGGAAAACAGCCCATCACCAGGCACTTGGAGAAGAGGTCCCGAACCCTCGGACCCCAGATCCTGCTGGTCAGAGCCCAGGCTTTGCCAGGGATGTCGTCCGGACCAGGAGCTTTCTTGCCTGAAAGCTTCCTGGCCGCCCTGGCAAGCTCGTGCTCCGAGACGGCCAGTTCGTCGACCGCCTCGGAGTGCGCCACAATCGCAGTCCCATCCCCGACTCCCGGAGGCACAGCCACCTCCCCCACTGGAACGTCCGGCGGGAAAAGGGTAGCTATCACCTCGTCCAGGAAGCCGGGGTCGAGAGTCTCCGTCAGCGGGGGCACCCGTGGTTGTAGCTTATGCATGACCATGCGATACGGGCGCCCCCACGGATCCTCGTTAATGGTGGCGACGAGCTCAGCCCAGGCTCTGCTCTTGGCTGCCCTGATAGCGGCCTGCAGGAGACGCTTCCTAGCGGAGAAGCTCTCCCACAGAACCGCCTCCTCAGCGAGGGATCTGTGAGCCCTGCGCCTTGCTCTGGTGTACCGGCGTCGGGCGCGGATGGTGGTGCGCCGGAGATCAGCGATCTCCTCCGACCACCAGTACACCTGGCCCCGGGGGACGGATTTCGTAGCGCGGGCTATGGCGACGTCACAAACAGTCGCCATGTCGGCCCGCAAATTCTCCACCTCGTCCCCGTGGTCGACGCAGGGCTGCCTCGCTGGCCAAGTGATGACCAGGGCAGCCGCGACCAGCAGGTCTTCGTCCAGGGTTCGGGACCTCCATCCTGACGGCAGTGTCCTGGGCCCGCCATGGCGGCGGTCCCGGGCAGCCGAGGAGACCGTGTTCGGGAGGAGGGTCATTGTCACGTATAAGTGATCGGAGAATGACTCCAGACCCTCCTCCACACGCCAGCCCTCGACCCAGCGCACGGTCGAGGGGGAAGCCCATGTCAATTCGACGATGGACACCCCCTGTACCCGCACGCAGGTGGGGGTGAACGCTTGGTTGAGCAGCCTCAGGTCCAACTCCGCTGCCCAGTCCCCGAGAACTGTCCCCCTACGGTCTGTGCTAGGGGACCCCCACGCAGTCGCGTGGGCGTTGAAGTCCCCCATCACGAGCATCCGACCGCCAAGATGCGGCCGGATGCTGGCGCCCAGATCGTCGAGCGCCGACTCGTAGTCGTTGAGGGGGATGTTCGGGGACAGGTAGACCGCCACCACCACGAGATCTTTCCACCGCGCGGCCACAAAGCCCCGGCCTCGCCCCAGGAGGCGGGTGGTGCCGAAGCTCGCAGCCGCGGCGGGCCTTTTTTTCGTGGGGAATCCTCATGGACCCCCCGCCGCCCTGGTGGGGGCGGAGGGGGAGTGCCGGACTCCTACCGGCTAAAACCCCACGATGGCCATCCTTCGCGCGTAATGGGGCGACACCGGGAACTCTTGTCGAACACTACCGGTGCCGCCCCGCGCCCGCCCCCTTCTGGGGGCACTTCTCGTGGAGGGGGGGTTAACCATCGCCACTCTCGCTCGCGCGAGAGAGGGAGGCGCCCCCCTCCGAGCCCGGGAGGGCACGGCTCGACCCGCTCCTTCACTAGCCGTGAAGGAGGAGCGAACCGCTCCTCCCGGATCACCAAAAAGCCACCAAATTGGGCGGGACGCGCGACCACTACACGCCCCGCCCCGCCTCGGGGCCGCTATAGGCAGGCGGCAGAGCCACCACTCTGCCGCCACACGACCCCTCGGCACGCACCCGGCCCGTCAGCGGGTTGAGATCCGCCACAGGGCCGGGGCGTCGCTCTTACTGCGGGGGGACTCGATCCCCCCGCGCGGCACGGCGGCGAGGACGGGCCCTCTCCAATCGGAAGGGGTCCGTCCTCTCTCGCCGCCGCTCCGCCTCCTCCTTGTGGAGGAGCACTTCCTCGCAGAAAGCGAGGAAGGCCCTCCACGCTCTCTCGCTGCCGAGGATCTCCCTGACAATCCTCGGCAGCGAGAGATCACCTCCAACGTGTCGGACCAGGACACGGCGCTGATCGCTCCAGGCAGGACAGTCCTGGAGCGTGTGCTGCGCCGTGTCCCGGTCCTCGTCACAATGGTGGCACTGTGCCGTCGCCTCCTTCCCGATGCGACACAGGTACTCACCGAAGCAACCGTGCCCGGTGAGCACCTGCGTCGCACGGTAGGAGAGTTGACCCCTGCCGCGACTCAGCCAAGCTTCGAGGCTCGGCAGAATCGCCCCGACGACTCTGTGGCGGGAGTGTTCTGGATTCTCCAGTCTCTCCCGCCACATCTCAACAACGAGCCGCCGGGGCAACAACAAGCCGCCGGGAAGTCTAATTGGACCTGAAATGGAGCCACACGCATTTGCTTACCTTGACGACATAATAATAGTCAACAAAAGTTTCAACGATCATCTGCAGTGGCTAGAACGCGTAATAAATCGCATAAAAGCCGCCGGTCTAACAATAAATTCGGAAAAACGCGAATTTTGCCAATCGGAAGTTCGCTACCTAGGTTTCGTAGTCCACGAGGACGGCCTAAAAGTCGACCCCGTCAAAATTCGCTCTATACTGGGATATCCGGTGCCACGACACGTGAAGCAGGTACAACGTTTCCTAGGAGTGGCATCGTGGTATCGCAGGTTTATTCCCGATTACGCGACCGTGGCGGAAAGCCTGCATCAGCTGCTGCGGAAAAACGTAAAATGGAACTGGACTGACGCGCAACAAAAATCGTTCGAAAGATTACGAAATTTAATCTCAACGGCCCCCGTACTAACATATCCGCATTTCGAATTACCATTCGTTCTACAAACAGACGCGAGCACATTCGGATTAGGTGCTGTATTAACCCGAGAGATAGAAGGGGTTGAACGTGTAGTAGCCTTCGCGAGTAGAACAATATCGGATGCCGAAAGAAAATATGCCACAACTGAATTAGAATGCCTAGCGGTTATATGGGCAATTCGCAAATTCCGCCCGTACCTCGAGGGCTATTATTTTACCGTGATAACAGACCATAGTAGTCTGCGTTGGCTTAAAACTTTACAAGACCCTTCACGCCGACTTGCACGTTGGATTCTACAAATGCAAATGTACGATTTCGATATAATACACCGAAAAGGTAGTCTCCATAAAGTACCCGACGCTCTATCACGATTACATGAAAACGATCAAGTTAATAATATCGAAGGTGATAAAAACAATCAAACGGCGAAAGTTCTTGCGAACATGTTCCAAACGCAAGTCATTAGCCAGTTAAGGGGGGCAATTCCTTTAGGCAGGTGAAAATGAGACAGGTTTCATGATTTTTTTTGGAACGGAATGGATTATCGTATATATTTAAAACTATAGATGTTAGTTGGTGCTACTTTTGGCTATTAGAATATATTTTTTTCTTTTAAAAATAATATAAAATGGGAGAGTTATGCCACTGTCTTCGGAGAAGGTTTGGCGCGACTTGTCAATTGGCGTACACTCTATCCTCTACTGTATTGGTCTAATACAAGCATGTAATACCTCGTTTTATTAATAACATTCGCGCGCTGTCGGTGAACCTAAAAGTAGTGAAAAAAAATAAAAATTGAGCAAATGACACGCTTTTTTTAAAATAAAATTACGGGTTTTACACGATATATTTCCCATACTTCGCAATAAAAAATACTTTCTGTCCATAAATGTCTAATATTTATAGGTTCACCGACAGCGCGCGAATGTTATTAATAAAACGAGGTATTACATGCTTGTATCAGACCAATACAGTAGAGGATAGAGTGTACGCCAATTGACAAGTCGCGCCAAACCTTCTCCGAAGACAGTGGCATAACTCTCCCATTTTATATTATTTTTAAAAGAAAAAAATATATTCTAATAGCCAAAAGTAGCACCAACTAACATCTATAGTTTTAAATATATACGATAATCCATTCCGTTCCAAAAAAAATCATGAAACCTGTCTCATTTTCACCTGCCTAAAGGAATTGCCCCCCTTAACAGCAATAGCCACCCTTCAAGACAAATGGTATGATTCCAAAAAGCTTAGCATTACAAAACATCCGACGGCTAACCCAGATTGGAAAATAGAAGAGGACAATTTATACTATAAACGACCAACAAATTATAAGGAGGAATACCTGGCTGGTGACTTGGACGAATGGAAATTTGTTCCCAGGAACAATGATAAACGCGAAATATTAGCGGAAGTTCACGAAAATCCTCAAGCAGGTCATCTGGGGTGTGACAAAACCTATCAGAGGCTTTCCCTTCGATATTTTTGGCCGCGAATGTATTGAGACGTCGCAAAATACGTACGACAGTGCCAAGAATGCCAGCTAACTAAAGTCGAGCAAGCAGCACCAGCTGACCTTATGGGTAGTAAAATCTTCGACCAACCATGGTCAGTAATAGTCGCAGACATTATGGGACCGTTACCACGTAGTAAAAACGGTTGTTGCTACATCTTAATAATCCAAGACCATTTAACAAAATGGATTGAAGTATGTCCATTACGAACGGCCACCGGTAAAAAGATAGCGCAAGCTTTAGAAGATCTAATCTTTTCCCGTTGAGGTGTTCCAAAAATATTATTGACGTATAACGAAACAGCATTCGTCAACAATACCCTCAAACCGCTAGCTTCTGATTACGGCATCCGACAGGCTACTACACCCCCATACCATCCTCATGCAAACCCAGTAGAACGGGTTAATAGGGTTATGAAAACAATGATAGTCGCCTATATCGAACAAGACCATCGCGAATAGGATCTATATCTACCGCAATTACGTTTTGCGTATAACACCGCAACTCATTCGGCATTGGAAACATCTCCCGCGTTCCTTAACTTAGGTCGCGAGCCTCTAGCAGCTCGCTGCTTTCGGGAGGGGAAGGGGACAGCCGTCGATGTCTCTCTCGACGGCCAAATAACCGAACGAGAAAGATGGTCGGAAAGAATGTCGAAATTAGGCGACTAGAGGAAATGGGTCGGGAAAAATATAGAAACCGCGTACGAAAAACAGCGAAAGCAACATAATCGTAATAGTAGGGACCATGAATTTGAAGTTGGCGATTTAGTGCTGAAACGTCAGCATGCTCTTTCGTCGGCGGCACAAAATATCGCTGCTAAGCTAACCAGTAAGTTCCACGGGCCTTTTAGAATAACGCGTCAATTATCATCCCTGGTATACGAGATCGAGACAATGGAAGGCAAATCAGCAAACAAAGTACACGTTCAGGACATTAAACCTTATATCCCCACCGATTAGGGCGGCAGACACCCGATATCTTACTTATAGGTGATGGAGTGGTGGCGTAGTTGGATGGTGAAGGGCGCACCTTAATCCTATTTACTCCAAACAGGAGTGAAAGGAAGGATGGAGACCGGCTATACGAGCCAGGAGGAAGGGGACGAGTCCTTCGTCACGGCGAAGGAGGACACCCCCAGCCCCTCCGGATCGGAGTCATCTGACTCCGACTCTCCTTGGGACCCCTACGATCCCAAACACCGCTACCCAGTGGCGGTGGGCCGGGGTCTGGAGCTACTGCACCAAGAGCAAGCCAGGGTGGCGGCGGAGAAAACCCGCCTCGCGGCCCCCATCGGAGGAGGACGCCCCTTAGGGGAGCCCAAGCTCAAGAGCCCGGGAGGCCCACTTAACGCGGGCGAGTCCACGTCAGCCGAACCTGCTCCCTCGACTCCTACCTCAGAGGAAGACCACCAGCGCTTCCTCCATCAACATGCAGAGGCGCTGAAACGCGATGCCATGACCCGGTGGGGGGTGGGGGCCCACGTCTTCCGAAACCCCACCATATTACAGGAAACGATGGCCACATCCGACCGGCGATGCCGGAATTGTGGGGGCCAGGGCCACAGGCACACCCAGTGCCCCCGACCAAAGCGCCGATATTGTCATCGTCGTGGCCAACCGGGGGCAACCGTGTGGGACTGCCCCTACCGCCGCCGAGATTGGCACGCCCTGTGCCCCCGCATGGCGGGCAAAAAGCGGCTCGAGGCCGAGAAGTACGAAGGCCGGAGGCACTAAACACCCCGACCTAGGACGGCCTCCCCAACAACCAAGGCCGCGTCAGATACACCTGCGAAGGCGAACCCCAGGCACTAACTTCATCCATACCGGGGCAGAGTGAGAAGCAGCGAACCCATGCCATCGAGGGCCAGAAGACGGAGCCACCGACCACCAGTGGCAGTAGGCCGACAACTAAGGGGGCGCCGTATGTCGGCTGAAGAAGGAAGAAGAGGCGCCCGGGGGACACCCTCCATCGGCCTACGGGCCAAGTCCCCCACACCCCCCAACAAGAAGAAAAGACTGAAGAACTGCGGACGCCACCACCTAGTAGGAGGCCGGTCACGACCTTCTACCACCGTCCGGGTTCACCAACTTAAAGACTGCAAATGTCTAGTCGTAGTTAACGTGGTTGTCTGTCGTGTATCATCTACAGACTAATCTAGTCAAGCACTTCAGTGTAACGTCGACTGTCCGTCCGTATGGGCTGAGGCCATATATTACGTAACGTCTGTAATCGTCCTAAGGAAGGACCCCTTGGAGCTACGGTGGAGCGAGAATCGATGCCTATCGTGGGCGGTAGAACGAAAGTGAGGCGACGAATAAATCCGGCCTCCTTCAGGGGGGTGGGGGGAGAGTTCTGACGGGGCTTAGCGGCCCCGAACAAGGATCCCACCCTTGCGAGGCAGGCCGGCCGGTATAGTAGGGTCTCTCTCTCTCTCTCGACCCAACGTCGCGCGCTCGCTGCACCGTTGCTCCAAGGAAGGCCCGCGTTAAATGAGCTGTACTAATAATTGTGCGAACGCCGAGAGGCACTTAGGTCTTGGCGGATACGGCCGCCAATGGCGGAAGGAGAACCGAGGCGCAAAGGAGTAAGGCTGGCAGAGGGGAAATATCCGGCAGCCCGAGTGGCCATGAGGGCAGCTGGACGAACGGAGGAGCCCTGATGATAACCGACGGGGGACCGGGACTTCTTCGAACACGGACGAGCGGGCGCCAACGCGTTCGCTAAAACGCCACCCCTGGGCCGGACGAAGGCCGAAGCGCCGGCCTTCGCAAGAGGAACCCAGTCGGGATCGATCGCAGCGCGCGGGATCCAACCCGACACCAGCCTTGACCGTGAGCGCCAATAGGGATCTAGGCTAGGGCGTGCAGCGCTACTTGAGACGGAAATTAAGGGCTCGGTCTCGTCACTTAGAGTGCGACTGTGTGACCGAGCACAAGCGAAATTCCGAGCGATAACCGAGAGTCTGAGGAGAGATGATGATGATGAATGCGATGTATTTAGCCTTCTCGGCTAGTTTGTTTTACATTGATTTTGCCTACCCATTTGGTTGGCTATTACATACTTTTCTAATACGCTACTTCTAGTAGTACTGTCCGACTTTTACTCTTACACATGACGATATATATAACAGGAGAACGGATTTCGAAAATGTGTACCACGATTTGCATTTCAAATATGTAGGACTTTCCCGCGCAATCCCTCAGTTCACGCGAGGTACCCCATCTACACTGTTACGTGTTCTCCGGCATACATTTTAGGTGTGAAGTTACCATTCTCTTGAATGTATTCACATTGGCTGCTTCCTTGACAGCTCGCGGTAGTTGGTTATACAACTGAAACCCTTTGTGAAACAAGCTCCTTTGTGATTTCAGTGTTCTTCTGTAAGCGACAGTTATATTACCGCTCTGCCTCGTTTTATGTGGTATGCGGTTTCCTACATATTCAATCCTGCTACACATTTCAGGTGCTATTATCTTTTTAACCATTTTATAAATTATTATTAACACCGATCTTCTGATACGCATTTCAACTGGCATCATATTTAGTGCGTCTCTCATTTTAGATACTGGTGTGTAAATATCGCAGTGTAATATAATGCGCATTGCACGGTTTTGCAGTATTTGCAGCTTCTGTATATCACTCGGATTTGCGTATATGAGTATAGAGGCACAATACTCTATTAAAGGAGCTATCATAACCTTATATACATGACATCTGGTAAGTGGCCCAATAAATCTTCCTATACGGTTTAATAGTCCAATTTGAGCACCTACTTTTTCTTCTAGGGATTTGATTTGTTGCTTAAAACTAAGGTTATCGTCTATATATACTCTAAGGTATTTAATTACTTTCTTTCTTTCTATTTGTATTCCTCTATATCTTATACACAAATCTCTATCTGCATCTTTCCTATCATTCTTTATAATCATATAGTATGTTTTACTTGTGTTTAAAAACATGCAGTTTCTGCGCATCCACTCGTCCAGTCTTGTCATAGCCCTATTTAGTTTGTCCTCTATGTTATTTATGTTATTGTCAGTAATGTACAGTAACGTATCATCCGCATACATCCTAACGCTACAGTAGTTTTCAAGGTAATCTTTCAAGTCATTTATATATATATTAAAGAGTATTGGTCCCAACACCGATCCTTGTGGAACGCCCCACTTTACTACTTTCTCATCAGACAAAGTCCCATTTACACTTGTCCTTTGTTTCCTGTTATTTACATATGATTCAAACCATTTCAAAGCTACATTTCTAATTCCATATCTAGATAGTTTCTTGATCAGCAGATTCTGGTTTATTGTTTCGAATGCCTTTCTATAGTCAATGAATAAGACCCCTATATACATTCTCTCACTCATCCCTTTCACCCAGTCATCCAACGTTAGCTGTAGAGTAGTTTCACATGAATAACCCTTTCTGAAACCTGCTTGAGTATTATCTAATATACCACTTTTTTCCAGGTACTTTTCAAGTTGTTCCTTTACTATAAGTTCAAGGATTTTTTCAATGATTGGCAATTGGTTTATGGGACGTAAGTCACTAGCTTTATTTGAGTTGCTTACTTTTTTGCAAGGAGTAATTATGGAGGTCTTCCACATTTCAGGAAACACCCCCTTCATCAACGAGGCATTTAGTAGTCCCAGGAATATATCACCTACTGATTCATATATATGCGTAAGTATTTCAACATTTATTCCATCCACGGATCCTTTATTGGGATCTAATCCTTTTATAATTTGTTTTAGCTTCAGTGTGGAGACCCTATCAAATTTGTCTAGTATTAGATTACTGTTATACTGTGTCAAGTTGACTTCGTTCATATCATTTGGCTTATCGTTAGTGTGTTCTTCATTTATGATATTCTTTATACTTTCTAGAAAGAAAGAGTTTAATTTATTCGCTATACATTTATCGTTGCCCATTAAGGTTTGATTATTTTCAAATGTAATATTATTAAAGTTTATTTCATTCTTTTTATTCTTTTTTAGTAAATCTTTTATTGTCCTTGACATTAACTTTGGGTCTTCCTTTACTTTCTCAATCTCTTTTATGTAGTAGTCCCTCTTTGATTTATTCAGAAGTTTTACAGTGTCATTTCTCAGTCTTGTATATTTTATCCAATATTTAGTATCCTTTGTGCTTTTGTACGCTTTAAAAGTTTCATCTCTCCTACGAATCTGGTCTTTCAGTTCTGTTGTGAACCATTTTTTCTGCTTTCTTGTTTCAGACACTGTTTTCTTCGGCGCCAATTTATCTAGGATACTATCAGTATATTTTATAAATAAGTAAGTCTTCTCATTAAGATCGTCATCAGAATTTATATTCCACTCCGGGGTTGAATTTGTCATGTTATTTCTAAGTGTAAAGCCTTTACAAGCGTCATTTAACATGTCCATAAATAAATTTTCGTCAAAATCATTAAAATTCCTTTTACATTTATTGTTTAGTTTGATAGTCTCGTCATTTGGTTTTAGTATGATTGATATCCAAGCATGGTCAGAGATTTTAGGAGTATGACTAATTTGGCAATGTAGATCTATATTTGCGAAGGCTACATCTATCAGTGTATTGCTATTTGGGGTAATTCTAGTTGGTTTATCTACCAGTAGTTCCATACCTCTACTCATAAATATGTTTTTTAGTTTATCCCCGTAGTAACTTTGTTTTAACAAATCTATGTTAAAATCGCCCATCACTATCAGATTGTCACCTTTTAATAAATTGTCACATGCATCTTCTAAGAAATTTAGAAATGTCGCGTCAGAAGAGTTCGGAGAGTGATACGCCACTAGTAGATTACCACTGTATTGCCGACTCTTTATTGTCAGACTAATACTCCAAAAATTTGAGTCAAAGCTTACATTTTGATGAACTTTGTATTTCAGGCTTTTACGGACGTACAAGATGACTCCTCCAGTAAGTCTGCTTTCAGAGTTGCATCTTACACAATCGAAGCCATCTATACTCACTTCATCGTCATTTATTATAGAATTAATCCTAGACTCTGTACATGCGAGAATATCTATTGTCATGTTATTTAATAAAAAGTTTTCGACTAGTTCTAGTTTACCTAATAGACTTTGTACATTTATGCAGACTATATTTCTACTTGTATATTTGTATGGTTTATTTAATTGCTATTTTGCTTTATTTATCTTATTTTGTATTTCTATATAGCATGGGCAGTTTCTGTCAGTAGCTACGTGGTCGTCTTTTGAAGTAAGTACTTTAAGTCTAAGTTTTCTATTTGAACAGTTTATACATTTTATATTTTTAGGGCTTGTACATTCAGCACTGTCATGATTTCCAGCACAGTTCTTACATACCTTTTCTTTGGTGCAACTTTTATGCGTGTGGCCGAAACCCCAGCAATTATAGCATCTGCGCACATTTATTAAGTCATAAACCTTATATTTACTCCATCCTAAATATAAGGTACCTTTTTCTAGGATGTTTTGGTGAATATCACTATTTGTTTCTATAATTAATGTGCCTTTTTGGATTTTACCATCGTCATTTCTAAAGTTAATTCTTTTAATAATTTTTAAGTTATTGTCATTATTTATCCCGTCGTTTTGAACATTCATTGTGTTTACGAGTTCGTCGTCTGTCATTTGTATATGTTCCGAGTTTAATCCTACTACTTTTAGTCTGCGTCTGCGATGTGTTGCTTCAGCTATTTCCACCTCATCACCTAATTTATTCCAGATTTCTGATTTTAATTTTTCCGTTGTATCTTTTTCATTATTGCAGTTTATAATAACCGTGCCAGCTTTATTTGTTTTTATTTGATTTATACTCATATTTAACTTTTTAGGGTCTATATTTTCTTTAATACTTTTCTCTATATTAAGAGTATTATTATCCTTATTTTTATGCTGAACTATAACTGCCATGCTTTTAGATTTTATTGCCTCAGCATATGTTGCTTGGTTTGCTACGTCACATTCTTTTCTTTTATAGTTTCTCAGTTCATCTTTCAATTCTTTTATTTCATTTTTTAGATCTCTAACTGTTTCCTCAAGCAGATTTTCAAAGTACGCTTTTAATTCTTCTATTTGATCTCTTATGTCTAGTTTCTCCTGTTCTGGATCTACGTCCTCTGAATCTACCTTCCTTTTTTTTCCTTTGTTAGCGTCAGTCTTATTAACACGCGTCCCGCATCCTACTGTCTTACATCCTATAATAGCACCCGTACCATCCTCGTTTTCATACTTATCTCTAATTTTTTTACATTCAATGTGGTATGGTCTGCCACAGTTGTCACATCTTTGTCCATTGTCCTTAATTATTTTCTTGCAGTGTGTGCATTTGAGCGATTCGGAAGCAGCCCGCGAAGAACCTGGAACTGGAGACATCTTTGTGCTCGGTCCTTTTACTTATTGTCAGTCACTGTCTTGGCTGGTATGTGTCATTCAGTCTTGGTGTTTGTACGAGTCCCTTAGTGTCTTATACCCTCTGAGAGTAGTCTCTTATCTATGCTTATCAAAGAAATATATGAAATATTTCTTGACAACACAAGAGACTACAGAGAGCAAGTGTCTGCAACAGTGTGAAGTTCTCGCACGTGCGGTGTTATAATGTGTCAGAATTTGACGCCTGTCATTTATGGTTAGGTTCAGACAAGGTTTGTATTTTGGAATTTATCTCTCTTCTCAATCTTTAACTCTGCGAAATTATTATATAGTATCGACTAGGATTTGTTCCTGTCAACTACAGATATATTTTCCCACTATTTGGTTTTCGTTTATAAGGTGTAATGTATATTTGTCAGTAGACGAGTCTGTCATGCATCTCATACTTACACACAGAGAGAGAGAGAGAGAGATTGATTGATTGATCTTATTTATTTATAGCTTATTCAGCTAATTACAATCCTGTTCGCATTTTTTCACGTGTCGTAATACCACCATCCGGCGGTAAGCATATTCCCCATTTTTCATACCAAGTGGATCACTTTCCACTCGATATCTATACATTTTCCTACACTAGTACATTCTTTTTATACACATTCTATGTCATTCAATTCATAACATTCTACACTCATACGTTACACCATGCACTCTTCATTCAATACTACCCCTAAGCTTCAAACAAAATCTCATGGCGTTATAATATTTATACGTATACGTAAAATACATATAGTATAATATAATACAGACGTGCTGACGAGTGACCTTTTATATATTTCTTATTTCCTTCAAATAGGTATTTAGTTTCGTTTTTAGAGTTCCTATACTTTTTACATTTTTGATTTCATCTGGTAACTCGTCGAATATTTTAAAACCTTGATAAAATAAGCTTCTCTGCGCTGTTAGTGTCTTCTTGTAAGGCAGTATTATATTGTTACTCTGTCTGGTTTGTCGTTTTATCGCCGTGGGTTCTACATATGTTACCATGTCACACATCTCTGACGCTATCTGTTTGTTTTTCATTTTATATATTATCAAAATTGCGTTCCGTTTAATACGCTCGTCAATAGTTAAGTATTTTAAGTTGTCAATCATTTCGTCAATAGGTGTATAAATACTACAATGTAGCACTATCCTCATGGCCCTGTTTTGCAATTTCTGTAGTCTTTGAATATTTGTTTTATTAGCGTATAATAATATCGTTGCACAGTATTCCATTTTCAGCGCAATCATTGTCTTATAGATTAAATCTCTTGTGTTTGACCCTACCAATTTTCCAACTCTATTTAATAGACCTTTTTTTTTTTTTTTTTTTTTTTGACGCAGTGAAAATCCCTGAACGGATACCCCGTCTCTCTGGGGGGAGAGGCGGGGTTATGTGGGGCTTGCACCCACTAAAAACACTGCGGTGACCTCGAAGACATGACGGGGCGGGCCCTGGGGAGACCAGAGGATGCTACCAGGACCCGCCCCTGTCTTGGCACTGGTAGTGCCACATGCCCGGGGGGTAGGAAATGCCCTCCCCCCGTTCGATACACTGTTGTTGTTTGGGCGATGGGCAGGCCACACGCCCATCACCCCTTCACGCGGCCGGAGTGCAAAGGAGGGACTCAGCCCCCCAGCTGAGCCCCCCCGCCGATCGCGCGGACGTTTTTGTGCCGCGGGAGAGCCGTGGCTCTCTCCCGCGGCCGTCCCCCGTAGATGTTCCGGAAGGAGGGGAGGGAAGAGGAGGTGGCGACACCATCACGGTGGCGCCTGGAGGTCGGGCCTCCTTCTCCTCCCCCTGCCCCTACGCCCGGGGGGCCCACGCCGCTCGGGATGGCGTTGCCGCTCCCGAGCCCTCTCGGCTGTCTCCTTCGCGAGCATTAGGTGCTCGCAGAAGGAGACGACCGCATCCCAACGATCCGCGCCGTCGAGCATCCGACCCACGATGCTCGACGGCGCGAGATCGTCACTCCCTATCTCGTCGACCAGGACGGCGCGCTCGTCCGCCCACGCTGGACAGAATTCCAGCGTGTGCTGCGCATCGTCCCGGTCGGCCGCACAATGGTGGCAGCGGGTCGTGGCCTCCCTGCCAATCCTGGCCAGGTACGCACCGAAGCAACCATGCCCGGTGAGCACCTGGCACAGGCGGTACGTGACACCCCCAAAACCCCTATCCGCCCAGCGCTGGAGATGCGGACGGATAGCCCCAACAGCCCTGGTGGGCTCGATACCCGGCTCGTCGAGCCAGCTGACCCACGAATCCACCAGGTACTGCCGGGACTGGCGCTTCAAGTCGGCCATCATCTCGGTGGTGGCGACTCCCCGTTGCCGCGCGTCGGACAGGCCTCTGTAATAGAGCGCCTGCGAGCGGGCTACGATCTCCCACGGGGGAGATCGGGCCACCACACTGGCTGCACGGTGGGATATAGTTCTATATCCCCGGCAGGTCCTTATGGCTACACAGCGGTGTAGCCGGCCCACCCGAGCTCGGGTAGCGGCGTTGCCAGCGCCGCATAAGGCCTCGGACCATACCGGAGAGCCGTACAGGACTTGCGACCTGACGACTCCACCGTACAGCCGACCGACTTTCTCGAGAGGACCGCCCAGATTGGGAAGGAGCCGGCATAACGCGCCGGCCGTCTTCTCCGCCCTGGGAAGGATCCTCTCGAAGTGCTCCTTGAAGCGCCAGCGGTGGTCGAGGTGAACTCCGAGGTACTTAAAGCACCCCTTCACCTCGACCAGAGTGTCACGCACCATGATCCCGGTCTCCGGCAGCCCGGCGTGCAGACTGCGAGGACGGCTGATCCAGGCCGCCTCGGTCTTCTGCGGGGCTACGCGGAGACCCAGGCTCTCCACCTCGGCCACGACCCGCGCGGTTGCCAGACTCGCGAGACGGCTCGTCCTTCTCCAGTCCTCCTCGCTGGCCAGCACCAGAGTGTCGTCCGCGTAGCAGACCAGTGCCGTACCAGCGGGGAGGGCGGCCCGCAGGACTTTGTCATACCCGAGGTTCCACAAGAGGGGTCCCAGGACCGATCCCTGCGGGACACCTCGGGTAACGTCCTTGACCCCCAACCGGCTACCGGCGGCCGGAAAGCCGACCGTCCTGTCCGACAGGTAGGCGCGGACGACCCGCTGCAGGTACAGAGGCACCCGGTGGTACTCGAGCGCCTCCATTATCCTGCCCCAGGGGAGGGAGTTGAACGCATTGACGATGTCGAGCGACACCGCCAATGCGACCTCGCCCCGGGCGATCGCCGCGTCCGCGAAGGCCCTAACACGGCTGATGGCGTCAACCGTGGAGCGGGCCTCGCGAAACCCGAACTGATGTGGGCTCAGATCGGGTCCCACCATGGACAGGTGCTGGACGAGTCGGTTGGCGATTACTCGCTCAAACCACTTTTCCGACTCGTCCAGCAGACAAATCGGCCGGTAAGCCGACCGTGAGTCAGCGGGCTTTCCCTCCTTGTGGAGAAGGACGAGCCGCGAGTTTCTCCAAGCCCTGGGAAAACAGCCCATCACCAGGCACTTGGAGAAGAGGTCCCGAACCCTCGGACCCCAGATCCTGCTGGTCAGAGCCCAGGCTTTGCCAGGGATGCCGTCCGGACCAGGAGCTTTCTTGCCTGAAAGCTTCCTGGCCGCCCTGGCAAGCTCGTGCTCCGAGACGGCCAGGTCGTCGACCGCCTCGGAGTGCGCCACCATCGCAGTCCCATCCCCGACTCCCGGAGGCACAGCCACCTCCCCCACCGGAACATCCGGCGGGAAAAGGGTAGCTATCACCTCGTCCAGGAAGCCGGGGTCGAGAGTCTCCGTCAGCGGGGGCACCCGTGGTCGTAGCTTATGCATGACCATGCGATACGGGCGCCCCCACGGATCCTCGTTAATGGTGGCGACGAGCTCAGCCCAGGCTCTGCTCTTGGCTGCCCTGATTGCGGCCTGCAGGAGACGCTTCCTAGCGGAGAAGCTCTCCCACAGAACCGCCTCCTCAGCGAGGGATCTGTGAGCCCTGCGCCTTGCTCTGGTGTACCGGCGTCGGGCGCGGATGGTGGTGCGCCGGAGATCAGCGATCTCCTCCGACCACTAGTACACCTGGCCCCGGGGGGACGGATTTCGTGGCGCGGGCCATGGCGACGTCACAAACAGTCGCCATGTCGGCCCGCAAATTCTCCACCTCGTCCCCGGGGTCGACGCAGGGCTGCCTCGCTGGCCAAGTGATGACCAGGGCAGCCGCGACCAGCAGGTCTTCGTCCAGGGTTCGGGACCTCCATCCTGACGGCAGTGTCCTGGGCCCGCCATGGCGGCGGTCCCGGGCAGCCGAGGAGACCGTGTTCGGGAGGAGGGTCATTGTCACGTATAAGTGATCGGAGAATGACTCCAGACCCTCCTCCACACGCCAGCCCTCGACCCAGCGCACGGTCGAGGGGGAAGCCCATGTCAAGTCGACGATGGACACCCCCTGTACCCGCACGCAGGTGGGGGTGAACGCTTGGTTGAGCAGCCTCAGGTCCAACTCCGCTGCCCAGTCCCCGAGAACTGTCCCCCTACGGTCTGTGCTAGGGGACCCCCACGCAGTCGCGTGGGCGTTGAAGTCCCCCATCACGAGCATCCGACCGCCAAGATGCGGCCGGATGCTGGCGCCCAGATCGTCGAGCGCCGACTCGTAGTCGTTGAGGGGGATGTTCGGGGACAGGTAGACCGCCACCACCACGAGATCTTTCCACCGCGCGGCCACAAAGCCCCGGCCTCGCCCCAGGAGGCGGGTGGTGCCGAAGCTCGCAGCCGCGGCGGGCCCTACCG
This sequence comes from Ectemnius continuus, assembly GCA_910591665.1. Lineage (NCBI taxonomy): Eukaryota > Metazoa > Arthropoda > Insecta > Hymenoptera > Crabronidae > Ectemnius > Ectemnius continuus. The sequence continues at coordinate 95,807 of CAJUYD010000009.1, forward strand.
CTATGGCGGAGACACCCAGCAGGTCTCCGACCCATAGGGGCGAGTCGGGGATCCTGTGGGGCTCGGACACTGCCGCCAGGGCCACTCCCCTTTCCGCCATAGTCTGCGCGAGCAGACCCTGGGCGTCGGGGGAGTGGTTCAGGTTCGCCTGGAGGAGGGATATCGCCATTACTCGGCGATGTCCATCCCCTCCTCCGGGCGGGCCTCTTTCGTTGCGGGTCTGGCAACCTCAGCCACTTCTGTTGGTTCAGTGGGGGGTGGATCAGTCCCCCCACTGGTTGATGGTATTGGGGCCATCTCCACCTCTGGCGGGGAGGTGGTGACGGCCCCTCCGGTGGGGACTGTCCCGCCGGCTGGCTGCGGGTCAGAGGGGGCAAGGGCGCGCTTCCCAGCGGGAAGACCCCTCGTCACCCTCTTAGCCGGGGCTTTGCAAGCCGGGCCACCCAGACGGTGGTCCGACTTGAGCCCCTTCTCCTTGCACACCGGGCAGCACACGGCTTCCCGGCATGCGCTGGCCAGGTGTCCCGCACCGCCGCACCGGAAACAATGACCGGTGCGGTCAGTGGGGGCCGAGCAGTTGGCCCGCACATGACCCTTCTCCAGGCATCTGAAGCACTGGAGAGGGTGCTGCGCCAGCGCAACTATCCGGGCCGACGACCACCCGACCAGCAGACGCCCCGCAGCCACCAGCTTCTTCGCGGAGGTCAGTGGGCACCTCACCCAGATGGAGCCAAGACCGCCACCCGCACGGGCGGCGATCCGCCCCACCCTGACCTCCGCGGGGGGGCAGTCCCCTTCGCGCGCCACCGCCGCAAGGACCTCCTCCGGGGTGACGGAGTCATCCAGGCCGGTCACGCGCAGCTCCGCGCTCTTAATCGGCCTGGTAACCCTCACCCCCGAGCCCTCCATCACCTGGGAGAGGCGCTGGGATAGGGCTTTCGCCTTCTCCGCACCGCCCTCGCCAGGGATTTCAAGGAGCAGGGCTCCTGTAACGGCCCGCTTGGGCCGGATCTCCTTGATCCCGAGATCGGATATATTTATCCGATCTCGGGCCCGACGCATCACCTCCGCGTAGCTCATACCCTCGACACTACCGTCGAAGGTAAGAGCCACCGCGGCATGGGCCCTGCTCCTCGGGAGCTTCACCCCTGTCTGCGAAGCGGGGGGTTGCCTCCCGGTCGGCTCTGCCGATTTTGGCCTCGCGGCGGCGGCAGGCTTAGCCGGCTTCGCCTTTGCGGCGCTGGGGGGCTTGGACGCCGGCCGGGCAGTGGGCGCTGCCGCTCGAGACGTCCCGCCCGCCTTGTTGGTGGCGGGCGTCGAGGAAAGGGGCCCTCCGGCCTCCTTCTTCCTCCCGCCTTTTCCCCTCCTCACCACAGTGGCCCACTCACCATCGCCACCCGCGGCAGACGGTGTCGCGGGTTTGGCGGCCGGGCGAGGGGCCAGCGGAGGCGTGGCGAGGGGGGGCTGCGGGGCCGCCCCACCGAGAGCCGCCTGAAGGCGGCTCTCTACCAGCGACCCCACCCTCTCGAGTATGCGCCGCTCCAAGACATGCGTGTCCTGGGGCGGTTTTGGCTCCTGGGAGGGTGGGGCCGTATTTGAACCCGACCCCGCGAGGGAGGCGACTTGGAGGCGAAGCTCCGCCACCTCCCTGCGGGATGCCTCCAGCTCGCTCGCGAGTGCGGCCACCTGCTGGTGCAGGCGAATCGCCTCGATGCGGCCGTCCACCGAAGACCCGGAGGCACCTGCCCTGAGCGCGAGCTCGGCGGTGCCTGCTGACAGCCACCGAGCCGCATCTTTGAGGTCCTCCTGGCAGGTCCCCTTCAGCCCCGCGGATATCGAGGCAATCCCCAGCACCGCCTGGGCTTTCTCCAGCAACCTGGAGCCCACGTCAGAGGTGGACATACGTCTCACCTTCTGCGTGACCCCCAGGTCGGCCCTCTGATCTTTGTCCTCCCTGCGTCTCCTCGACCGCTTTGCCTCTGCAGAGCGGTGAGGAGGCGGGGGCGGGAACTCCTCCCTGGGCGGCGGCGCCGGCGCACCGGCACTCTTCGCCCCCGATGACGAGGGCTTTCCAGCCCCCGACACCGTCTTCGGACGCCGGGATCCCGCCTCCGACTCGTCCTCTGCGGAGGACGAGTCGGACAGGATCCGTCTGCGTTTCGGGGCCTTCGTCTTCCTCTTCTTGTCTGAAGAGGAAGACGAAGACCCCGCCGCTGGTGCTGCGGGAGGCGGTAGGTCCAGGCGGCTCACCCGGACCACCAGCTCCCGCACCCCCTCCGCGTGGCTCTTCGGCCCAGGCTTAGACCCGGGGTCCGAAGACCCGGGTCGTCCCCCCGGGCTTTGGGAGACGCGCGCCCTGTCGTCCGTCCGACGACGTACCGGCTCCGAACGAGCTGCGGTAGGGATCGTCCCCCCCGATCCGCCCGGAGTCCCTGACCTACTCGCTGGAGAGGGTCCCCCTCCAGCCACTCCCTCCTTAAGCACGCTTGTGGCTTTGCACGATGCGCCGGCCAAGTGGCCAACCGACGCACCGCTGCGGTTGCAGGATGACGACGTGCTCGGGCCCGCTTTCTCACCCTCGCACGCCGGAACTGGGGAATCGCACCCCTGCTCCCTAAACAAAACTTTTGATTTTGCTCCCTCCATAGTTGATTTATTTTCGGGGTTTCTTCCCCTATCCCCCTTGAGGCGGGAGAAATCCCCGGGGGTGTCCGCCCCCGGACGGTGTGTGAGTGTAAGTGAGTGTAAGTGTAAGTGTGTGTGTGAGTGTGAGTGCTGGTTTTGGTCCGCGGCGACCGCTTACGCAAGTCGCAACCCTCCAGTTGGAACCGGAGGGGCCCCCTATCCGCCACCCGGGGACGCGCCGTGTCGGAGACCAGCAACTCCCTCCGCGAGACTGGTGGTTGTGGGAACGACTTAAAGTCGGCCCAACTGCACCAGCAACGCGGCACGGAACTCTATTTAATAGACCTAGTTGGCCACTTACTCTAGCTTCTACCTTTTTGATATGTTTGTTCATTTTCAGGAATTCATCTAATACTACTCCTAAATACCTTGTTTCTCTACTCCTTTCTATTTTTTGCTGCTTACAATATATATCTAAGTCTCTATCTTTTTTCATCTGTTCTCCTCTAAGAATCATATAAAAGGTCTTTTTAGCGTTTATAGCCATGCAATTTTCGCTCGTCCATTCCTCCACTCTTTTCATCGCTTCATTTAATCTCGTTTCTATATTTTGCATGCATTTCCCAGTTACGTATATTAGAGTGTCGTCTGCGAAGATTCTTACATTACAGTACCCCCTTAAGTATTCTATCAAATCGTTAACATAAATAATAAATAATATTGGTCCTAGAACAGAGCCCTGGGGTACCCCGTATTTAACTAGTTTTTGCTCAGATGTAGTCCTATTTACACTTGTCTGTTGTTTCCGTGCGCACAAATAACTCTCGAACCATTTTAGCGCTCTACCTACAATACCATATTGGTACAGCTTTTTTATTAATCTGTTGCGATCTATTGTCTCAAACGCGCGCTTGTAATCAATAAATATTACCCCTACATATTCTTTCTCGCTTATCGCTGTCGTCCATTTTTCTAATACTAGTTGAAGTGTAGTCTCGCATGAGAAGCCTTTTCTAAACCCTGCTTGCTCTTTATGTATTAAATTTGTCCTTTCTATAAATTCCACTGTCCTGTCTTTTATTAACAGTTCTAGTATTTTTTCCCAGATCGATAGTTGATTTATGGGTCTGAAGTCACATGCCTTATTTGTGTTCTGAATTTTTCTTAAGGGTGTCACTGTTGAAATCTTCCATTCATTTGGAACTATTGCCTCTGCGAGCGAGTGGTTTAATATTTCAATCAATTTGTCGCCTATGGACTCGAATACATATTCTATTATTCTTTTATTTAGCCCTTCTACCGTACTTTTATTAGCATTCATTCTGCTGATTATCTTTCCTACCTCAATTTTATCGACTTCCTCAAATTTACTTAGACTATCTTTCCTTTCGTCTTCTGTTTCTATGAACAGTATGTTTCTCGGACTTAACTTAACATGTTGCCATTGCACTATTATACTCTCTATACTATTAATGAAATAATTATTGAATTTATCCGCCAGTTCCTTATCCGTTTTCGTTTCCCTTTCATCTTTGTCAAATATTACATTCTTACTATTTATACTCGTCTTTTTGCTTTCACCTATCAGGTCTTTTATTCTTTGGAACATTTTGTGCGGGTTATCTTTTGTGTTTTCCAGTTCTTCCGTATAAAAATTTCTTTTCGAGTTTCTAATTATTTTCACAATTTCATTCCTTTCCTTTTTGTATTGAATCCAATGGCTTTGTACTTTGGTATATTTAAACTTTTTAAACGTTTCATCTCTTGCTTTTATCCTGTTTTTAATTTCTTTAGTAAACCACTTCTTGCTTTTGCATTTTATATTCACTTGTGTTAGTGGTGCTAGTTCATCTAGTGTCTTCTTTATAGTGTTCGTAAATCTTTCTACGCTGTAATTTATGTTGGTAATCGCGTCGGATTTATTCTCTCTATCTCTTTCTCTGTTTCTCTCTAACTGGCTTTCATTGTGTCCGTCTCCTAGATTGGTATAGTTGTTAAAGTTTTCTCTCAATTTCTCCATGAATGTACTGCCTTTCAGACTACGGAGGTTTCTTGTTACTATCTTTCCAAATTTCTCTTGACTCGCCTTGTTGCTATTTATTGGTGATGTTACCATTATCCATGCATGGTCAGAAATTCTTGGACTGTCAATTACATTTACATCTAATTTTTGACTTGAGAAAGTCAAGTCAATCAAAGACATACTCTTGTCCGTCACTCTTGTGGGTTTGTTTATTAATTGTGTCATTCCCTTCGTTAAAAATAAGTTTTTCACTTTGTCCTTATAATAAGTGTTTGTCAGCATATCGATATTGAAGTCACCCATTACAACTAAGTTATTTCTCTTCAAGAGTTCGTCAGATTTATAATCAAGAAAATTTATAAATAACATGTCAGACGAGTTTGGGGAATGATACACAATCAATAAGTTTCCATTATATACTAAACTATTTACATGTACTGCTATACTCCAATAGTTTCCTTCGAGTTTTTCAGAAGATAGTACTCTATATTTGACTGCTTGTTTAATATACAAAACTACACCCCCTGTGTACCTATTTTCAGCGTGACATCTTATAATATCATAGCCGTCTATACAAATTTTGCCATCTGCTATCTGCTTCGTAACTCTTGTTTCGGTACATGCAAGTATGTCAATTTTTTGGTTATTTAATAGTATCTCCTCTATTTGATCTCTTTTATCCAACAAGCTCTGTACATTTATGGCAACAATGTATTTATTTTCCTTTTGCTTTAGTTTCCCTAATTGCTATTCTACCCTGTTTATTTTCTGTAGTACTCTTATATATTGTGGACAGTTTCTACTTGTCGCTTCGTGATTTACATTTAGGTCTTCCAATTTGAATTTACTTTTAACATTAACACAGTTTATACATTTCTTTATTTGATTTATATTTGGGCATTCTTTATCCTCGTGTTGTTCTGCACAGTGGTAGCAGCTTTTCTCCTTCTTACACGTTTTGTGGGTATGTCCATACCCCCAGCATTTATAGCATCTTCTTATATTTAAGATGTCATAGACTTTACACCTTTGCCATCTCAAATATAAGCATCCCTTTTGTATAACTTTATGGTGGGTCTGATTGCTCATTTCCACTATCAGTGAGACTCGCTTTTTGCTTCCTCTACGTTCGTTATATTTATACGTTTGATTATTTTGAAATTTTCGTCGTTCGTTAGTAATTCATTTTGGGCTTTTAGTGCTTTCAACAAGTCCTCGTCTGACATATCCATTACTTCCTTATTTAGTCCTACCACTTTTGCTTTGGCTTTCTTATTTGTAGATTCCAGTATCTGAATCTCATTTCCTAGCTTGTTTTGTATTTCATTTGTTATTTTATTCCTACTGTCTTTGTCATTAACGCAGTTTATTACAACAGTGCCGTTTTTACCAGTTTGAATTCCATTCACGCCCATTTCCAGTTTTGTTATATCTATTTTATCTTTTATTTCTTTTTCTATATTTATTGACTTGTCTGTGCTTTTATGTTTAATGATGACTGATGTTTCATTCTTCTGGTTTGTGATTTCAGAGTATGTTTGCTTACTACTAGTACATGTAGTTAGTTTAGTCTTTATTAGTTCCTCTTTTATGTCCTTGATTTCCTTTTTTAATTCCTTTGTTTTCTCCTCAAGCAGATTCTCAAAGTAACTTTTCAGTTTCTCAATACATTCTTTAAACATATTTATGTCATATTCGTCTTCTATGTCATTGCTTTCTTCGTGCTTTCTCTTTTTGACTTTTCGTGCCTGATTACTATTTCTATCTTTCACGCATATTGTACAACCTAAAATTTCGTCATTAACATCGTCGTTCTTATATACATTTCTCGCAAGCTTACATTTAGGATGATAAGCACGATTACAAGTATCACACTTTGTGTCGTCATAGACTCTGCACTTACACTCTGCACATTTAATGTTATTGGAACTCATCTTAAAACTAGATATGTAGTCTTACTTAGGTTACCTCTAATCGAGAAGCGTGGCTTCTCGATTCGTGTGTTATATGTCGCTTATATGATAAACCTGTATTTTTACTTGTACTCTGTTGTAAATGAATGTTGTATGTAGATTGTTTGTGTCTGATGTGATTGTTGTTTCCTGTCAAATGTTGTATGTTGTGTGTCAGATCTACTCCTTGCCCATCGTGTGTCTCAGTGTACTTCCAGGTGGTACTTATGTGCCTCTTCTACTACACTCCGTAATATATTTATTAAATTACAACAGATGTTGCAATTTAGTAAATGCAGGAGTGTGCCGAGGGCACTTTATCTGTAACAATGTACGTCTCGCACGAGCAGGATTAGTGATATTACATGGGCCGGACGCAACAGAACGTGAGGGAGACGTACGCCGGGGTTCCGCAAGGGTCCGTGTTGGGCCCCCTGCTATGGGACCTCGGCTACGACTACGTCCTGCGGGCCGGCCTCCCCGCTGGCGTAGCACTCATCTGCTACGCCGATGACACCCTCGTGGTGTCCAGCGGGGAGGACGAAGTGAGGACCAGCCGCGTCGCGGAGATGGCGGCGGCCTGTGTCGTCGCCCGGATCCTCCGACTGGGCCTGCGGGTGGCCCCCGAAAAGACCGAGGCGATCTGGCTCTACGATCGCCGTCGGTCTGCGGGGCCGTCCGTCCAGCGGTGGATCGCGGTGGGAGGTGCCCGTGTCCGGGTGAGCGATACCATGAGGTATCTCGGGCTCACCCTGGACAGCCGCTGGCACTTCAACGATCATTTTGACCGGCTGCTCCCCCGAGTTCAGAAGGCAGCGGGCGCTTTGGGTCGCCTGCTGCCAAACATCGGGGGACCGTGGGAAGGGGTCCGACGCCTATACGCGGGAGTCGTCCGTTCCATGGTGCTCTATGGAGCACCAGTTTGGGCGGACGATCTGGCGGCCAGTCGGCGCAATCGTACCCTGTTGTTCAGGGTGTAGCGTCCGATGGCCGTCAGGGTCGTGCGGGGCTACCGCACGATCTCCCTGGCGTCGGCAACCCTCCTAGCGAGGTTTCCGCCCCTGGATATCCTGGCGGCGGGGGACGCGAGGACCTACGCTGGTCTTCGCGCCCTTCGAGACGGGGGCGGAACACCCACGGAACGGTCGGTCGAGGAGTTGAAGCGTCAGACCCGGCGGCTCGTTGTTGAGATGTGGCGGGAGAGACTGGAGAATCCAGAACAATCCCGCCACAGAGTCGTCGGGGCGATTCTGCCGAGCCTCGAAGCTTGGCTGAGTCGCGGCAGGGGTCAACTCTCCTACCGTGCGACGCAGGTGCTCGCCGGGCACGGTTGCTTCGGTGAGTACTGTGACGAAGTGTCCTCCCCCAACCCAAACATAAGACCGGAAGGCTAACTCGAAACCGCTAATTAGGGAAAACAACATAGCCTCCAGGCAAGGTCGTCCGATAATCACTAGCGAAAGTTGATGTTCCGCTCCTAATACTCTTTGAATTCGCTTGAGCCATCTAGACACCGTTGAGCAGGGGCGTAGCAATTCCTCCAGCCGCTGACAAACATCTTTAGTTCCGTCACCAGCAGCCACGAGATTCCGGTTCGACGTGGAGACTCCACTGCGGATGATAGCAGCCTGCGAAGGACTTCCAGGGCGGTGTGGGCCACACCGCAGGATTTCTGGGCGGTCAGGAAGGCACATCCAGGAGGAAGGATTCATCGGCAGCGGCCGCTAGGATCTTCCTACAGCGCAGGGGTACGGCCCTGTGCGGAGGCTCCCCGAACCTTGGCGTCCGGACTGCGTTAGGTGGCATAATCGGCCAAAGTCAGGGGCAGGGGGGAATCATAGGCTCAAGTCTATTAAAGTCCCGCGCGAGTAAGGAGCGAACATTCGTTGCGTGGAAGTTAGTTCAGTGTTTCTAGTTCAAAGTGTGTGTACCGTCACCACAAGCCAAACTAATCAGCTTTAGGTAAGAGCCGAATCTTCGGACTTCTTAATATCGTATTTTCACGTATTGGCCAGTCAGGGGATTGTCCTGGCTGTGTCTTGTACACGTACCGTATTCGTGCTTTTCCGTAGTTTTGACCGTGCAAGTTCCACGTAACCATAATCGACCTTCCTGGAGGACTCCCGCGTCCTCGCAGCGAATCATTAATTCCGTCCATTAGTTCGTAGCTCGCTTCTCGAGACTTTATATTTGTCGTAGCTCACCGATTCGTTTCCCGTTCGTCTCGTCGTCCCGAGACGTTTCTATTCCTTTGGATCAGGCCGTCATTAGAAATAGTTATACCATTTGTAGTTTGCTCCTCACGGACGCCTAGTAACGCCCGTGAGTGAAGTCCGTCACTCCAATACTCTTTGTCACGTTTCCATCTAAGAAGAGCTAATAAAGTCTCGAATTAATAGCACATCTGTCTTGGTTGCGTCTCCTGCCGAATCCACTGTGCTCTCTATCTTCCAACTCTGAGCTGCCGCGTAGAGAAACCCGACTGCAAGTCTCCGGAAAAGTAGTGCGGCGAAAAGCCAGTTTGTTAAGTTATCGTGGTACCGCGGGGTACCTGGCGCCCAGATTTAAGATTCCGGGATTGCAGTCGAGAGTGAGGGCTTAATTTGGCGTCCCGTCTGGACTCGCGTCTCTTGTAATAGAAAAAGATACCATTCTAGAATTTTCCTGGGCCACTAGCTGCGGGTAGCTTTATTCCCGAGTAGTCCCAGGAAGAATTCATTCTTCACAAATTCTTTCCTCACAGTACTGTACAAAGTACACCACGAAAACTGAACACAGTTATGGTGTTAACACTTTTGACATAATTAACAGTACAAAATCTGTACGCAGTTGTTTATATAATATTGCATCACGCTCCATGAACAATAGAGAATGCGGCGTCATTGAAGCCGCAGATATTCTTCTGGGACATGCGTTATACAAAACTGATCCTGATACAGCATTTCGGTGGCTGGATGTCAATGAAATAGGGAGGAGGAAAGTAAAAAATAAAAAAGAGATTGAGCAACTAGACTCTGAATCGAGAGATATATTTTGTCACTCATATATTGATAATTATTATCCGAACAGACCCCAAGAATTGGAAACCTGGAATCTGTATGATTTTGCAAAGTGGTACGATGTGTCACGGATCAAAACGCCCCGCTGCTCTTTGCACTTCTATGACGGAAATATGAAGTTATATTTGAAGAAACGTGATCGTGGTTACTTGATTAATCATTTTACGTATAATAAGAATCTTTATCCCGAAAAATATTATTACTCCTTGCTATTGCTGTTTAAACCATGGCGGGATTTGGACGAATTAAAGGGGTGTTGTGATACTTATGCTGAAGCATTTGCATCTATACAGTTTCAAATTATTAGTGGTTTAAAGTATCATGAACGTGCGGAGGAACTTCGGCAAGCTTACGATAACGTGAAAGAATTAATTGAACAGAATATTCGGAAAAATGAATGTAACGATGAGGAGCATAATTCACACGATGAGCTTGAATGTCGGCCTCTCGAGGCTGATAACGCTATGCAGGAGTTAAGAGACGTGAAAAATAAAATTGAAGATTGCAACATTGACCTGATGATACAACAATTGAATGCAGACCAGAAAAGAATTTTTGATAAAGTTGTAGAAACAGTGGGTAACAATTCGGACGATGCGGCACACCCTCTGTTACGTTTATATACGAGCGGCGAGGGCGGAACCGGCAAGAGTTTGTTGATTAAGGCTATTCGTTGTTGGATGAAACAAATACTGAATAAGGATGTAGCTGTTTTAGCACCAACAGGAGTAGCAGCATTTAATATCGACGGCCTAACCATTCATAGGTTGCTTCAACTTCCTGTTCAACACGGCTAAACGCCTAGTTATAGATCTCTATCCGACATGGTGTTAAAAACATTGCGAAACGAACTAAAAGACACGATTTTATTTATTATAGATGAAGTTTCGATGATATCAAATGTTACGCTAATCCATATACACTTAAGGTTGGCAGAGATATTCGACACAACTGACACTGCAGATGGATGGTTTGGAAAAAAGCACATCTTATTATTTGGAGATTTGTTGCAATTACCACCAGTCCGCGAGGAGCCTGCATTTATTAAGATTCCAAGTGTTGTGTATGAAAAATGTTTGGGTTCGTTGGCAACATATAACTTATGGGTAGACTTATTTACTTACGATGAATTAAGTATAAATATGCGACAAAAAGAAGATAATGCTTATCGTGAGATGCTATCACGAATTCGTTTAGGTGTTCTTACCGATTCAGATATACGCGTATTGCAGTCGCGATTAATAATTTTCCGATCTGACAACGCTGACTCGAGATTGAACGAGCTTTGCACTTACATTGACAATTTACCGTCCGATGCAATCTGTTTACTTCCTACGTGTCATTTGTGCGATGTTCTTAATGCAGCAATGCTTAAAAGAATTAATAGTGATGAAATACAATTGATTTCGCGCGACATTATTGATTGTGCCGAGTATTTGAAGAAACGTGTAAAGAAACTCTTAGACCAATATGAAGAGGATAATTCTCAGACAGCCGGTTTAAGTAGAACTATCGCTCTTGTGATGGGCGAGGGGCGATCAAGCAAGCAGATATAGGTTTAAGAGTTTTTATGTAGAGAACTATACAGAGCGAGGGCGAGTTTGGGACTGCCTCTTCAGTGTCGGGCCGAGTGCCTCGGGACTGCGGCCCGGTCACATGGAGGGGCGCTCGGGGTGCGGAGGCCCGAGCTGATAACGGGGGTGCCGTGTTACACTCCCCCGCTTTCAGTTTTTGGCACTCCGTGACAATATTGTGGGTAGGTGGTAGGGTGGGTGGTAGGGCGGTGAATCTGTTGGGCTGATGTGTTGGTGTCGTGGTGTGATGCGGTTCCCAGGTGTTTATGGTGTGGTGGTGTCTGGTGTGGTTCCTTGGTGTCGTGATGTTGTGTGCTTTCGATGTTGTTCTTTCTCTCTTTGGTGTGATGTAGTTCCTTTGGTTTCTGTGGGGTGGTGCGTTTTGGTTCTTTCTCTTTTTTTTTTTGTTATCCTGGAATTAAATCTTGCGAGTATAATGTTGTTATTGTTGGTTTCGTTAGTAGGGTTTGGTTATTTATGGGGGAAGAGGGTAGGGTGTGTATGAGTATGTAAAAGAAAGTTGTTACCGTTTCGGGTCCCTTTTGTTATGTTAATTTGTTGTTGTACTTGTTACTTTTTCCGTGTTTCTTTCCATTAGTGTTTTCGTTTTGTCCTTTGGGTTTATTGTCCTTTTGTTTCCCTGTTAAGTGTGGCTATGTTCTGTGGAGGTTCTTGGGGTTGTTTAAATAAAAGTGCATGTTTACGTGATTAATATATGTATATATATTGTGTGTGTATATATATATATATATATATATATATATATATATATATATATATATATATTTTGTTTATGTATGTATATATGTTTATAATATAATATAAAAATGCAAAATGGTAATATAGGGTATAAAATATAGGATATAAAATATAAAATATGAAATATAAGATATAAAATATAAAATACAAGATACATATGTGTGTTCGTGTTTGGGAGTGTGCTTACGATTAGGTTTGAATATATATATGTACTTATAACTAGACTTTACATTTTCCTTGGCGCTTTGCTTGTGAGCAAGTGTGTATGTGTGGGTGTGTTTTATGTGAGTTGTTGTCTGTCTAGTGCGTCTGTTAGTGTGTCAATGTGTCGGTTTTGTAATTCCTGCTTTGCCTGTTTGATAATTAATATTATTTCTTCTGTAGTCATGGCCTTAAAAATTGTTTTATCCGTTTGTGTTGTCTCGTCTCTGTGTCGTACGTATGTCTGTGTGCTCTCGTTAATGTGTTGTTTCGTGGTACGTGTGTGTCGTAGTTCCTTTCGGAGTGTGTGCGTGTCGTTCGTGTATAGTCTCGTGCGTAAGTTCAGTAGTGTCCTGGTCCTATCTGTTATGTTATGTCGTCTTAACCGTCTGTCTTGTGTCGTTGTTTTTGGTTCTTTCCGTATTGTATTTATTCGTATTATTGGGTCCGTGGTTGTTGGTGGTTGTTGTTTTTGTTGCTGGTGGATTCCTTTCGGACCATACCAGTGGATGTGTCTAGGTTTTCCGGGCGTCTGTAGTAGGGGGACTCCCCAGTTGGAGAGTGGGAGTTGTCCGTCGTTGTGTTCCATTGTGTGTGTTTCTATGTATGTTTTATTGTGGATTTCTTGTCGTTCCTGTTCGTCTTTGGAGCCTCAACAGTGTTGTTGTCTTCGGGTTCCTTCTGCAGGCTGGTTTGGGTGGCTCGGCTATTGGCATGTGTGTTTTTATTGTTATGTCAGTTTGCGTTCTCACGCTTGCGTATTGTGGTTGGTTGGTTTGGGTGGCCTGTGTGGTCAAGGATGTCGGGGTGGGTTTTAGTGTATTTGTGGATCTGGATATGCGGGTGGATGGGATTTTTGCAGGGGTTGTGTTATGTGTTTGTGTGGTCGAAGATGTCGGGGTGGTTTTTGTTGTATTTATGGATGTGGGTGTACGGGTGGATGGGATTTTTGCAGGGGTTGTGTTATGTGTTTGTGTGGTCGAAGATGTCGGGGTGGGTTTTGTTGTATTTATGGATGTGGGTGTACGGGTGGATGGGGTTTTTATAGGGGTTGTGTTGTGTGTTCCTGTGGTCGAAGTGGTGGGCTGATCTGTCGGTGATGGTAAGAGCCTATCATATACAGTTATGGCCTTCGAGGAGCATTGGCAAATGTGCTTCACGAGGGGGCGGCCGCACATTTCGATACGGCATATAGGGCACAGGAACTGTTTTTCAGGTTGTCTGATGATTATTGATAGATAATTTTTCCCGCAGCGTTGGACATGCAGCTCGTGGTGGGAACTCGGCACTTCACAGCCGCAGAGGGGGCATTCTTCCCAATTTTCCGCGTCCATTGTTTGCTAGTGTTTTTGTGTGTGTGTTTGTTTGGTTTAGCTAAAACGGAAGAGACGAATATCAGTATATGGTGAGACTTGTATGATGGTTATTATTTTATGGTATGATATTTTGTCCGTTGTATTGTAACATCTGTACTGGGATCATTTCCATTGGGTTATTGTTTGTTTGTGGAGGAATATTTGCTAGGATTTGGATCCTGGCGGGTTGTGGTGGTTCTGTTGTAGTGTTTCCGTCTCGCGTTGCTGTTGGTGGGTTGCGACTTTGTGTGATTGATCTAATTATGCCGATTATGGATGAGACTTTGTTAAATAGGGAGAATTTCCAACATAGTCCGAAAAGTAGTGCTAGTGGTCCGATCGAAAATCCCGTGTATTTAATGAATTTTTCTATGATTGATAGTCTGTTATGTAGGTGGTGCAGTTTTCCCATAGTTTTAGCTTTTGCGATGATTGTTTTTAATTGTATTTCGCTGTCTGTGAGATCATTGTTTATGGGGGATGCTTCTATTGTCCGGGTAAATTGTTCGGTTTCTTTCAAAATTTCTGTTAAATTAATTGGGTTGTCTGGCTCGGCGGAGTTCTCTATCATTTTGCTAATGTTTAAGGTTATAGTATGGGAGAAATTGGTGTTCTGGTGTGTCTTGATGTTAATTGTCGGCGTCAGTTTTGTTGTTTGTGTTTTTGCAGTACAGCATTCGTTTATCTGGAGTATTCCGGTTTTTTCTATACTTTCTATGAATGATTTTCCTGTTGTGCATGTAATGTATAATGTTTCCCGTTTGGATGCTGCGAATAACCAACTATTTGTGTTTTTAATCTTAGACCAATATGTACGCGTTAGGATTTTGACTCGTATGTCACATGTATTCAAGTTACGAAAATTTGGATTGAGTAGCAATTGGATTTCACATTCGGCGTTGCTGTCTATTCTCTGTATGGGGTTCTCCTGCTTACATATGTACATCGAATTCGTGGACTTGCAATTTTTTTAGGTTGTTCATGTTGTAGTAGTACTCAAAATCGGCTGAGACTGCTGTGTATTTGATAAATGGTTTAATGTATGCGAATCTGGGTGTGGTGTTATATGTGTTGATTTGCGGAATGAGTACCGGTAGGTGCTCGTACAATTTATATGATTCGTGGTCTAAAAGAGGTATTTTTAGGATATACACTAAGCTCGCTCCGTTGTGGAATATTGTTAAATCTGTGATTTCGAGAAGTTGCGGTATGAATCTATTGTCTATAGGTATCGGGAATTCTACATTTTCGAGATATTTGTGAATGTTTCTCGCGCTGTACAGTATCTGTTGTGCGGTTAATATCCGTGGGTGAATTTGTCCGCTTTTCGCAAAAAGTATCGCAGTTATTAGTGTGTTGATGCTTGTTTCGAGTTGGGTTAGTGTTTCGTCTATTTCGGAAGTATATTCCATTGCTTTTTGGTTAAACTGCAGGGTCTGGACATTGTTATTGATTAGCTTGGTTGCCAGAGTGATATTTCCTACTTGTTTTGAGATTCTTTCGGCTACTAATGACAATCTTTTGTCGACGAGTTCGAACTGTGATTTCATTATGTGTGTTTGATTTGTAACAATTTCCGCTATTTCTCGCGTGTTATTGTTTAGTGTGTCGATTTGTGTATTTATTTCTATTGCGTCGTCTGCGTCTAACGTTCCGAAGAGGGCTTTGTTGATTTTGCCTATAAATTCTAGTGGTGCGCGTTTTTGTCTTCTGGGTGTGTCGATATTCGGTATTAGTTCCTGTAGGATTGCCTCCGATGTCATGGTGTTTCGTAGTCGGGTTACTAGTACCTTTAGGTGTCCGTGGGCTAGACAGGTTGGTTCCAGGGTTTTGCAAAGTGTAATTGTTGCCTTGATGTTTCTCCATTTTGTTCGCGTTCAAGTGTAAGTCCTCGTGTATCCGCGTAGGTGATCAATTTCCATTCGGTGTGATGTGACCTTAGTGCGCCGAGTGTTTCGGATCGGAGTCCAGGGTTATGTGCGAGTGGTGTCATCTGATACGGAGGGGTGTCGGCGCTTACATACGATGCGAGGCATCTGCAACATGTGCCAGTTTTATTTTGTCGACGTGAACTACTTTTGTTTCATCTTTTTTGATTTTTAACCGAACATTGTGTTTGTCTAATACATTTAGTATTTCGAATGGGCCTATGTAATTGCTCTGAAGCTTATGTTTTTTGTGGTCACGGATTAGGAATACGAGTTGTCCCGGTGAGAAGTTTGGTTCGGTAGTTCGTTTATCATAGTATTTTTTGTTTCGTTCTTTTGCTTTGATTTGTCTCTCTATTGCTTTTTCGTGAATGGCTTTTAACTGTTCCGTGAGCATTCGCATGTATGTGTCATATGTAAGTATTGTTTCTGTGGGCGGAAATTCTGAGGGGGTGCGCGCTGTTTTTCCAAAAACTAGTTCATGTGGTGTGAATCCAGTACTGTCGTGTATGCTTGTGTTATAAGAAAGGGATGCGTATGGGAGCCACTGGTCCCAATTACAATTCTCGGATATATAGTGTTTTAAGTATTCGATAAGGGTGTGATGACCTCGTTCGGCAATGCCATTTGATTGTGGGTGGTATATAGAAGTGTTATAATGTTTAATTTTGAAAAGGTTTGTGAACTCCTTAAAAACTTCTGACATGAAATATCGGCCTTGGTCGGATAGTATGGCTCGTGGGGCTCCGAATATGCAGATTAGGTTTTCTGCTATGGCTTTCGCTATCTCTACGGAAGTTTGGTGTTTTAATGGTATGGCTATTGAAAATCTGCTAAAAAGGTCTGTGATCGTGAGTATGTACTTGTATCCAGTTTCGGTTTCTTGTAGTGGACCGCAAGTGTCGATGGCTATTTTGTCGAATGGTTCGGCGGGTGTGTCTGTAATAATCATTGGTGCTTTGGGTTTTACACGTACAAGTTTGTTTCTTTGGCAGTCTAGACAGCATTTTATGTGTGCTGCTATGTCTGTTTTCATATTTTTCCAATAATATTGCGATTGTATTCTTTTGTATGTTTTTTCTATTCCTTTATGACCTCCAATTGTGGAGTTGTGTGATTCTTCTATTATTTGATTTCTTTCTGATATATCTGGTACGGATATTAGGCCTTCGCAAAGTGTGATTGTTAGTTCCGGTTGGATGGTGTGTGAATATAAATATGTTTTTAGATTTGACCATGCTAGTTGGTCGATAATTTTGGGGTCTTTGGGTATTGTACATGACTTGATTTTGTGTCGTTTTAGAATAACAAGGAGTGTTTTAACGCATTTCACCAGAGTGTGGGGGTTTACATTATCTGTGTTTTTGTTTTTACATACCATGCCGAAATAGTATTTTGTTTTTCGGTGGGTGATTAAGATATCGCCTAAATGTGGATCGGATTGTAAAAGGGTTTGTGTATTAATGATTCGCTTTTCTTTTAGTATTTGGGTAGTTAGAGTGTCTATGGCGCAGTCTGCTGAAAGGAAATATGCAATATTGTCCTTTTGTGTTAGAAGGTTACTTTGCGTTATTATAATTGTGTTTCTGATTTGAGGGTCATGATTATCTGCAGGCGTATCGGTCCGTGCAGTCAGCTGTTTACTATTATGAGGCGACGGTCGGTGCACTGGGTCACTGACTTCGTCACTTGAGGAGGTGCTCGAGTCGGCTGTGTGTTTATGGCCTTTGTGTGTGGCGGTGCGTTCGTGTGACTCCATGCCGTGTTCTGTACTCGGTCCCGCTAGGTCTTGAGAGTTCGTGCGATTTATGGCTGTTTTCCTGCGTATTGTTCGATTCTTCGGGTTATGGTGTGTCTGGTTATCGTCGTCTGGAGAGTCCGAATTTGTAAAGATGTGTAGTCGATGGGGTGGAGAGCGGAATGTTGGTTGTATTGCTTCAAGATGTCTATTTTCCACGTTTTCGGCACATTTTTCCGGTGGTGAGTGAAAGTTGGGTTTAACGGTTTTACGTGTTATTTGTTGGGTTTTTCCGTCACCCAGTGATTTAGAGATGATCCATTCTATTTCTGAGTCGGTGCTCGTCTCTAAATATTTTTGTGTAGTATCCGAAAGTCTGTAGTGCAATGAGGGTTTATTACCTTGCGGAATGTTGTTTTCTAATTCCATTTGGACGTCATTTCTATCTGTATTATTTGTGTGACTATCTTGGCGATTTTCTGTTTCCGATATCCTATTCTCTGTCCCAGTCTCTTGCCTAAGTTCGTGGTTTGTTATTTCTTGACCGGTAGGTGTATATGTGGGTGCCGGTGGTGACCGGAATTGTGAGTTAATTTCAGTGGGTTGTGGGGTTTCTTGTTTTTCGGATGTTTTTTTTTGTTCTAGGTTAGTTTGTTTTTTGCTGATCTCGCTTAAGTGTGGAAAGTCTTCGTTATCTGTACTGTCAGATCCCTGTTTTTCTAATAATGTCGGCGCGTGGACGTATTTTCTTTTTCCTTCGCCATGCTGTGGGCGGTTATTTTCGTCTTTATTGCCGTTATTTTGTTCAGGGCTGCAGGTTAATTCGTCTAGGTTTCGTTAATTCGTCTTGGTTGCTGTGTAAGTTTTTGTTTAAGTGTTGTGAACGCGGTTTCGCAGTTGGTGTCCCATTTAAAATCCATATTTCTCCTGAGTAATAGTGTGAGTGGTGCAATAATTTTTCCGTAATTTTTTATAAAGCGTCTGTAATAACCTGTCAGACTGTTGAATTGTTTGATGCCTTTCTTATTTGTCGGTCGTGGAAAGTTCTGGACTGCTTCTATTATATTGTTGTTGGGTTTTACACCGTTTTCGGTTATTACGTGTCCTAAATATGTTACTTCGCGCCTAAGGAATTCGCATTTGTCTGTCTGCAGTATGAGTCCTGCGTCTGTTAATCTATTGGCAAGTTGGCGGAATTTCGTCGCATGTTCTGTTAGGCTATTGGCGTAAATTACAATATCGTCCAAGTACACGAATAGGTCAGTTCCTTGTAAGCCGGATAAAATTATGTCCATAACTCGTTGAAAAGTGGCGGGTGCATTTTTTAAACCGAATGGCATGCGATTGAATTCGTAATGGCCATTGGGTGTGGAGAAAGCAGTTTTTTGTTTATCAATGGGGTGCATTTCGATCTGATGAAATCCTGATGCAAGGTCGAATATTGAAAAATACTGAGCGTTTCCTAACTGGTCTAAGATATCTGTAATGTTGGGAAGTGGATATGCGTCGGTTATTGTTTTGTCGTTAAGTTTCCTAAAATCTATGACCATTCTCCATCTTTTGTTTCCTTTACTGTCGGCTTTCTTGGGAACGATCCAAACTGGTGAATTGTATGGTGAAATAGAAGGCTGTATAATGTCTTTTTCTATAAGTTTCTGAACTTGTTGTCGGATCTCGTTTTTATGTATCGGAGGGTATCTGTATTGTTTTGTGTTAATTGGTTTGTCGTCTGTTGTGTGGATTTGATGTTGGGCAACCGGTGTATGGCCTAATTGGTCGCCTTCGATGTAAAATAAATTTGGATATTGTGAGACTAACTCCAAAACGTGTTGCTTCTCTTCTGTGTTTAGGTGTTCCAAGCGCAGAAGAGCTTTCAGTTTTTCGAGTCTTTCGTCTATTCTTGTGTTGTAAATTGCTGCAATGTATTCCGTTTGAATACATTGAGAATTTAGTTCGTCTGTGAATGTGTTTGGGATGTCTGCTATTTTTTCAATCGGTTCTAAGTCCATTTCTTGGATTTCTAACTTCACGGGTTTTGAGTTTGTGTTGATTACTTGAAGATATGCAATGTTGCCACGATTTGTAACGAGTGCGTTTCCGAGGTATAAGCCTTCGTATTTCGTTATCTGTGGGATATATCCTTCACGGAGGTCTGTATGTTTTAACCGGATAGGTATTTGGGCTTTCGTTCTTGGTGGCACGTTAAAGGTTTCTAGTGTCATGAAGGGGATCCTTTGGTTACAAAGTACTATGCAGTTCTCAGAGTATAGTATGTCTGCTGACGTCTGATTAAAGAAGGCATCACCTAACAGGCCGTCTTGTGGGAACGGAAATGTATCGGCGACTACTTGGAACTCGACTAAGATGTTTTCGACGGGAATAAAACACGATCCTAAGGTCGATGTTTTGCAATTGGTTATTCCTTTGAGTTTATAAATTACATTTGGATTAATATTGGTGTGGTGTGTTACGTTGCTAGATTTTATAAGATTTACTTGCGCTCCGGTATCTATGAAGAATCTGGTTGTGGATTTAGCCGTGTTATGTGTACGTAGTTCTATTGTCGGTGGTTCATGAAATTCTGATATTCCGCATGATATTGTCGCTTCTTTTGTAATTATTGGATCTAATTCTTTGGGCACTGGGGAGGTGAGTCTCGTACTGTGCCCGTTTGCGAGACTTCTTCTGAGTTTTTTAATAAAAGATTCTTTAATGCTTCCTCGATTTCGCTAGTGCTATTATTTTTGTCGGATCTGTATTGTTTTTGTGGGTCTCGTCCGTTCATCGAGCTATCGCGTTGGTTGCGGGTGTCGTCTGAATTGTGTGTGTATCTGTCTCTCGAATTATTTCTGCTGTATCTGTTTCTGGAATGGTCCCTGTGTCTATCGTGTGAATAGTCTCTATTGTCTTTATACCGATTTTGTGAGCTATTTCGGTTGTCACGGTATCTGTCACGTGAGTGTCTGTCTTGTGAATCGTCTCGGTGTCTGTCTTGTGAATGTCTGTTTCTGGAATCGTCTTGGTGTCTGTCTCGCGAAAATCTATTTCTGGAATCGTCTCGGTATCTGTCTTGTGAAAATCTGTTTCTGGAATCGTCTCGGTATCTGTCTTGTGAAAATCTGTTTCTGGAATCGTCTCGGTATCTGTCTTGTGAAAATCTGTTTCTGGAATCGTCTCGGTATCTGTCTTGTGAAAATCTGTTTCTGAAATCGTCTCTATGTCTAGTTTGTAAGTATTTGTCGCGTGAGTTGTCCCTGAATCTGTTTGAAAGGTTGTTTCTATAACCATCGGATGAGTGTCCGTTATGTGGCGAATGACTGTGGTTTCGCCTAGAGTTGTCTCTGAATCTGTTTTGTGGGTGATCTCCTGAACTATTATCTGTGTATTTTTTACGGGAGGCTTTGTGGCGGCGTAGGGAACGGCATTCTTTTGTATTATGTGTGTAAGTGTCGCAGAAGTCGCAAAATTTCTTATCATATGAGTCGTCTATCTCAGCGAATCGGACGTGTGCGGTGGGTGTGTGATTTTCGTTTGTTGTGTTGTGTAATCTCTGTCTTCGTATTAGTTCATTTTCTATTTCTATTGCTTCATCTATTGTTGTTTGTAGTGTCGTGTGGCTTCTGTTCATGCGATTATTGATACTTTCAACCAGGCCTCTGGTGAAAGTTTTCGTTGCGATATTATTTACCTCGGCTTTTCGGTTGTTGAGGTATGTGCTGTTTTCTACTGATCCGTATACCGTATCTAGTCTTTCTAATACTTTGTTTAAAATTTTCCGGAATCGAGTCGCGTACCGAAAAACGGGTTCATTATAATTTTGCGTTATGGTTCGCATCTCGAATTCTAAGTCGGAAAGCTCCATGGGCCTACTAAAAGCGGTTTTAAGATCCGTGAAGAGTTCTTCAAGTGACGTATAAGGCTTTGCGTCGGCGACTTCTATCGCCATACCGTTAAGTTTTGCAGGGATTATTTGTAATAGTTTAGTCTTGTCTGTGTCATTTAAGAGTGGGATAACCCTCTTACATGCCCGTATAAAGTGCTCGACGGGGATGTTAGTCCCGTCGAAATTAGGGATTATTGTGTAAATGTCGCGGAATGTCAAAGTGTGGGTCATATTTGTAGTCGTAGCGTCAGTTTCTGTGTCTGAGGTGTTTGTTATTTTGTAGAAGGGATTGTTGTGGTTTTTACGTCGTTCAGGGCGTTGGGGTGGAATTTTGTGGGTTTTTATTGGAATACGGGATGGGTGAGGTAACGTCAGTTTAGATGCCACAATTGAAATATTGTAAATGATTGTAGGTGGTACTTACCGTACGAAGATTATTGTTATGAACACTGTGTTCATGTGTCTTCCTTCCGGGTGTTTGTGTTGGCTGCCTCTGTCTTTCGTGTGCGGGTGTGCGACTTTCCTTCCTTCCTCCTTGTGTGTGGGTTGGTGTGTGAGGTGTGGGTTGGTCTTCCTTTGGAACTTTTTGGCACTTCTGACACCAGTTGTGATGGGCGAGGGGCGATCAAGCAAGCAGATATAGGTTTAAGAGTTTTTATGTAGAGAACTATACAGAGCGAGGGCGAGTTTGGGACTGCCTCTTCAGTGTCGGGCCGAGTGCCTCGGGACTGCGGCCCGGTCACATGGAGGGGCGCTCGGGGTGCGGAGGCCCGAGCTGATAACGGGGGTGCCGTGTTACACTCTGAAAGTTGGTGCTAAAGTTATGTTAAGGCGTAACATTGATATAACTTTAGGGCTTGTAAATGGTACTATCGGTGAAATTATTGGATTTTCCAGAGCAGTCGATAGTGATGATATTGAAACAATAGAGTTCCGTTTATCGACTGATGTTGTGCACTCGCTAGAAAGAACGGTTTCCAAATTTCAAGTAATGGACAAGGCATATGTACTTCGGCATCAATTCCCCATTTCTCTTTGTTACGGCATTACTGTTCACAAGTGTCAGGGACTCAGTTTAAAAACAGTTGTAATTGATGCAGGTAATTCTGTCTTCAGCAGTGGTCAGACTTATGTTGCATTTGTGACGAAGTGTCCTCCCCCAACCCAAGCCTAAGACCGGAAGGCTAACTCGAAACCGCTAATTAGGGAAAACAACATAGCCTCCAGGCAAGGTCGTCCGTTAATCACTATCGAAAGTTGATGTTCCGCTCCTAATACTCTTTGAATTCGCTTGAGCCATCTAGACATCGTTGAGCAGGGGCGTAGCAATTCCTCCAGCCGCTGACAAACATCTTTAGTTCCGTCACCAGCAGCCACGAGATTCCGGTTCGACGTGGAGACTCCACTGCGGATGGTAGCAGCCTGCGAAGGACTTCCAGGGCGGTGTGGGCCACACCGCAGGATTTCTGGGCGGTCAGGAAGGCACATCCAGGAGGAAGGATTCATCGGCAGCGGCCGCTAGGATCTTCCTACAGCGCAGGGGTACGGCCCTGTGCGGAGGCTCCCCGAACCTTGGCGTCCGGACCGCGTTAGGTGGCATGATCGGCCAAAGTCAGGGGCAGGGGGGAATCATAGGCTCAAGTCTATTAAAGTCCCGCGCGAGTAAGGAGCGAACATTCGTTGCGTGGAAGTAGTTAAGTCAGTGATTCGAGTTTATAGTGTGTGTACCGTCACCACAAGCCAACTAATCAGCTTTAGGTAAGAGCCGAATCTTCGGACTTCTTAATATCGTATTTTACGTATTGGCCAGTCAGGGGATTGTCCTGGCTGTGTCTTGTACACGTACCGTATTCGTGCTTTTCCGTAATTCTGACCGTGCAAGTTCCACGTAACTATAATCGACCTTCCTGGAGGACTCCCGCGTCCTCGCAGCGAATCATTAATTCCGTCCATTAGTTCGTGGCTCGCTTCTCGAGACTATATATTTGTCGTAGCTCGCCGATTTGTTTCCCGTTCGTCTCGTCGTCCCGAGACGTTTCTATTCTTTTGGATCAGGCCGTCAGTAGAAATAGTTATACCATTTGTAGTTTGCTCCTCACGGACGCCTAGTAACGCCCGTGAGTGAAGTCCGTCTCTCCTATACTCTTTGTCACGTTTCCATCTGAGAGGAGCTAATAAAGTCTCGATTTAATAGCACATCTGTCTTGGTTGCGTCTCCTGCCGAATCCACTGAGCTCTCTATCTTCCAACTCTGAGCTGCCGCGTAAAGAAATCCGACTGCAAGTCTCCGGAAAAGTAGTGCGGCGAAAAGCCAGTTTGTTAAGTTATCGTGGTACCGCGGGGTACCTGGCGCCCAGATTTTAGATTCCGGAATTGCAGTCGAGAGTGAGGGCTTAAGTTGCGTCCCGTCTGGACTCGCGTCTCTTGCCATAGAGAAAATCTACCGTTTCGAATTTTCCTGGGATACTAGCTGCGGGTAGCTGTATTCCCGAGCAGTCCCAGGAAGAATTCATTAATTCATTTTCTCACAAATTTGGCGCCCAACGGCAAAGGTTAGAGCCAGGGCGGACCAAGACAGATAATCTAGGGAAGGAATTTTAGTATCGTCCTGTGATTGTGTACCAAAAATTTTGTGGGTTTGGTGGCAGGGTTTTGTATTGTATAGATTTAATTGTGTTTCGCCCCAAACCACTGAAGTATTATAGGGTCACAGGAAATAGGATTGTAAGTGCAGCATTCTGAGAGGCATAGTCCAAAACTAGTCTCGAGTCGAAAAGAAAAAGTACCGTACAAGGTACTAGCAGTAAGTTCCGAAAACGAAGATTATATCGGTAATCAGTGTGTCTCGACAGGTGCAAGTTGTTCTTGTGTCTGCGGTTGCTTAGGAGTGTTCGCGTAAGAAAAGTACGCGCAGTGTACCGGAAAAGTGCAGAAAAGCATTTGGTAAGAGGATTATCCGAAATCCGGAAAGAGAAGTGCAACGGTAATCCGCGTTAATTTGAACACTGGGGCGGTTGGTCGGAAGACAATAGGACACGCGACGTATCGTTCGGTTCGGGTAGAAGAACCCTAAACAAAAACAGTGCCGCGCCTAGTGATCTAATTCGGGAATAGGCTACTGTTAATCAAAGCCAATACAATGGCAGAAGAACATGTGGGACGAATCAAGGATTTTACGGTTGATGAATTATTAAATGAATTGCGTAGGCGAGAATTATCGGAGCAAGGTGGGACTCCGATAATGAGGGACAGATTGGCAAGACAATTGAGTTTCGAAGCAGGTGAATCGTCGTCACCAGCAACACCGGCGACATTAGTAAGATCGTCGGGAAGAGTTGCGATCCAACCGCGCGAGTCGGACTACGCGCTACCGCCGGTGGACACCGCGGCGTATTCCACCGGCAACGAGCAACCCTTTTTGAGTGCCGAAGAACAGATTTCCCCGGACTCCCCGGGTCACCACTTCGTGGAGTCCATATATGTACCGCCTCTGCATAACAGATCTTCGCCACCAATGAGGGATCCGGTTAGTCCGCCGGAAGTACCGCAACCGACGATTTCACAACCATCGTCGCCGCCGCCGCCACCGCGTACCGTGTTACCCTTCGTACCGCTGGCTCAACACCCACCTCCGCGAGCTCAAACTAACCCCCAGTATGTCTTTGATGTACTGCGGCGGTTAGGGATTAAATTCGGGGGTCAACCGGAAGAAGATCCGGAAGAGTTCCTGCTCCGGATAGCAGAGTGTCGACAAACTTATTACCTGCCGGATCTTCATTTGCTGCTGATCTTGCCGTCGTTCCTAGAAGGACTGGCATTACGGTGGTTCCGCGCGAATCGGCCCTTATGGCAAACCTACGACGATTTCGCGTCGGCGATGCGGGAGCATTTTGTGGACCCGAATATACAGCCGGAGTTGCGCCGGATCACTTACTTTCGGTTTCAAGGGGAAGACGAGGGGGCCAGAGTGTATATAATATGGATGCAATCACTGTTTAGCCGGTTACATCCCGCGTGGACTACAGAAATGCAAGTGGAGCATACATATTATAACTTGCTACCGCGTATCCGTCAAGCTATCAACTTGCGGAACATACACTCCATGCAGCAATTGCTGCGGGAGGCCGTATGGGCCGAGAGAACGACGGAAACCGCGTCGACTGTACCGCCGCAATATCGCCCGAAGGTAGCGCCGTATCTCGCAGCTTACACCACACCTGTTCCGAAGGGGAAGACACGCAAGGCTGAAACCTTGTGTGCCGTCTCCGAGCCCAGCACCAGTACCGCCAGCCAGCCGTCCCGTAACCAAGGTACCGCACCGCTGGTAAAGTGCTGGAACTGCGAGAAAAGCGGCCATCGGGCGAAAGAGTGTCGCGCGCCGAAAAGGCTTTATTGTTTTAAGTGTGGGCATCCGGGAACGACAACGAAGACGTGCCCACACTGCAATAAGGCTTCGGGAAACGCGAAGAAGGGCTGAAGTACCGGACCCCTTCGGCCCCCCTTGTTGAGACAGAGGTCCACCAAATGTCCCCGCAGTACGAGATAACCGCGGTTGTAAAAGGTACCGAAACCGCGTTATTGACTGTCCCGGTATTAGTGGGGAATTGCCAATCTGCCGCTCTAATAGACACCGGTGCGTCGCGCAGCTTCATATGTCGGAACGTTGTAGAACGGGAAGGCAGTGAAGTAAAGGTGAAACCTTTATCCGTCCCAATGTTATTAGTTACGGCATGCCGAAAAGTGCACTACGCTACCCACCTAGCGGAGTTCCGTTTAACGATTAAAGAGGTGTCTCGTATAGTGGAAGCCCGAATTTTGGACGAACTAGCTGCGCCACTGTTGTTAGGGGTCGACGTTATTGCGCAATTCGGTATCCTCGCGGATTTTACGGATAGGAATTGGCGCTTTAAGAATGACCCGTCTCGCGTGTTCCCGTTTGAGCCGTCCGCGACGCGAGAGGATGCTAACTCCGTGTGTTGCACGCTATCCAGCGTGCAAGTTTTGACGGAGGGGGAGGCGTCTCGCTTGGACGAATTCTTAAATAGAGTGATGCCGGAATTGTCTCGAGCCAAAGGGCTCACATCATTAACTGAGCACCGAATCGATGTGGGCAACCATCCGCCCATTAAACAACGGTATTACGCGGTTTCGCCGCCGGTGCAGGAGGCGATCTACCAAGAAGTGGACCGTCTCCTCGCCGAAGATATCATCGAGCCGTCCGCCAGCGAATGGTCAAGCCCCATCGTGATGGTCAAAAAGCCCAACGGGAAGTACCGATTTTGTCTCGACTTCCGGAAAGTCAACAGTGTCTCGAAGCGCGATGCCTATCCTCTCCCTCACATGACGAGCATCCTCGATAAGTTACGCGCCGCCCGGTATATTACGACCATCGACCTAAGTCAGGCGTACTTCCAAATACCGATGGAAGTAAATAGTAAAGAGATTACCGCGTTCACTGTCCCGGGCAAAGGCTTATTCCATTTCAAGCGGATGCCGTATGGGCTCACCGGAGCCCCGGCAACTTTTCAACGTTTATTAGATAGACTTATAGGCCCTGAAATGGAACCGCACGCCTTCGCGTATTTGGACGATATTATCGTCGTGAATGTGACGTTTGACGACCACCTCCAGTGGGTAGAAAAGATCCTTCGGAAAATAGTAGACGCCGGATTAGCAATCAATCCGGAAAAGTGTGAGTTTTGCCGTACCGAAGTGCGTTATCTAGGGTTTGTTGTCTCGCGTAACGGTTTACACGTCGACCCGGAGAAGTCGGCCCCCCTACTCGCATACCCTGTGCCGATCCACTTAAAGCAACTGCGACGATTCTTAGGAATGGCATCTTGGTACCGACGCTTTATTCCCCAGTACTCGGCCGTGGCCGAGCCTCTTAATCGATTAACTAAGAAGCTCGAGCCATGGGTCTGGGGAGCTGAACAACAACAATCGTTCGAAACATTGCGTGCCGCCGTCGCAGAGGCTCCTATATTAGCTTGTCCCGATTTCTCTGTACCGTTCGTCCTACAGACTGACGCGAGCGGTGTCGGTCTTGGTGCCGTACTAACACAAACGCTAGACGGAGAAGAGCGCGTGATCGCGTTCGCGAGCCGATCTTTAATCGCCGCGGAGAAAAATTACACCACCACCGAACAGGAATGTCTCGCAATCGTATGGGCCATACGAAAGTTCCGCCCGTACCTGGAAGGTTTTAAGTTCACGGTGATCACGGATCACCATAGCCTGCGGTGGCTCCGCGAATTAAAGAATCCCACCGGCCGCTTAGCCAGATGGGCTCTCGAACTCCTAGAATACGACTTCGAGATAATACATCGAAAAGGTAGCTTACATTGTGTACCGGATGCTCTGTCCCGTATTTACGAAGTCGCGACCGTCGCGGGAGCGTTGACCCCGGCGGATCCGTGGTATGATAGTAAATACGAGGAAGTAAATACCAATCCGAAGGATCACCCAGACTGGAAAGTGGAAGCGTCGCGTCTTTATGTCCGCCGTACCGACGCGTTAATAAATGACCTGCTAGGCTCGGACTTATCTGAATGGAAATTAGTAGTCCCGGTTTCGGAACGGGAGGACGCGCTAAGGGAAACCCATGACGACGTCCGATCAGGCCATCTCGGCATACAGAAGACGTATCACCGGCTGTGTTTACGTTATTATTGGCCCGGTATGTTTAATTCCGCGGCAGAGTTCGTGAAGCGTTGTCGAATCTGCCAGCTGACGAAGGTTCAACAAACCGCACCGGCGGGCTTGATGGGCCATCGTCAGATCGACCAGCCGTGGATCGTCGTTGCCGCCGACATGATGGGTCCCTTTCCGCGTAGCCGTTCCGGATATCAATATCTAATAGTCTTGCAGGATCTTTTTAGTAAGTGGGTGGAGTGTAGGCCGCTCCGCCGTGCTACCGGTCAGCTAGTCGCCGCCGCGTTAGAAGAACTCGTACTGTCTCGGTGGGGCACTCCGAAAACCTTGCTCACCGATAATGGTACGGAGTTCGTAAACAAAACGGTGACCGCGCTTACCAAGTCGTACGGTATTAATCACGCGACTACTCCGCCTTACCATCCACAAGCCAACCCAGTGGAGCGCGTCAATAGAGTTTTAAAAACCATGATAGTCTCGTATATCGAAACCGACCACCGTGATTGGGATTTGAACGTGTCTCGCCTTCGTTTCGCCTACAACACCGCATTTCATACGTCTCTCCGAACTTCTCCGGCTTTTCTGAACTTTGGCCGTGATCCCGTCCCGCCTCGATGTAAGAGGGAGGAGGGTAGTGTTGTCTCCGATTTAAATTCCGCCTCTCCCGACCCATGGAGACTCCGCATGTCTAAGTTGGAACACATGCGAGAGTGGGTCGTGGAGAATCTAAACACTGCTCACCAACAGCAAGCCGCACAGTACAATAAACACCGTCGAGACGTGATTTTTAAAGTAGGAGACAGGGTGCTACGAAGACAGCACATCCTGTCTAATGCCGCTCAGAATGTTGCATCGAAGCTAGCGCCTAAGTTTGCTGGACCGTTTTATGTCTCCAATGTATTGTCGCCCGTAGTATATGAATTGTCTACGTCCGAGGGGGAATTCGTAGGGAAAGCGCATGTACAGGATTTGAAGGCATACGTGACTTAACATCATTCACGCTCACCGGTAGCAGTGTCCCGCAAACCAACACCGGAACAAGTATGGAGTCAGCTACACCCCGGGGGTGGGCCAGGATGGCCCAATTCCAGGACCTCTTCGACATGATATCGGAGACGCGACCTGAATTTTGGGCCGAACTGGAGGAAGCCGTGAGGGAGGAGAAGGAAGACCACACCACTACGGTAGGGGCAGTAGTGCGCCCATGGCCGACCGTCCTCAGCCAGGGCACCCAGACGGGGTCTGTGCCGACCGGGAGCCCCGTCAAAGCCGCTCCGGTCACCTGTGACCGAGCATGCCAGACGGGGGAGGAGAAAATTCTTTACGCCCGGACGCCCCCCAGCCAGGGGACAAGTACCGAGGTCGATACTACGACCAACCGGAGGGAAACAACGGTCCCCCAAGAGGTCCCGAAGAGACCCCGTCGGTCCTCACCGGACCGACGGGCGGACAACGGTCGTACCGGACCACGGTCCCGTTCGCGCGGGGGCGCAAGCGCCCGCCTACGCCGTGCCGCCTCGAGCGTCCGACGGCCCGACGCACCGCCTCCATCGCCCTCACCGGAACCCCGCACTACCGAGACTCCCAACACTTCCGCCGGTTGCTGGCAGTGTGGCCTGACTGGCCACAGGTACTCGGCCTGTCCTACTCCCCGAACACGGGAGTTCTGTTATAAGTGCGGCGCCCCGGGGATAACCCTGAGGGAGTGCCGTAGATGCTACTCAGGGTGGAAGGCCGACTGGGCCGAACAGGATCGTCGACGCCGAGCCACCACAAAGCCGCCTGAATCCTGTACCGCATAAATAAAAAAAAAAAATCAGTTAGTTCCGTCATTTCGTCTTGCGATTCTTTTAGTTAGTCCCCATCTCGGCGTAGATTAAGTGCGTTTAGGAGACAGGTCCAGCGACTTAGAGATTCACCGCCGTGCGCCGTCCGTCTTCAGGAAGTGTCGATTCAACAGGAACTTGCAACGTACCGTTTTGGAGAGGAAAAAAAAAAAAAAAAAAAAAGGAAACATCTAGTCCTAGGTAAGGTCAATTTAGTATTTTTATTTTGTGCCGTCCCATGACCTGGACTGGAGAAGCACGAGTACCGAAGTCCAAAGATTCGAGTTGCTCTAGGCACCTTCCGGTCTTTTGTAAGTGGAGGGGGAGTTTGTGACGAAGTGTCCTCCCCCAACCCAAGCCTAAGACCGGAAGGCTAACTCGAAACCGCTAATTAGGGAAAACAACATAGCCTCCAGGCAAGGTCGTCCGTTAATCACTATCGAAAGTTGATGTTCCGCTCCTAATACTCTTTGAATTCGCTTGAGCCATCTAGACATCGTTGAGCAGGGGCGTAGCAATTCCTCCAGCCGCTGACAAACATCTTTAGTTCCGTCACCAGCAGCCACGAGATTCCGGTTCGACGTGGAGACTCCACTGCGGATGGTAGCAGCCTGCGAAGGACTTCCAGGGCGGTGTGGGCCACACCGCAGGATTTCTGGGCGGTCAGGAAGGCACATCCAGGAGGAAGGATTCATCGGCAGCGGCCGCTAGGATCTTCCTACAGCGCAGGGGTACGGCCCTGTGCGGAGGCTCCCCGAACCTTGGCGTCCGGACCGCGTTAGGTGGCATGATCGGCCAAAGTCAGGGGCAGGGGGGAATCATAGGCTCAAGTCTATTAAAGTCCCGCGCGAGTAAGGAGCGAACATTCGTTGCGTGGAAGTAGTTAAGTCAGTGATTCGAGTTTATAGTGTGTGTACCGTCACCACAAGCCAACTAATCAGCTTTAGGTAAGAGCCGAATCTTCGGACTTCTTAATATCGTATTTTACGTATTGGCCAGTCAGGGGATTGTCCTGGCTGTGTCTTGTACACGTACCGTATTCGTGCTTTTCCGTAATTCTGACCGTGCAAGTTCCACGTAACTATAATCGACCTTCCTGGAGGACTCCCGCGTCCTCGCAGCGAATCATTAATTCCGTCCATTAGTTCGTGGCTCGCTTCTCGAGACTATATATTTGTCGTAGCTCGCCGATTTGTTTCCCGTTCGTCTCGTCGTCCCGAGACGTTTCTATTCTTTTGGATCAGGCCGTCAGTAGAAATAGTTATACCATTTGTAGTTTGCTCCTCACGGACGCCTAGTAACGCCCGTGAGTGAAGTCCGTCTCTCCTATACTCTTTGTCACGTTTCCATCTGAGAGGAGCTAATAAAGTCTCGATTTAATAGCACATCTGTCTTGGTTGCGTCTCCTGCCGAATCCACTGAGCTCTCTATCTTCCAACTCTGAGCTGCCGCGTAAAGAAATCCGACTGCAAGTCTCCGGAAAAGTAGTGCGGCGAAAAGCCAGTTTGTTAAGTTATCGTGGTACCGCGGGGTACCTGGCGCCCAGATTTTAGATTCCGGAATTGCAGTCGAGAGTGAGGGCTTAAGTTGCGTCCCGTCTGGACTCGCGTCTCTTGCCATAGAGAAAATCTACCGTTTCGAATTTTCCTGGGATACTAGCTGCGGGTAGCTGTATTCCCGAGCAGTCCCAGGAAGAATTCATTAATTCATTTTCTCACAAATTTGGCGCCCAACGGCAAAGGTTAGAGCCAGGGCGGACCAAGACAGATAATCTAGGGAAGGAATTTTAGTATCGTCCTGTGATTGTGTACCAAAAATTTTGTGGGTTTGGTGGCAGGGTTTTGTATTGTATAGATTTAATTGTGTTTCGCCCCAAACCACTGAAGTATTATAGGGTCACAGGAAATAGGATTGTAAGTGCAGCATTCTGAGAGGCATAGTCCAAAACTAGTCTCGAGTCGAAAAGAAAAAGTACCGTACAAGGTACTAGCAGTAAGTTCCGAAAACGAAGATTATATCGGTAATCAGTGTGTCTCGACAGGTGCAAGTTGTTCTTGTGTCTGCGGTTGCTTAGGAGTGTTCGCGTAAGAAAAGTACGCGCAGTGTACCGGAAAAGTGCAGAAAAGCATTTGGTAAGAGGATTATCCGAAATCCGGAAAGAGAAGTGCAACGGTAATCCGCGTTAATTTGAACACTGGGGCGGTTGGTCGGAAGACAATAGGACACGCGACGTATCGTTCGGTTCGGGTAGAAGAACCCTAAACAAAAACAGTGCCGCGCCTAGTGATCTAATTCGGGAATAGGCTACTGTTAATCAAAGCCAATACAATGGCAGAAGAACATGTGGGACGAATCAAGGATTTTACGGTTGATGAATTATTAAATGAATTGCGTAGGCGAGAATTATCGGAGCAAGGTGGGACTCCGATAATGAGGGACAGATTGGCAAGACAATTGAGTTTCGAAGCAGGTGAATCGTCGTCACCAGCAACACCGGCGACATTAGTAAGATCGTCGGGAAGAGTTGCGATCCAACCGCGCGAGTCGGACTACGCGCTACCGCCGGTGGACACCGCGGCGTATTCCACCGGCAACGAGCAACCCTTTTTGAGTGCCGAAGAACAGATTTCCCCGGACTCCCCGGGTCACCACTTCGTGGAGTCCATATATGTACCGCCTCTGCATAACAGATCTTCGCCACCAATGAGGGATCCGGTTAGTCCGCCGGAAGTACCGCAACCGACGATTTCACAACCATCGTCGCCGCCGCCGCCACCGCGTACCGTGTTACCCTTCGTACCGCTGGCTCAACACCCACCTCCGCGAGCTCAAACTAACCCCCAGTATGTCTTTGATGTACTGCGGCGGTTAGGGATTAAATTCGGGGGTCAACCGGAAGAAGATCCGGAAGAGTTCCTGCTCCGGATAGCAGAGTGTCGACAAACTTATTACCTGCCGGATCTTCATTTGCTGCTGATCTTGCCGTCGTTCCTAGAAGGACTGGCATTACGGTGGTTCCGCGCGAATCGGCCCTTATGGCAAACCTACGACGATTTCGCGTCGGCGATGCGGGAGCATTTTGTGGACCCGAATATACAGCCGGAGTTGCGCCGGATCACTTACTTTCGGTTTCAAGGGGAAGACGAGGGGGCCAGAGTGTATATAATATGGATGCAATCACTGTTTAGCCGGTTACATCCCGCGTGGACTACAGAAATGCAAGTGGAGCATACATATTATAACTTGCTACCGCGTATCCGTCAAGCTATCAACTTGCAGAACATACACTCCATGCAGCAATTGCTGCGGGAGGCCGTATGGGCCGAGAGAACGACGGAAACCGCGTCGACTGTACCGCCGCAATATCGCCCGAAGGTAGCGCCGTATCTCGCAGCTTACACCACACCTGTTCCGAAGGGGAAGACACGCAAGGCTGAAACCTTGTGTGCCGTCTCCGAGCCCAGCACCAGTACCGCCAGCCAGCCGTCCCGTAACCAAGGTACCGCACCGCTGGTAAAGTGCTGGAACTGCGAGAAAAGCGGCCATCGGGCGAAAGAGTGTCGCGCGCCGAAAAGGCTTTATTGTTTTAAGTGTGGGCATCCGGGAACGACAACGAAGACGTGCCCACACTGCAATAAGGCTTCGGGAAACGCGAAGAAGGGCTGAAGTACCGGACCCCTTCGGCCCCCCTTGTTGAGACAGAGGTCCACCAAATGTCCCCGCAGTACGAGATAACCGCGGTTGTAAAAGGTACCGAAACCGCGTTATTGACTGTCCCGGTATTAGTGGGGAATTGCCAATCTGCCGCTCTAATAGACACCGGTGCGTCGCGCAGCTTCATATGTCGGAACGTTGTAGAACGGGAAGGCAGTGAAGTAAAGGTGAAACCTTTATCCGTCCCAATGTTATTAGTTACGGCATGCCGAAAAGTGCACTACGCTACCCACCTAGCGGAGTTCCGTTTAACGATTAAAGAGGTGTCTCGTATAGTGGAAGCCCGAATTTTGGACGAACTAGCTGCGCCACTGTTGTTAGGGGTCGACGTTATTGCGCAATTCGGTATCCTCGCGGATTTTACGGATAGGAATTGGCGCTTTAAGAATGACCCGTCTCGCGTGTTCCCGTTTGAGCCGTCCGCGACGCGAGAGGATGCTAACTCCGTGTGTTGCACGCTATCCAGCGTGCAAGTTTTGACGGAGGGGGAGGCGTCTCGCTTGGACGAATTCTTAAATAGAGTGATGCCGGAATTGTCTCGAGCCAAAGGGCTCACATCATTAACTGAGCACCGAATCGATGTGGGCAACCATCCGCCCATTAAACAACGGTATTACGCGGTTTCGCCGCCGGTGCAGGAGGCGATCTACCAAGAAGTGGACCGTCTCCTCGCCGAAGATATCATCGAGCCGTCCGCCAGCGAATGGTCAAGCCCCATCGTGATGGTCAAAAAGCCCAACGGGAAGTACCGATTTTGTCTCGACTTCCGGAAAGTCAACAGTGTCTCGAAGCGCGATGCCTATCCTCTCCCTCACATGACGAGCATCCTCGATAAGTTACGCGCCGCCCGGTATATTACGACCATCGACCTAAGTCAGGCGTACTTCCAAATACCGATGGAAGTAAATAGTAAAGAGATTACCGCGTTCACTGTCCCGGGCAAAGGCTTATTCCATTTCAAGCGGATGCCGTATGGGCTCACCGGAGCCCCGGCAACTTTTCAACGTTTATTAGATAGACTTATAGGCCCTGAAATGGAACCGCACGCCTTCGCGTATTTGGACGATATTATCGTCGTGAATGTGACGTTTGACGACCACCTCCAGTGGGTAGAAAAGATCCTTCGGAAAATAGTAGACGCCGGATTAGCAATCAATCCGGAAAAGTGTGAGTTTTGCCGTACCGAAGTGCGTTATCTAGGGTTTGTTGTCTCGCGTAACGGTTTACACGTCGACCCGGAGAAGTCGGCCCCCCTACTCGCATACCCTGTGCCGATCCACTTAAAGCAACTGCGACGATTCTTAGGAATGGCATCTTGGTACCGACGCTTTATTCCCCAGTACTCGGCCGTGGCCGAGCCTCTTAATCGATTAACTAAGAAGCTCGAGCCATGGGTCTGGGGAGCTGAACAACAACAATCGTTCGAAACATTGCGTGCCGCCGTCGCAGAGGCTCCTATATTAGCTTGTCCCGATTTCTCTGTACCGTTCGTCCTACAGACTGACGCGAGCGGTGTCGGTCTTGGTGCCGTACTAACACAAACGCTAGACGGAGAAGAGCGCGTGATCGCGTTCGCGAGCCGATCTTTAATCGCCGCGGAGAAAAATTACACCACCACCGAACAGGAATGTCTCGCAATCGTATGGGCCATACGAAAGTTCCGCCCGTACCTGGAAGGTTTTAAGTTCACGGTGATCACGGATCACCATAGCCTGCGGTGGCTCCGCGAATTAAAGAATCCCACCGGCCGCTTAGCCAGATGGGCTCTCGAACTCCTAGAATACGACTTCGAAATAATCCATCGAAAAGGTAGCTTACATTGTGTACCGGATGCTCTGTCCCGTATTTACGAAGTCGCGACCGTCGCGGGAGCGTTGACCCCGGCGGATCCGTGGTATGATAGTAAATACGAGGAAGTAAATACCAATCCGAAGGATCACCCAGACTGGAAAGTGGAAGCGTCGCGTCTTTATGTCCGCCGTACCGACGCGTTAATAAATGACCTGCTAGGCTCGGACTTATCTGAATGGAAATTAGTAGTCCCGGTTTCGGAACGGGAGGACGCGCTAAGGGAAACCCATGACGACGTCCGATCAGGCCATCTCGGCATACAGAAGACGTATCACCGGCTGTGTTTACGTTATTATTGGCCCGGTATGTTTAATTCCGCGGCAGAGTTCGTGAAGCGTTGTCGAATCTGCCAGCTGACGAAGGTTCAACAAACCGCACCGGCGGGCTTGATGGGCCATCGTCAGATCGACCAGCCGTGGATCGTCGTTGCCGCCGACATGATGGGTCCCTTTCCGCGTAGCCGTTCCGGATATCAATATCTAATAGTCTTGCAGGATCTTTTTAGTAAGTGGGTGGAGTGTAGGCCGCTCCGCCGTGCTACCGGTCAGCTAGTCGCCGCCGCGTTAGAAGAACTCGTACTGTCTCGGTGGGGCACTCCGAAAACCTTGCTCACCGATAATGGTACGGAGTTCGTAAACAAAACGGTGACCGCGCTTACCAAGTCGTACGGTATTAATCACGCGACTACTCCGCCTTACCATCCACAAGCCAACCCAGTGGAGCGCGTCAATAGAGTTTTAAAAACCATGATAGTCTCGTATATCGAAACCGACCACCGTGATTGGGATTTGAACGTGTCTCGCCTTCGTTTCGCCTACAACACCGCATTTCATACGTCTCTCCGAACTTCTCCGGCTTTTCTGAACTTTGGCCGTGATCCCGTCCCGCCTCGATGTAAGAGGGAGGAGGGTAGTGTTGTCTCCGATTTAAATTCCGCCTCTCCCGACCCATGGAGACTCCGCATGTCTAAGTTGGAACACATGCGAGAGTGGGTCGTGGAGAATCTAAACACTGCTCACCAACAGCAAGCCGCACAGTACAATAAACACCGTCGAGACGTGATTTTTAAAGTAGGAGACAGGGTGCTACGAAGACAGCACATCCTGTCTAATGCCGCTCAGAATGTTGCATCGAAGCTAGCGCCTAAGTTTGCTGGACCGTTTTATGTCTCCAATGTATTGTCGCCCGTAGTATATGAATTGTCTACGTCCGAGGGGGAATTCGTAGGGAAAGCGCATGTACAGGATTTGAAGGCATACGTGACTTAACATCATTCACGCTCACCGGTAGCAGTGTCCCGCAAACCAACACCGGAACAAGTATGGAGTCAGCTACACCCCGGGGGTGGGCCAGGATGGCCCAATTCCAGGACCTCTTCGACATGATATCGGAGACGCGACCTGAATTTTGGGCCGAACTGGAGGAAGCCGTGAGGGAGGAGAAGGAAGACCACACCACTACGGTAGGGGCAGTAGTGCGCCCATGGCCGACCGTCCTCAGCCAGGGCACCCAGACGGGGTCTGTGCCGACCGGGAGCCCCGTCAAAGCCGCTCCGGTCACCTGTGACCGAGCATGCCAGACGGGGGAGGAGAAAATTCTTTACGCCCGGACGCCCCCCAGCCAGGGGACAAGTACCGAGGTCGATACTACGACCAACCGGAGGGAAACAACGGTCCCCCAAGAGGTCCCGAAGAGACCCCGTCGGTCCTCACCGGACCGACGGGCGGACAACGGTCGTACCGGACCACGGTCCCGTTCGCGCGGGGGCGCAAGCCCTGTGCCGATCCACTTAAAGCAACTGCGACGATTCTTAGGAATGGCATCTTGGTACCGACGCTTTATTCCCCAGTACTCGGCCGTGGCCGAGCCTCTTAATCGATTAACTAAGAAGCTCGAGCCATGGGTCTGGGGAGCTGAACAACAACAATCGTTCGAAACATTGCGTGCCGCCGTCGCAGAGGCTCCTATATTAGCTTGTCCCGATTTCTCTGTACCGTTCGTCCTACAGACTGACGCGAGCGGTGTCGGTCTTGGTGCCGTACTAACACAAACGCTAGACGGAGAAGAGCGCGTGATCGCGTTCGCGAGCCGATCTTTAATCGCCGCGGAGAAAAATTACACCACCACCGAACAGGAATGTCTCGCAATCGTATGGGCCATACGAAAGTTCCGCCCGTACCTGGAAGGTTTTAAGTTCACGGTGATCACGGATCACCATAGCCTGCGGTGGCTCCGCGAATTAAAGAATCCCACCGGCCGCTTAGCCAGATGGGCTCTCGAACTCCTAGAATACGACTTCGAAATAATCCATCGAAAAGGTAGCTTACATTGTGTACCGGATGCTCTGTCCCGTATTTACGAAGTCGCGACCGTCGCGGGAGCGTTGACCCCGGCGGATCCGTGGTATGATAGTAAATACGAGGAAGTAAATACCAATCCGAAGGATCACCCAGACTGGAAAGTGGAAGCGTCGCGTCTTTATGTCCGCCGTACCGACGCGTTAATAAATGACCTGCTAGGCTCGGACTTATCTGAATGGAAATTAGTAGTCCCGGTTTCGGAACGGGAGGACGCGCTAAGGGAAACCCATGACGACGTCCGATCAGGCCATCTCGGCATACAGAAGACGTATCACCGGCTGTGTTTACGTTATTATTGGCCCGGTATGTTTAATTCCGCGGCAGAGTTCGTGAAGCGTTGTCGAATCTGCCAGCTGACGAAGGTTCAACAAACCGCACCGGCGGGCTT
The DNA here is from genome assembly GCA_910591665.1 of Ectemnius continuus. NCBI lineage: Eukaryota > Metazoa > Arthropoda > Insecta > Hymenoptera > Crabronidae > Ectemnius > Ectemnius continuus. The sequence continues at coordinate 133,697 of CAJUYD010000009.1, forward strand.
GATGGGCCATCGTCAGATCGACCAGCCGTGGATCGTCGTTGCCGCCGACATGATGGGTCCCTTTCCGCGTAGCCGTTCCGGATATCAATATCTAATAGTCTTGCAGGATCTCTTTAGTAAGTGGGTGGAGTGTAGGCCGCTCCGCCGTGCTACCGGTCAGCTAGTCGCCGCCGCGTTAGAAGAACTCGTACTGTCTCGGTGGGGCACTCCGAAAACCTTGCTCACCGATAATGGTACGGAGTTCGTAAACAAAACGGTGACCGCGCTTACCAAGTCGTACGGTATTAATCACGCGACTACTCCGCCTTACCATCCACAAGCCAACCCAGTGGAGCGCGTCAATAGAGTTTTAAAAACCATGATAGTCTCGTATATCGAAACCGACCACCGTGATTGGGATTTGAACGTGTCTCGCCTTCGTTTCGCCTACAACACCGCATTTCATACGTCTCTCCGAACTTCTCCGGCTTTTCTGAACTTTGGCCGTGATCCCGTCCCGCCTCGATGTAAGAGGGAGGAGGGTAGTGTTGTCTCCGATTTAAATTCCGCCTCTCCCGACCCATGGAGACTCCGCATGTCTAAGTTGGAACACATGCGAGAGTGGGTCGTGGAGAATCTAAACACTGCTCACCAACAGCAAGCCGCACAGTACAATAAACACCGTCGAGACGTGATTTTTAAAGTAGGAGACAGGGTGCTACGAAGACAGCACATCCTGTCTAATGCCGCTCAGAATGTTGCATCGAAGCTAGCGCCTAAGTTTGCTGGACCGTTTTATGTCTCCAATGTATTGTCGCCCGTAGTATATGAATTGTCTACGTCCGAGGGGGAATTCGTAGGGAAAGCGCATGTACAGGATTTGAAGGCATACGTGACTTAACATCATTCACGCTCACCGGTAGCAGTGTCCCGCAAACCAACACCGGAACAAGTATGGAGTCAGCTACACCCCGGGGGTGGGCCAGGATGGCCCAATTCCAGGACCTCTTCGACATGATATCGGAGACGCGACCTGAATTTTGGGCCGAACTGGAGGAAGCCGTGAGGGAGGAGAAGGAAGACCACACCACTACGGTAGGGGCAGTAGTGCGCCCATGGCCGACCGTCCTCAGCCAGGGCACCCAGACGGGGTCTGTGCCGACCGGGAGCCCCGTCAAAGCCGCTCCGGTCACCTGTGACCGAGCATGCCAGACGGGGGAGGAGAAAATTCTTTACGCCCGGACGCCCCCCAGCCAGGGGACAAGTACCGAGGTCGATACTACGACCAACCGGAGGGAAACAACGGTCCCCCAAGAGGTCCCGAAGAGACCCCGTCGGTCCTCACCGGACCGACGGGCGGACAACGGTCGTACCGGACCACGGTCCCGTTCGCGCGGGGGCGCAAGCGCCCGCCTACGCCGTGCCGCCTCGAGCGTCCGACGGCCCGACGCACCGCCTCCATCGCCCTCACCGGAACCCCGCACTACCGAGACTCCCAACACTTCCGCCGGTTGCTGGCAGTGTGGCCTGACTGGCCACAGGTACTCGGCCTGTCCTACTCCCCGAACACGGGAGTTCTGTTATAAGTGCGGCGCCCCGGGGATAACCCTGAGGGAGTGCCGTAGATGCTACTCAGGGTGGAAGGCCGACTGGGCCGAACAGGATCGTCGACGCCGAGCCACCACAAAGCCGCCTGAATCCTGTACCGCATAAATAAAAAAAAAAAATCAGTTAGTTCCGTCATTTCGTCTTGCGATTCTTTTAGTTAGTCCCCATCTCGGCGTAGATTAAGTGCGTTTAGGAGACAGGTCCAGCGACTTAGAGATTCACCGCCGTGCGCCGTCCGTCTTCAGGAAGTGTCGATTCAACAGGAACTTGCAACGTACCGTTTTGGAGAGGAAAAAAAAAAAAAAAAAAAAAGGAAACATCTAGTCCTAGGTAAGGTCAATTTAGTATTTTTATTTTGTGCCGTCCCATGACCTGGACTGGAGAAGCACGAGTACCGAAGTCCAAAGATTCGAGTTGCTCTAGGCACCTTCCGGTCTTTTGTAAGTGGAGGGGGAGTTTGTGACGAAGTGTCCTCCCCCAACCCAAGCCTAAGACCGGAAGGCTAACTCGAAACCGCTAATTAGGGAAAACAACATAGCCTCCAGGCAAGGTCGTCCGTTAATCACTATCGAAAGTTGATGTTCCGCTCCTAATACTCTTTGAATTCGCTTGAGCCATCTAGACATCGTTGAGCAGGGGCGTAGCAATTTCTCCAGCCGCTGACAAACATCTTTAGTTCCGTCACCAGCAGCCACGAGATTCCGGTTCGACGTGGAGACTCCACTGCGGATGGTAGCAGCCTGCGAAGGACTTCCAGGGCGGTGTGGGCCACACCGCAGGATTTCTGGGCGGTCAGGAAGGCACATCCAGGAGGAAGGATTCATCGGCAGCGGCCGCTAGGATCTTCCTACAGCGCAGGGGTACGGCCCTGTGCGGAGGCTCCCCGAACCTTGGCGTCCGGACCGCGTTAGGTGGCATGATCGGCCAAAGTCAGGGGCAGGGGGGAATCATAGGCTCAAGTCTATTAAAGTCCCGCGCGAGTAAGGAGCGAACATTCGTTGCGTGGAAGTAGTTAAGTCAGTGATTCGAGTTTATAGTGTGTGTACCGTCACCACAAGCCAACTAATCAGCTTTAGGTAAGAGCCGAATCTTCGGACTTCTTAATATCGTATTTTACGTATTGGCCAGTCAGGGGATTGTCCTGGCTGTGTCTTGTACACGTACCGTATTCGTGCTTTTCCGTAATTCTGACCGTGCAAGTTCCACGTAACTATAATCGACCTTCCTGGAGGACTCCCGCGTCCTCGCAGCGAATCATTAATTCCGTCCATTAGTTCGTAGCTCGCTTCTCGAGACTATATATTTGTCGTAGCTCGCCGATTTGTTTCCCGTTCGTCTCGTCGTCCCGAGACGTTTCTATTCTTTTGGATCAGGCCGTCAGTAGAAATAGTTATACCATTTGTAGTTTGCTCCTCACGGACGCCTAGTAACGCCCGTGAGTGAAGTCCGTCTCTCCTATACTCTTTGTCACGTTTCCATCTGAGAGGAGCTAATAAAGTCTCGATTTAATAGCACATCTGTCTTGGTTGCGTCTCCTGCCGAATCCACTGAGCTCTCTATCTTCCAACTCTGAGCTGCCGCGTAAAGAAATCCGACTGCAAGTCTCCGGAAAAGTAGTGCGGCGAAAAGCCAGTTTGTTAAGTTATCGTGGTACCGCGGGGTACCTGGCGCCCAGATTTTAGATTCCGGAATTGCAGTCGAGAGTGAGGGCTTAAGTTGCGTCCCGTCTGGACTCGCGTCTCTTGCCATAGAGAAAATCTACCGTTTCGAATTTTCCTGGGATACTAGCTGCGGGTAGCTGTATTCCCGAGCAGTCCCAGGAAGAATTCATTAATTCATTTTCTCACAAATTATCACGAGTAACTTCGTTGAAAGGTTTACATTTAATTAATTTCGATCCATACTCTGTACAAGCTAATCAATTAGCTATATTGGAATACAATAGATTAAGAAGAATACATAGACCTGATTTGGCAATTATAAATTCTGAGGTGAAAAGAAGGAAAAAAGTTACAGATATTTACTGGGCTGGATTACCAACAATTGTTCTCGAATCGATACATACAGATAACTTGGTAAACGCGATACACTCTGTCAAAGGTTTTATTAATACCGACCACGTTTCAGCTTATGCTAATGTTACCTTGCAATGTATGCTCCACTGTGAAATTATACGGGAAGAAATCTTTAAACAGCGCTGGTGTAACGAAATGAATATTTTGGCCGCTGCTTATAAAAATCGAAATATACGAATCCTCAATTCTCTTGGAGTTCGATAATACTTGAGAGGCACTTTTGCAGAGGACATTTCACAAGATGCATCTGAAGTCTTACTTCATCTTATAAATAGCCACGAGAGTATTAGAAACATTGTGGAGCATGAGTTAACGCATAAAATGCGCTGTACAACTTGTAATCAAACGACTACTAACAGTGAAACAAATTTAATCTTGGCACTACCGTTACATGCATTTGATGGAAAGAGCGTAAACATGCAAGAAATTATTAAAATGTATTGCGACTGGCATGTTTTGAATAACTCTTCGTGCAGTCATTGTGGAAGTAATAAGATGATTTTTAAAACTGATGTCACTACGACTAGTCGTATTATGCTTATTCAATTGTTGCCTTTTACGAGAAACAAGTTGGGAATTACAGAGATTAAAAAATGTAATATTATAGGCGCACATACGACAAAAATACAAGTAGCGCAACAAACATATCGGGCAATCAGTTGCATCTTTTATCATGAAACAAGAGATAATCACAGTGGACATTACACGTGCTTCATAAGAGATACCAAGAATAATTTCGTTTCCATTGACGATGACACAATTATAGATAAAATTCAGTGGCCGAGGGGTGCAAAAAATGCCTATTTATTCTTCTTCGAGCGCAATTAATGTTCATACGACTAGTTTGCAATAACATGAGCAACGCTCACTCCTCACACACGACACATTGTACAAAAATTCTTCATATCAACCACCTTTATAAAATTATTCTCTATCCCATATACATATGCTCCGCTTCACAACAAGAAATTAATATATTTCTTTACATTCTAACATGTTACTGATCAAAAACTTATGATATCCCCCAAAAAGACATTCAAAATGTAAAAAAATTCGCCAAGTAGTTTTGTTCAACGCCCCCAAAACTCTTTTCTCCCTCAAAGTGTTTTCGATTGAACAAAAATTATATTTCTCTCTTTCTATTCTCAGACAATTCTACAAACAATTATATATTTCACTGCCTTCGTCGCATTCGCCAAAAAATTAATACAAATCATTTCAAACGAAAGCCAAGCCACTATTCAAGTACGATATATTTCTAAAAATGCTATCAAACCGTCAAACCATTTCTTCGTAATGCCGATTATGGCGATTACGGTTACACGGTTACAACACAAGCATGTCATACTTTACACTGCCAGGTAAGGGTTGGTTGCAGCTTTCGGGTAGAGAAACGGCTTAGGAGAATTAATCATCAATAAAACATCTGATACTTGGCCGGCCCGGTTATTCACAAATGGAGTTTCAAGCCTTGGAGGCCTTGACAAGCCTTGTTTCAAGCCTTTCACTTGGAGTGAAAGGCTTGAAACTCCATTTGTGAATAACCGGGCTGGCCAAGTATCAGATGTTCTATTGATGATTAATTCTCCTAAGCCGTTTCTCTAACTTGGTATAACTTGGTAAACGCGATACACTCTGTCAAAGGTTTTATTAATACCGACCACGTTTCAGCTTATGCTAATGTTACCTTGCAATGTATGCTCCACTGTGAAATTATACGGGAAGAAATCTTTAAACAGCGCTGGTGTAACGAAATGAATATTTTGGCCGCTGCTTATAAAAATCGAAATATACGAATCCTCAATTCTCTTGGAGTTCGATAATACTTGAGAGGCACTTTTGCAGAGGACATTTCACAAGATGCATCTGAAGTCTTACTTCATCTTATAAATAGCCACGAGAGTATTAGAAACATTGTGGAGCATGAGTTAACGCATAAAATGCGCTGTACAACTTGTAATCAAACGACTACTAACAGTGAAACAAATTTAATCTTGGCACTACCGTTACATGCATTTGATGGAAAGAGCGTAAACATGCAAGAAATTATTAAAATGTATTGCGACTGGCATGTTTTGAATAACTCTTCGTGCAGTCATTGTGGAAGTAATAAGATGATTTTTAAAACTGATGTCACTACGACTAGTCGTATTATGCTTATTCAATTGTTGCCTTTTACGAGAAACAAGTTGGGAATTACAGAGATTAAAAAATGTAATATTATAGGCGCACATACGACAAAAATACAAGTAGCGCAACAAACATATCGGGCAATCAGTTGCATCTTTTATCATGAAACAAGAGATAATCACAGTGGACATTACACGTGCTTCATAAGAGATACCAAGAATAATTTCGTTTCCATTGACGATGACACAATTATAGATAAAATTCAGTGGCCGAGGGGTGCAAAAAATGCCTATTTATTCTTCTTCGAGCGCAATTAATGTTCATACGACTAGTTTGCAATAACATGAGCAACGCTCACTCCTCACACACGACACATTGTACAAAAATTCTTCATATCAACCACCTTTATAAAATTATTCTCTATCCCATATACATATGCTCCGCTTCACAACAAGAAATTAATATATTTCTTTACATTCTAACATGTTACTGATCAAAAACTTATGATATCCCCCAAAAAGACATTCAAAATGTAAAAAAATTCGCCAAGTAGTTTTGTTCAACGCCCCCAAAACTCTTTTCTCCCTCAAAGTGTTTTCGATTGAACAAAAATTATATTTCTCTCTTTCTATTCTCAGACAATTCTACAAACAATTATATATTTCACTGCCTTCGTCGCATTCGCCAAAAAATTAATACAAATCATTTCAAACGAAAGCCAAGCCACTATTCAAGTACGATATATTTCTAAAAATGCTATCAAACCGTCAAACCATTTCTTCGTAATGCCGATTATGGCGATTACGGTTACACGGTTACAACACAAGCATGTCATACTTTACACTGCCAGGTAAGGGTTGGTTGCAGCTTTCGGGTAGAGAAACGGCTTAGGAGAATTAATCATCAATAGAACATCTGATACTTGGCCAGCCCGGTTATTCACAAATGGAGTTTCAAGCCTTTCACTCCAAGTGAAAGGCTTGAAACAAGGCTTGTCAAGGCCTCCAAGGCTTGAAACTCCATTTGTGAATAACCGGGCCGGCCAAGTATCAGATGTTTTATTGATGATTAATTCTCCTAAGCCGTTTCTCTACCCGAAAGCTGCAACCAACCCTTACCTGGCAGTGTAAAGTATGACATGCTTGTGTTGTAACCGTGTAACCGTAATCGCCATAATCGGCATTACGAAGAAATGGTTTGACGGTTTGATAGCATTTTTAAAAATATATCGTACTTGAATAGTGGCTTGGCTTTCGTTTGAAATGATTTGTATTAATTTTTTGGCGAATGCGACGAAGGCAGTGAAATATATAATTGTTTGTAGAATTGTCTGAGAATAGAAAGAGAGAAATATAATTTTTGTTCAATCGAAAACACTTTGAGGGAGAAAAGAGTTTTGGGAGCGTGGAATTTGTGGGCGTGGAACAAAACTACTTGGCGAATTTTTTTACATTTTGAATGTCTTTTTGGGGGATTGCATATTCTCGTTGTCGCTGAGATGTTGTATTCTGTAAGCCTGCGGAAATTCTAGCTTATCTTCACCAAATTTATATTTAATATCAGGGTTACTAACGAAGTACCAGCATTGATAAATAAACATGGGAATTATGCCAAATATCGCTATTGCATCGACTCCGAGTATCATGCGTTCACAGAGCATGGGTATGATTCTTACCTGGACTTGCCTTGTTACATGTAGAATTGTTATTCGTATCAGTCCTTTTTCCTTAGCGCTTATTATTTCGCCATTTGCCAAGGCGTAGTATAGTTCTTCCGTGGGAGTAATATTCGTAGTTGTTCGTAGTTTATCTGCGAGCTCCTCTCCAATGAAGCTCTCACTAGCTCCCGTATGTACTAGCGCTTTGGTTTGGTGTCCTTCAATATGGACTGATAGAAATAGGCAAGGCACTTCTTTATCTGTCATCTCCGTAAACGATGAAAACTCGAAGTCGAAATCGCTTTCTGAATTATCCGAGGTGTTGGAATTAATGATTTTATCGCCCTCGACTACCGTCTCCTCTAGTTTTGGGCTTGATCTTTTCCCGAAGATGTAGAGGGAGTATTTTCAGTGGAGGTAGGATTTTCTGTTAATTTCGGTTGCGGTACCTTTCTTTGTTTTTTGGCCCGCGATATTCTTCCGCGGGGTGTTTTACCTCCTCTGCCCGGTGACGGGGGAGCTGAGCGTGTGTATCCCGGATGGCCGGAAGGGCCAGGCGGGTACGGTGCTGCCTCTTGTCTCGAATAATAATGCGGCATTTGATTATAGGCATAATTCCCTGTAAAATTGTATGGAACGGAAGCATCAAACGTTCCATACGTATTGTAAGCCTGATAGTAATTCGGTGTTGCATAGTTAACTTGATGCGGTGGAGTAACGTACGGTGGTGGGTTTTGGTAGTGACTGTATTGATAGGATGGCGGTGGTGGTTGGTGATATGGAGGTGGTGTAAATGCTTGTCTAGTGTGGGATCTCTGATCTGGGAAATTGTAAGTCGCGGCTTGCATTTCCGGGTTTCGAGCGTGCATTGATTTGTCAGTACCTGGGGCCCTGTCAGGTAGTGGCAATTGTGTGTTGGTACCTGGCTGCGAAAAGGTTGTTGTTTGTGGGGCATCCCACTATTTTGGAGAGCTCATCGAAACTCGAAAATGAATGACGGGGTATCAGCACTCGGTAATAGTGCAACATATTAGTGTAATGTGACGGGGCTTAGCGGCCCCGCACAAGGCTCCCACCCTTGCGAGGCAGGCCGGCCGGTAGGGTAGGGTCTCTCTCTCTCGACCCGACGTCGCGCGCTCGCTGCACCGTTGCTCCAAGGAAGGCCCGCGTTAAATGAGCTATACTAATTATTGTGTGAACGCCGAGAGGCACGTAGGTCTTGGCGGGTACGGCCGCCAAGGAGGAAAAGAGAACCGAGGCGCTAAGGAGTAAGGCTGGCAGAGGGGAAATATCCGGCAACCCGAGTGGCCATGAGGGCAGCTGGACGAACGGAGGAGCCCTGATGATAACCGACGGGGGACCGGGACTTCTTCGAAGGCGGACGAGCGGGCGGCAAAGCGTTCGCTACCACGCCACCCTTGGACCGGGCGAAGGCCGGAGCGCCGGCTTTCGCGATAGGAACCCAGTCGGGATCGATCGCAGCGCGCGAGATCGAACCCGACACCAGCCTTGACCGTGAGCGCCAATAGGGATCTAGGCTAGGGCGTGCAGCGCTACTTGAGGCGGCCAGGCAAATTAGGGGCTCTTTCTCGTCACTTAGAGTGCGACCGTGCGACCGAGCGCAAGCTATAGACAAAGCGATTACAGAGAGCTGACGAGTAGAAAGGGAGAGAGAGCCTACGAAGGACAGGAAAGCGCCCATCAGATTTCCGAAGGCCGAGGATTGATTAGCTTTTGAAACTAGGCCAACCAGAACCTTAGGAGAGAAAGGTACGCCTCATTTAGTTCTGCCGCCCGCCTTTATTGTTGTGATCCCGGTGTCGATTTCTCGCGATTCCACGTTTTCATAGTAATGTTCGTAGGGCCTTCAGCCAAATAGCTCAGCCTTCCTTGGGGCGACTCGTCTAGTCGCCTCTAAGTCCGGCGTTTAGGGCGATCGTTCGCCAAACACGCGGCTCGGCCGCCATTTTGCGACACGCCACTTGTTGTTCGCCACGCGGGCGAACAAAGCGTAACTTGCCTTCTATTGTCCGATCTCGCCACCTTATACCAGGCGACTCTCGCGAGCATAAGTGATTGCATATATCTCATCTCTTTCGAGAGAGCTCTCTTGTCGCGAGCTTATGATCTGGTTGCCGTAGAGGCAAGGGGCTGAACACCTTTCGGGATATCTTTTGCGTTAGTCCTTCGGGGACCGAAACCCTAGTATCGCCGTTGTTAGATTGTACAGGGGCCTTCGTGGCCTAGGCTTGAACGCGCGCTAGCTCGAGCTGGTTAGGTGTAATTAGTTTTTAAGGCCGTATCGCCGGCCGTATTCGGAAATAAACGGTTGTTAGATTCGAACTCGTGTCGCGTGAGTTTCCTGCCTCGCAACGGGGATCCCGATTTCTCAAGTTCCCATCCCTCTCTACCTTCAAGAGGCCAGTCGGGCCTAGATTTCTTAACTTCCCCTGCCGAGTTTTGGTCTGTCCGAGCTCGTGTCGAGAATATTCCAGCTTATACGAGCGGCCTTCTTGCGAAGGCCTGGCGCCCAAAAGACACGAGACCGGAGAGGCTAACCTGGCCTAAGTTTGCCCTGCACGATTGCCACCCTCGCGACAGGCAGTAATCGTGCAGCTGGGAATACGGTGGCAGTAAATGAGATCCCTCAAATATGTCCCTTCTAACGGTGGATCCAGCCGCGAAGCTTTCTGTAGCATTTCCGTTAGGTAAAGTTGGAATGGCTCACCCGTTTGTTGCCGTCTATCAAAAACGTCTGCAATTCTTTCCCGTCTTGAGCGATGATCAAATTTTCGTAAAAATGCCCTTTCAAATTCTTCCCAGCTACGATAGCATGGGCTTGTTGCGATGTACCATTGAATCGCTGGGCCGCCTAATAGACGTAATATACCGCGTAACATATCATCCCCACTAATACCACGTGAGAAGCGAAGTGCTTCGATAACGTTAAGAAAAACTTCTGCATTTTCTCCTGGGGCTCCCTGAAATCTATGTGGCCAACTTAATATGAGTTGCGCAACATGTTTATTAAGTGGCGGCAAATTTTTTCACAATTCAGTACGCGCGGCGGAAAAATTTTTTGTGGTAGCCGATGTTTCCTGAAAAGGCAAGCTTAGTCGGGATGGGCCTGGGATCGCGTTTATGTTATCAGAAGTTTTGGTAGGAATGGGGGGAGGAATCCTTGCCGCAGAAACTTCAAATGTCGGCGAGGTGGATAGAGGACTATATTCGATATGTTCCGTTACTTTTGTTGGTAATTGTTCTGTGAATTCCTTTGGCGGAGAGATGGAAATCTGGAGCCGGTATTTTTAATTTTGTGGCCGAACGCAAGGTGCGATTGACTTCCTCAGTCAAAATAGCTACCTGGCGTTCCGGTGATCCGCCTTCCTTTAACATTCGCTCTATTGCCACTCTTAAATCGCGAATGCTAATTGTTTCGTCTTCGTTATGGACGATTTTTTCCGGTTCCATCTCTCTTCGCTTTTCAGAATCATTTATAATTTCTGTCAACGAAACTGGAATCTGAGCAGACATATCTAACGATATATCTTCCTCTATTATCTCCTCCCTGGGTGGTATTAGAGGACACTTGTCCGTTGGTGGACTAACATAATTAATTAATCTTGCTTTTAGTTCATCGATAGTTCCCTCTAAGTTAGTTTCTCCCCATTCGGCCAATCTATCCCGAATATCCTGTATGGGTAACCCTTCGTAAACCGAGAGTAATTCCCGAGAGGATATTCTACGCGACGTCGCAATATTTGAGAACCTTTATTTGAAGCTGAATGAGCACCACTGGCTCGTGCGCGCAATGTTTATGTTCAGCGTCTTACGCCGTTCGGGTAGCGAGAGCTAAGTTCCGCGGACAAAGGGGAATCCCCCGCTCCCCTCGTATACCTGACTGCTCGCACTGAGCTATGAGCTGGCTGGCATGTGGCGTTGGCTAGCAAAAAAAAAAACTTGCGTCGGAATATTCCGGCCGCTAGACCCGAATTCCTATGCTCGCATACGAAGCCCCGATTTCTATCAATCTAAGTTGGGCGCCAATTTTTGCCACCGTATTCCCAGCTGTATGATTAACGCCTGTCGCGAGGGTGGCAATCGTACAGGGTAAACTTAGGCCAGGCTAGCCTCTCCGGTTTCGTGTCTCTTGGGCGCCAGGCCTTCGCAAGAAGGCCGCTCGTAGAAGCTAGAATATTATCGACACGAGCTCGGGAAGGCTACAACTCGACAGGGGAAGTTAAGAAATGTAGGCCCGACTGGCCCCTTTAAGGTAGAGAGGGATGGGAACTATGAAATCGGGATCCCCGTTGCGAGGCAGGAAACTCACGCAACACGAGTTCGAATCTAACAACCGTTTATTTCCGAATACGGCCGGCGATACGGCCTTAAAACTAATTACACCTAACCAGCTCGAGCTAGCGCGCGTTCAAGCCTAGGCCACGAAGGCCCCTGTACAGTCTAACTACGGCGATATGAGGGTTTTCGGTCCCCAGAGGACTACGCAAAAGATGATGAAACAGGTGTTCAGCCCCTTGCCTCTAAGGCAACAAGATGATGGGCTCGCGGTAAGAGAGTTCTCTCGAAAGAGAAGAAATATGTACAATCAGTTATGCTCGCGAGAGTCGCCTGGTATAAGGTGGCGAGATCAGACAATAGAAGGCAAGTTACGCTTTGTTCGCCCGCGTGGCGAACAACAAGTGGCGTGTCGCAAAATGGCGGCCGAGCCGCGTGTTCGGCGAACGATCGCCCTAAACGCCGGACTTAGAGGCGACTAGACGAGTCGCCCCAAGGAAGGCTGAGCTATTTGGCTGAAGGCCCTACGAACAATACTAGAAAGACGTGGAATCGCGAGAAATCGACACCGGGATCACAACAATAAAGGCGGACGGCAGAACTACATGAGGCGTACCTTTCTTTCCTTCTCTACTGCTTGGCCTAGCTTCGGGAGCTAATGGATTTTCGGCCCTCGGAAATGCTGGTATATGCTCCTTTGTTCAGTAGGCTCTCTCTCTCTCTCTCTCCTCAGACTTTCGATTATTGCTTGGAATTTCGCTTGCGCTCTCTGCAACGGTCGCACTCTAAGTGACGAGAAAGAGCCTCTAATTTGCCTGGCCGCCTCAAGGAGCGCTGCACGCCCTAGCCTAGATCCCTATTGGCGCTCACGGTCAAGGCTGGTGTCGGGTTCGATCTCGCGCGCTGCGATCGATCTCGACTGGGTTCCTATTGCGAAGGCCGGCGCTCCGGCCTTCGTCCAGTCCAGGGGTGGCGTTTTAGCGAACGCTTTGGCGCCCGCTCGTCCGCCTTCGAAGAAGTCCCGGTCCCCCGTCGGTTATCATCAGGGCTCCTCCGTTCGTCCAGCTGCCCTCATGGCCACTCGGGCTGCCGGATATTTCCCCTCTGCCAGCCTTACTCTTCCGCGCATCGGTTCTCTTTCCTTCCTTGGCGGCCGTACCCGCCAAGACCTACGTGCCTCTCGGCGTTCACATAATGATTAGTATAGCTCATTTAAAAAAGGAAGTAAGGGAGTGGTGATTTTGGGATGTGAAACGGAAGAGAAAGTCGGAAGCCTGAAAGATACAATGCAGGATAAAATGGAAGAAAACTACAAAGTCACGGAACCAATACCGATAAAGCCTAAAGTAAGGATTTTGAGCGTGGAAGAAGAGGAGCTTAATATGAATGATGAAGACCTGATTGATACAATCAAAAGGCAAAATGGGATGGTGGAAAGCGACAGAAGGGAAATGAAGATAGTGAAAAGAATAACGAAAGTAAGGGACCAAGAAGGAGGAAAACGTGGAAGAGGTCAAGGCTCGGTCATAATGGAGGTAGATGAAAACACCCTACAAGAAATGCTGAAAAAAGGCAAAATCAATGTGGGGTGGAAGAAGTGTCCGGTCTTTAACTATGTGAATGTGAAGAGATGTTATAAATGTTGGGGTTATTATCATATAGCGGCAAATTGCACAAGGGTAGTTACATGTTATAATTGTGCAGGGGAGCATACAGCAAGCGAGTGTAGAGCGAAAGAGCGTAGATGCACAAATTGTAAGATGAAGAACCAAATATACAATCTAAAACTAAATACAGACCATGGTGCGCTTGATCGGGAGTGTCCAACATACAAGAGAGTGATACAAGAAGAGAAGAGGAGAGCAGGATGGATGGAATAGCAACCAAAGAAGGAAGAAGCGATATGGTATATAAACACGCAGAGCCTTATATAAATAAGCACATATAAATGAGATACGATACCAAGTAGCAGAAATTATTAAACCCGCAATCATAGCATTATCAGAGACGAGAGTGACCTGCGAAATCGGAGATGGCGAAATATATATAGTGGGTTATAGCGTAGTTAGGTGTGATGCGGAAAACAGAAGTACAGGTGGTGTACTCCTGTATGTAAGGGATGATGTTAAGTATGAGACGATAATAGTGAATAAAGTATAAGCAAACTACTGGTGTGTAGCGATAGAAATTAATGATAAATTATATAAGGGGGTATTTATGATAGTATACCATTCGCCAAGTGCGTCGGATGTAGAATTTTTAAAAAGGGTAGAGGATATGGTGGAAGATTTAACAATAAAGGACTGTATGATAGTGGGTGACTTCAATATAGACGTTTCAACAGAAACATTCTATAAAAGAAGGCTGATCAATGGCATGAGGAGTTTAGGTTTGAAGCAATATGTTGACAAACCAACAAGAATAACGAAGAATAGTCGAACCATAATAGATTTGCTATTTACTAATAAATACGAACAAGTAGAGGTAGTATATGAACCAAAGGTAACAGATCACGCGCCTGGGCGGTCCTCTCGAGAAAGTCGGTCGGCTGTACGGTGGAGTCGTCAGGTCGCAAGTCCTGTTCGGCTCTCCGGTATGGTCCGAGGCCTTATACGGCGCTGGCAACGCCGCTACCCGAGCTCGGGTGGGCCGGCTACACCGCTGTGTAGCCATAAGGACCTGCCGGGGATATAGAACTATATCCCACCGTGCAGCTAGTGTGGTGGCCCGATCTACCGCGTGGGAGATCGTAGCCCGCTCGCAGGCGCTCTATTACAGAGGCACCGAGAAGATGGCCGACTTGAAGCGCCAGTCCCGGCAGTACCTGGTGGACTCGTGGGTCAGCTGGCTCGACGAGCCCGGTATCGAGCCCACCAGGGCTGTCGAGGCTATCCGTCCGCATCTCCAACGCTGGGCGGATAGGGGTTTTGGGGGTGTCACGTACCGCCTGTGCCAGGTGCTCACCGGGCATGGTTGCTTCGGTGCGTACCTGGCCAGGATTGGCAGGGAAGCCACGACCCGCTGCCACCATTGTGCGGCCGGCCGGGACGACGCGCAGCACACGCTGGAATTCTGTCCGGCGTGAGCTGACGAGCGCGCCGTCCTGGTTGACGAGATAGGGAGTGACGATCTCGCGCCGTCGAGCATCGTGGGTCGGATGCTCGACGGCGCGGATCGTTGGGATGCGGTCGTCTCCTTCTGCGAGCACGTAATGCTCGCGAAGGAGACGGCCGAGAGGGCTCGGGAGCGGCAACGCCATCCCGAGCGGCGCGGGTCCTCCCGTATAAATAACCTTTTCTGAAACCTGACTGAGCTGAGCTTAATATTTTGCTTTCTTCCAGATAACTTTCCATCTGTTCTTTGACGAGTAGTTCCAGTACTTTTTCATAGAGAGGCAGCTGATTAATTGGACGTAAGTCACTTGGTTTGCTGGGATTTTGGACTTTTTTGTATGGAGTGACTATGGAAGTCTTCCACTCCTCTGGAAATAGTCCTGTTGTTAACGAGGTATTTATTAAGTCCAACAACGCATCGCCCATTGACTCACACACTAGAAGTAATATGTCTTTATTGATTCCATCGATGGTACCCTTGCCCTGTTCTAACTTTTCAATAGTTCGGTATAATTTATATTTGCTGACTGGTTGCAGTGTTCCCCATGTTTTTGTGCTACTAAAGTTCAGTCGGTTATATTGTTCAATATAAGTCAAATTATCTGGCTGTACTCTCGAGTTTATAATGCTTCCTATGCTCTCCAAGAAAAATTCATTTAACTTATTTGCTAATTCATTTGCTGAGCTTGGTGCCACATTATCTTCAAATACTATTTGCTTCCAATTGACGGTTTTATTTTTGTTCTTGTTTAGAATATTTTTAATTGCCTTTGACATGGCTTTGGGATTTTTCTGTGCATTTAATATCTTTAATTCATTATAAGATTTCTTTGTTTTCTCTATAAGTTTGACAGCCTCATTCCTCAATTTCTTATACTCCTTCCAATAGTTATTTGCCTTTGTAGTTTTGTAGAGTTTAAATATAGAGTCTCTCTTTCTTATCTTGTCTTTCATTTCTGCTGTAAACCACCTTTTTGAATTTACTTTTATCGTCACAGTCTTTTTCGGAGCTAGTGCATCAAGCGTATTGAAGATAGAATTTATCAGTATATTAGCTTTTGCATTTACATTGTCACATTCTTCGTCCTCTGATTTATCATGTTCATTAATTTGGTTATTTGTTTTTATTATCTGCCTATGATACGCGTCCCTTAAATTATTAATAAATAAATCATTATTCCAATCGTCAAAATTTCTTGTAGTCTTAATAGTGGTTTGTTTTGACCTCTCGACCTGTTTAACAAAAACTTTAAGCCAAGCATGATCTGAAATTCTTGGTGTATGGTCTATTTTACAATTAAGTTTGGTGTTTGAAAAGATTAAGTCAATCATTGTGCTACTTTTTGTCGTTATTCTAGTTGGTTCCTTAACCAGCAGCTTCATTCCTCTATTCAATAATAAATTAGTCAATTTATCCCCGTAATAACTTCGTCTTAACAGATCAATGTTAAAGTCTCCCATTACTAACAGGTTGTCTCCTTTCAATAATAATTTGTCGCATTGTTCTTCTAGAAAGTTTAGAAACGTCACGTCTGTTGAATTTGGGGAATGATACACTGCCAGTAAGTGTCCGCTGAACTGGTGTCCAAACACATTTAATGTGATACACCAGTAATTACCCTCAAGCTTGGCGATTTGGTTAACTTTGTATTTTACCTTTCTACGAATATATATCGTTACACCTCCGGTGAGTCTACTTTTGGAATCGCATCTAATGCAGTCAAATCCTTCTATACCTATTTCCTCTTCACTTATATCACTGCTAATTCTAGATTCAGTACATACAAGTATATCTATGTTACTATTGCACACTAGATAATGTTCTACTTCATCTATTTTATTAAGTAAATTCTGTACATTGATGCAAGTCAATATTCTATTCTCTATATCTGTTGTATGTTTTAATTGCTATTGTTTATTATTGATCTTTTTTACTACTTCCAGGTAACATGGGCAGTTTCTATCAGTGGCAGTGTGATCTTCTTGGAGAGTCGTCAGATTAGATTTAGTCTTCTTATTTACGCAATTTATACATTTAGCAGCTACTTTTATATTAGGGCAATTTTTACTGTCATGCTTTTCTGCGCAATGTTTACACGTAGTATCCTTTTTGCATGTTTTATGCGTATGGCCGTATCCCCAGCAATTATAACATCTTTTTATATTAGTCAATTCATATACATCATGACCCTTTAAATTCAGATATAATTTACCTTCGTCAATAAGATGCTTACGGCTCATACCACTCAACTCAAGTATCAGAGTTCCCTTTTGAATCATCTCTTGGTCGTTCTTGTAGCTAATTTTCTTAATTATTTTAAGATTTGCGTCATTTTTTAAAAGGGGATTCTGATCTCTTATGCAGTTAAGGATATCTTCGTCGTTTTTAATAATTAGATCAGGCGCTATTTTAACTATTTTTACTCTGGCTTTGCTCGTTGTCGACTCGAACACCTCTATTTCATCACCAAGCTTTTTTATAATTTCTGACTTTAGTTTATTACTCGCATCGTTTATATTGGCGCATTTAATAACGACTGTGCCTACTTGATTCGTTATTATCTCCTTGACCCCCATGCTTGCTGTAAATAAGTCAACCATACAAAAACATTAAAATGTAAAAAATGCGCCAAGTAGTTTGAGTTCCCGACAACATTGAAATATAACAAAAAAGATAATAAATATCATACGAGAAAGCCAAGTCTTTATTTAAAGAAACACCGATTTAACTCGCATTAGCAACGAACAATGAATTAACAATAAATTGTCACTTAATAATTTAAAAAACTTGGCGTATGCACGCTTCATTTGAGGCACTTTCTCTGATAATATTGCTAAAAGAACTTTTAAAGAAATTAAATTTTAGTAAAGTCAGTGTTTGGTAAGTCAGTTCCCATTATCTTTTTAAGTCGCAATGAAGTGAGCACACGCCAAGTTTTTTAAATTATTAAGTGACAATTTATTGTTAATTCATTGTTCGTTGCTAATGCGAGATAAACTGATGTTTCTTTAAATAAAGACTTGGCTTTCTCGTATGATATTTATTATCTTTTTTGTTATATTTCAATTTTGTCGGGAACTCAAACTACTTGGCGCATTTTTTACATTTTAATGTTTTTGTATGGATTTCATGTCTTTTTGTTAGTTAATGTCCTTGTACGGATTACAGATTATAGATCGGTAACGTAAACGCGACATTTGGCCATGGTGCCAACTGGTGTGAAAAAAGTGAAAGTCACATTTTTAGGAATTGCTGAATGACATGAATCGTAATCCGACTCGCCTTTTCGACGAGTAAAATGAGCAGCAAAATTCATATCTCCTGAATGACTGAACCGATTCGCTTGATTCTTGGCCCATTCGATTCAGAAAAATCGGGAAAGAAATACAAAATTGAGAAATAAATTCTTGGAGCTATAACTTTTTCATAAATCGAAGTGAAAGTTTTATAGCAGACGACAATCGCTACACTTCGGGATAAGTATCCTCGGTTGTCTCGCGCTGTCCTATACATATATACTGCGCCGTCCTATATATACTACTACTACTTGGCGCGAGACTCTACCGAGTTTCCTGATATTACTTCTAATTTCCTTTTCAATGTCCACGGTATTTTCTTTATTTTTATTTTTGCATTTAACAATGAGCGATGCCCTATTTGACTCAGCTACCTCTGCATAAGTTTTCTTAGTACTAGTGCACTTCTCATTTAATTTATACTTATTCAGCTCCTCCTTTAAAGCCCTAATTTCATTTTTTAGCTCCTGAAATTTGCGCTCCATCAGAGTTTCAATAAAGGTTTCTAATTTCCTGAAGTGTATTCCTAAGCCATCTAATAAATCTACCTCTCGCCCTTCCGATTCCTCTTTATCGTCAATTTTGAGCTTTTTTGTAGTTTTCGTCCTAGTCTTACCCTTAACATCATCTTTTAGGCAAATAGTACAGCCTATTATATTACCGGTCTCATCCTCGTTTTCGTATACGATCCTTGTCCCCTTGCATTTTTCATGGTAAGGTCGAGTGCATACTGGGCACATTGTGTCCTCATACACCACCTTTTTACTGTGGCAGCATTTGTTATTGATGAAGCTTGCTGCATTTATGCTCATGATGCCGATCGTATAGGTCTCTGGTATCCGAGAGGAGGAATTACCTCACTCCGATCAGGCAAGTTAATAACTTGTCCGATTTACACGGCGGCCCCAGCAGTAGAACACACTGTAAAACAGAGTTGAGGACTCGCACAAGCGACGTTAGTGTGTTTCAACTTTGAGTTGCTGTCAAAATTCTTAGGTTATGAAAATCGATGATTGATCGATAGTCAATTTATCACCTCTCCCCTCTGATTCCTCTCACGATTTTTATACTAGTGTATAGGGATTTCCGTCGTGCATGGACCACGGTAAGAATTAATCTCCTAGCGCGGGATGCAGCGGTGAATTTGAATTTCTTAGTAGGAGCAGTCTTGCATGCGATCCGTACTCACCGAGAGAGAGAGAGAGAGAGAGAGAGAGAGATTTTGTTATAATTATAAATAAATTTGTTATTGCAAATCATAAACATAAAGAGCAACAATAAATCTCGCCCTTCCCCTCTTCCCGTTTTTAGTAATGATAGAATAACGTAGCATAAACGTATTAAGCGTTTTCACGTCCTGTCAAAGATTTTAAATAAAATTTAAACGTTAACTTGACGCGTTGACTGCCTGATCAATAATTATGCGAGTTTGTTTGCATTGTTCCTGTAAACATAAATGAGTATGTGCGACAAAGGTGCTATTGCCATTTAAATTCTAGTCGTCTGGCTCCAATGTGTTAGTACTTACATGGATTGGCCAATCTTCGGAAGATTTGATGGTACAGGCACTTCACTTGAGAACGCTTTGCCGGATTTTGCATTTGACTCAGCATATCTCTATGCTAAAGGCGTTGATATTCATTGGTGAAGAACGTCATTCGATTATTTAGTTTTAAATGAATACTCGTTCCCATTGAACTTACGAAGCGGCGGCGGCACAACCACATTAAGGTGCCATTCTTATTAGAACTGATACGCTTCAAGTAAAAAATCAGCAAAACTTCAACAGTAGAAAACGCTAATAAAAAGGTTACAACAATGAGAATTCGAACTCTGGCTTCGTGGTTGAAAGTACAGTCGGCGAGTCGTCTTACAACTTACAACCAACACCACTGCGAGCATCGTGTTGGCTCTTGGTAGTTTATTCCTCACCTTCATTATTCATATTATATGCACTTGACACCAGTGACTCTACGTGTAGTCGATCGGTGATAATTGTATTCGTGTTTCATCCTCGAAAAAAAAATAACACGCCTCGATCCTAACCTTGGTTTCATCGTGAAACCGAAAGCACAGGTGAATCCAATAACTAAATGTCCATCCAGCACATAAGTACAAATAAATAGCCGCCATGTATTCCCCGTACACAAATCTTTCTACAGCTCGTTACTGGAAAGAAGGCGCCTGGCTCTAGAATCGGGAAAGAGTGGGACTGATGGACTACGCCTTACAAGGCTGAGAAACACCGCCTTTCCTATTTTTCCTCGGACGAAGCCCCTCACGGCCTTCACCTGGCCCTTTGTATACCTGGCAAAAATGGTGTCCGGCGCAGGTCAAATTGTTTCCTGCAGGCCAATAGAAACAAGACTACGGGTTGCCAATCATAAAACCTTTTGTTTCCATCCCTAAGTACCGTCCCTAAGTAATTTTGAAGGAGGAGGCAAATTTTTCGGCAAATCAGAGCCAGGCGTCTTCTTTCCAGTAACGAGCTGTACGTAAGAACGGTCCGGGCAATAATACGCGTCCAACCAAATTTTACACTTTGCAAGTTCATTTGTTTAAACATATTAATAAATTCGCAAAACCTGCAGAAGTTTCGCTCTCCGGGCTGCCGAACACTTTCGTGCTCTCTCAATGAGTTTTGCAAAACAGTTTGTTATAAACAAATTATAAACAAATTCTCCAAAATTGCAGAGGACTGTCCCCTTTACCTACAAAGCATTGCCGCGATGTCGCATTCGATTTTGCAAGGAATTTGTTATAAACAAATTATAAACAATTTGCAAAGCCGCGCGACGTGTGAACCGCGTGAACCCGCGAACTGTGCAGGTGCACACGCAATCTTAAAAGGCAGTTGCAAATTTCATTGTTATAAACAATTTTTATTTGCAATCGAGGTTAACCGGTTGGGTTCTGATGCAACTGGTACGAGTGACTGCGATTATGAAAAAAGCCCCATATTCTCATGGCGCTCCCGATCGGTCCGACCGTCGCACGTTCAGTTTAATTAAGTGCCATCGCGAAATAAAATATTTCAAATGCCACGTCGGATCCGCGCCTCCTCGTCCTCGTCAAATAGACTATTTAAATAGTTCGACGTCTCACCGGACCACTTCAATAGAGTGGCATCACTATTTTTCGGTACTGTCCGAGTCAAATGGTATTTTCAATGGGCTGTCGAGACCCCTGAAGATTTAAAATGGTATTCCCAAAGTATTTTATATACGCTAGAATATTTAGATGAAATCCCTAGAGTATTTTCCAAGCATGAGACTATTTAAATGGTTTACTACTGCCTATTTCGATGGTGGTACCTCTGAAATACCACGAGAAAATAATTGGGCTCAACATCGCACCAATTGGCAGCACCTATTTCGCCTGCCCTCAAATAAAATACTATTTCCAATAGGTACTTCAGATGCATGACTTATTTAAATAGTATTTCATTTCAATGATATAGTACCAAGTGCTCAAAATAAAATACTTTGCTTCCGGTTTAGATTCTTGAGTATTTAAAATGGTATTTTATTTGAAACTCCTACCTTTCGAGTATTTAAATAGTCATCTTTTTCAGTTGCACCACTTCAACTATTTTAAAATGCCATTCTAAATATATTCACCCAAATATTTTACCCAGCTCTGCCTGCAGCCCGTCCCGGGGGGCTCTTCCGAGGCCACCCGTGGATGCCTTAAAAAGCTTAGCCGCCGCGACGGCGTGGCCGGCCCCTCCTCGTTCCGGGGGGTTCAGATTTTCCGGGCGATGACCGTCTCTCAATACACACTACACACACACATACACAGACACACACATTCCCGTACACTTGCATTGGACGTTGATGGGAGGTATGGGCGGAGGCCCGCAAACTCACATTATGGAGAGAGCACAAACAGCAGATAGTTTTGAAACGTGCAAAGATTAGTCGTGGAGATTCCCAGCTCCAAGAAGGGAGAAGAGGAGGGTGGCAGCACGGTTACCCATTCCGTCAGCAGAATGGGGCCGCCTGCGACACCCTCCGCTCGTAAAAAGAAGCGGAGGCGAGTGGTCGTCCGGCCCACGGAGGACAGCGCGGGCGGGACCGATGACTCAGACACGTCCGTCGCCTCGGTGGTGTCGGTGACCGAGAGGGCCGCGCCGGGCTGTTCGGTGGTGTTGAGCCGCCTGCCCGACACGGTCCTCTCCCGGCGCGCCTCGGTGACGTCGGGCGCTTCCGCCGGCGAGGGATCCGATGCCTCGATAGCATCGGGCTCCTCACGGCCCGGGGGTTCCCGGCGGAAGAGGAGGCCCCAATCCACGGGGGAGGAGGGCGCCGTGTCGGCACAGGCGAAGAAACGCCTAGTCGACGCGGCGCCCGACGGGAGCGAGCCCGAAGCGGGCCAGCCCCTCGGTGGCCCGCCAGACGGACCTGAGGAAGAGAGCACGGCTCAGGACCTCCTGTGGGAGGCGAAGACCGCGCGCAAGATGCGTGTCAGTAGCTCCGCTGACGTGGGTGCCGACATTATTAAGGCTATGGACGAGGTGCGCCACCTGGCGGCCACCTCGACAAAATTAAAAACCACCTATAAGCGGAGGCTACGAAAGGCTGCCCAGACGGGAGTCATGGGCGCATCGGAGTTGGCAGCCAGGGCCAACTGCGATGGAGATGCGGCGGCCATTAGGGCCGACAATAGGCGCCTGAGGGCCAGCATAGCGGACCTGGAGAGGGAGCTACTCTCCCTCTCCCTAAAGGTCGAATTCCTGGACCGCCAGGGGGTGGGACCATCAGGCGCCCAGGCGACCGCATCCCGGCCCCCGGCGAATGTGGGCTCCGCTGGCCTCGCTCTCGATCAGAGAGCGATGGTGCAGATCGGGGCCCTCATGGAGGCCAAACTGTCCGTTTTTCGGGAGGAGCTCTTCCCGGTGCGGGCAGTGAGGCCTCCGCTGGGGGTTGTGAGGAATTTTCCTGGGTGTTACGTGAGGACCTGGGTTAGGAGAGAGAGAAGAAAAGAAACTAGTCTGGTTTTGAGGAACAATTCACAGTTTATTTAAACCTCGTCAGAGGAACACCGAAAACACAATGAATAGTCGCGAGGAACACCAAAAACGTAGCACACGCAGTACTGCGGAATTTCCGCGTACAGGATAGCCGATAGCGAGGATTAACCGCAGTTTAAGACAAACTTGAGGAGCCCGAGCTGACCGTTAATCGAAGATATCCGAACCGAGAGCAAACAAAAACACGTCCGTTCTGCAGCTGATCGAGGATCGGAGAGAGGGCCGAAGCGAGCGACACGCCGTGTTGCCGGAAGCAAGAGGGGAAAAATCCGCGAGCGACGCGCAACGTCGCTCGAGCTGCCACCACTCGTCAGAGGGAAGTGGGAGGAAATTCGCCAGCGCCGATGCCTAGCGATCCGCACTAGGCACCGGAGCTCCTAATCCCTTATCGACTCGCTTCGCCGCTTAATCGCTTAACCTATGGTCGCTGCGACCGAATACTGGGGCTGCTCGGGAATAGAGCTACCCGCAGCCGGTTGCCCAGGAAAACTCGAGAAATGTTATTTTTCAAAGCGCGAAACGTGAGTCCAGACGGGACGCAAAATTAAGCCCTGATTCTCGACTGCAATTCCGGAGAACCTACAATCTGGGCGCCAGGTACCCCGCGGTACCACGATAACGGAACGAACTGGCGTTTAGCCGCACACCGTTTCCGGAGACTTGGAGTCGGGTTTCTTTATGCGGCAGCTCAGAGTTGACTTCTTGAGAGCACAGTGGATTCGGCAGGAGACGCAACCAAGACAGATTTGCTATTATTTCGAGACTTTATTAGCTCTTCTTAGATGGAGATTTGACAGAGTGTAGTGCAGTGACGGACTTCACTCACGGGCGTTACTAGGCGTCCGTTAGGAGCAAGCTACAAGTTTTACAACTATTGTTAACGACGGCCAGACCAAAGGGAATCGAAACGTCTCGGGACGACGAGACGAGCGGAAACAAATCTGCGAGCTACTGCTAGTATAAAGTCTCGGGAGTCCTCCAGGAAGGTCGACTATAGTTACGTGGAACTTGCAACTTAAACTTACAAGACTCAGCCAGGACAATCCCCGGGCTGGCCAATACGTGAAAGACGAGATAATTAAGTCCGAAGATTCGGCTCTTACCTAATGCTGTTTAGGATATCTGGTAGTGACGAGACACACACTTTAATCGAAACTATACTGATTACTTTCCACGCAACGAATGTCCGCTCCTTACTCGCGCGGGACTTTAATAGACTTGAGCCTATGATTCCTCCCTGCCCCTGACTTTGGCCGATCATGCCACCTAACGCAGTCCGGACGCCAAGGTTCGGGGAGCCTCCGCACAGGGCCGTACCCCTGCGCTGTAGGAAGATCCTAGCGGCCGCTGCCGATGAATCCTTCCTCCTGGATGTGCCTTCCCGACCGCCCAGAAATCCTTTTTTTTTTTTTTGACGCAGTGAAAATCCCTGAACGGATACCCCGTCTCTCTGGGGGGAGAGGCGGGGTTATGTGGGGCTTGCACCCACTAAAAACACTGCGGTGACCTCGAAGACATGACGGGGCGGGCCCTGGGGAGACCAGAGGATGCTACCAGGACCCGCCCCTGTCTTGGCACTGGTAGTGCCGCCACATGCCCGGGGGGGAGGAAATGCTCTCCCCCCGTTCGATACACTGTTGTTGCCTGGGCGATGGGCGGGCCACACGCCCATCACCCCTTTCACGCGGCCGGAGTGCAAAGGAGGGACTCAGCCCCCCAGCTAAGTCCCCCCGTCGACCGCGCGGACGTTTTTGTGCCGCGGGAGAGCCGTGGCTCTCTCCCGCGGCCGTCCCCCGTAGATGTTCCGGAAGGAGGGGAGGGAAGAGGAGGTGGCGACACCATCAGGGTGGCGCCTGGAGGTCGGGCCTCCTTCTCCTCCCCCTGCCCCTCCGCCCGGGGGGCCCACGCCGCTCGGGATGGCGTTGCCGCTCCCGAGCCCTCTCGGCCGTCTCCTTCGCGAGCATTACGTGCTCGCAGAAGGAGACGACCGCATCCCAACGATCCGCGCCGTCGAGCATCCGACCCACGATGCTCGACGGCGCGAGATCGTCACTCCCTATCTCGTCGACCAGGACGGCGCGCTCGTCCGCCCACGCTGGACAGAATTCCAGCGTGTGCTGCGCATCGTCCCGGTCGGCCGCACAATGGTGGCAGCGGGTCGTGGCCTCCCTGCCAATCCTGGCCAGGTACGCACCGAAGCAACCATGCCCGGTGAGCACCTGGCACAGGCGGTACGTGACACCCCCAAAACCCCTATCCGCCCAGCGCTGGAGATGCGGACGGATAGCCCCAACAGCCCTGGTGGGCTCGATACCCGGCTCGTCGAGCCAGCTGACCCACGAATCCACCAGGTACTGCCGGGACTGGCGTTTCAAGTCGGCCATCATCTCGGTGGTGGCGACTCCCCGTTGCCGCGCGTCGGACAGGCCTCTGTAATAGAGCGCCTGCGAGCGGGCTACGATCTCCCACGGGGGAGATCGGGCCACCACACTGGCTGCACGGTGGGATATAGTTCTATATCCCCGGCAGGTCCTTATGGCTACACTGCGGTGTAGCCGGCCCACCCGAGCTCGGGTAGCGGCGTTGCCAGCGCCGCATAAGGCCTCGGACCATACCGGAGAGCCGTACAGGACTTGCGACCTGACGACACCACCGTACAGCCGACCGACTTTCTCGAGAGGACCGCCCAGATTGGGAAGGAGCCGGCATAACGCGCCGGCCGTCTTCTCCGCCCTGGGAAGGATCCTCTCGAAGTGCTCCTTGAAGCGCCAGCGGTGGTCGAGGTGAACTCCGAGGTACTTAAAGCACCCCTTCACCTCGACCAGAGTGTCACGCACCATGATCCCGGTCTCCGGAAGCCCGGCGTGCAGACTCCGAGGACGGCTGATCCAGGCCGCCTCGGTTTTCTGCGGGGCTACGCGGAGACCCAGGCTCTCCACCTCGGCCACGACCCGCGCGGTTGCCAGACTCGCGAGACGGCTCGTCCTTCTCCAGTCCTCCTCGCTGGCCAGCACTAGAGTGTCGTCCGCGTAGCAGACCAGTGCCGTACCAGCGGGGAGGGCGGCTCGCAGGACTTTGTCATACCCGAGGTTCCACAAGAGGGGTCCCAGGAGCGATCCCTGCGGGACACCTCGGGTAACGTCGTTGACCCCCAACCGGCCACCGGCGGCCGGAAAGCCGACCGTCCTATCCGACAGGTAGGCGCGGACGACCCGCTGCAGGTACAGAGGCACCCGGTGGTACTCGAGCGCCTCCATTATCCTGCCTCAGGGGAGGGAGTTGAACGCATTGACGATGTCGAGCGAACCGCCCAGAAATCCTGCGGTGTGGCCCACACCGCCCTGGAAGTCCTTCGCGGGCTGCTATCATCCGCAGTGGAGTCTCCACGTCGAGCCGGAATCTCGTGGCTGCTGGTGACGGAACTAAAGATGGTTGTCAGCGGGTTGGAGGAATTGCTACGCCCTTGCTCAACGGTGTCTAAATGGCTCAAGCGAATTCAAAGAGTATTAGGAGCGGAACATCAACTTTCGCTAGTGATTAACGGACGACCTTGCCTGGAGGCTATGTTGTTTTCCCTAATTTGCGGTTCCGAGTTAGCCTTCCGGTCTTATGCTTGGGTTGGGGGAGGACACTTCGTCACAGGGTCAAGGCGGCAGCGCCAACGGGCCATACCGCGCCCGCTGCTCCGCCAGCCAGCATGGCTCCGGCGACGGACGGAACCACCCGTCGCCGAAAAAAGCAAAAGAAGAAGGGGAGGAAAGGGGTGACGGGCGGGACTGGTGGTCCACCCGCCCAAACCCCACAAACCTCCCCGAGTGTCCCACCACCGCCCGCACCTCCCACGCAGGGAGAGACGTGGGCGACGGTGGTGGGTCGCAGGCGGAAGGGCGACGCGGGTCGCAGCGCTCCGCCACCTTCTCGTGCCCCGGCGCGGGTTGAGAGGGGGGTGAAGGAGGCGAAGGCGTCCAAGGTGGTGCCTGGACGCCCTCCGAAGACCGCAGCAGTCACGCTGACGGTCCCGGAGGGGTCCAGGCTCACCTACGCGGAGGCGATGTCCAGGGCGCGCGAGCAGATCAGGCTCGCCTTTCAGGGAAAGATTTTGTCAATATGATCCGACTGAGGATCAACGCGATGCCTACTAAGTCTAGGACGACGAGAGGACGGCGCGCCGACCGGCTGTGGCCACTTAGAAACTCTCAACCACATACTGCAGATGTGCCATAGAACGCACGAGGCCAGGATAAGGAGACACAATGCGCTGACAACCTACGTCAGCAGAGGTCTCAGGCAAAAGGGCTACAACGTCGAGGAAGAACCCCGCTTTAACACCGTGGACGGGGTAAGGAAGCCAGACATCGTGGCCAACCGAGGAGTCACGGCTTTTGTGCTGGATGCCCAAGTCGTAGGAGAGCAATCCAACATGGCGAGGGCACATAAGAAGAAGACGGACTACTACGGGACGAACAACGACCTGGTGAACCAGATCAAGACCCGGTATGCAGTAGAAGAGGTCCGATTTTCTTCAATCACGATGTCGTGTCGCGGGATTTGGAACCGCGAGTCAATGGAGGACCTGATTGGCTATGGACTTATTAGGAAGAAGGACATCAAAGTGATGTCAACCCGCTCGCTTGTCGGAGGCCTAATATCTTTCTCCGTATTCAATAAGCTGACGAGCGTTCGTAGGAGGACGGACAGGGTTGGCGTTGGGTAGACGGGCGTCTCCGTCACGGGCTTAAAGCCGCGCTTTCTTCTCTCTTCTATTTTTTTTTCTTTTTCTATCATTCTCTTATCTATCCCTTTCCTTTCCGGGTGCTGCCTGCCCTCTAGGCATAATAACTGATACACTGTAAAATGTAAATGATGAAAAATAGCCAAATGCCTCGTCATCTAATTAGTGACGCGCATGAATGGATTAACGAGATTCCCTCTGTCCCTATCTACTGGCGGGAGTAACTATGACTCTCTTTTCGGTGTGGGTTGAGGCTGCCTAAGTGGGGAGTCCCCCTGCTCTGTGCTCGGGTTTCCCGAGACTTAGCGGTGGTGTGGCGTACTCTGCTGGGTGGGCTCGGCCGGTCGCTTGAGGTGTCGGGCGTAAGCCTAGTATTCGAGACATCGCACTTAGCCCCCTTGGGTGTTAAGAGACATATGTTACAGCCTTCGTGATGCGTTTCAGGCCTCCCTGTTGGCCCTTCAGCCTCTCTGAGCCAGCCGAACTCCACCTCCATGTGGTTCCTGCCGGAAACTCCGGCTGGTGAAAGCCCCTCGGGGCGATTGCCGCCGGAGGCCCACGGAGTTAAGGCGCCCCACGGGCCGCAGAACTTCCGCTTAGGGTAGTTATGCGGTACGGGTCTAACGCACCCGGGGTACCCGAGTGAGATATAGCGGTACTGACCATCTTGGCAGGTGAGTGATGGGAGAAGAATTCCGAAGGGGCGAGCTGAAGCGGGTTCGCGTAGAGGGTACAGCGGATAAAATGGGTTGGGCGATCCCATGCCGCCACATAGTACACAGGCCCGGGTTGACAGAGCCAAGTCGACCTGGCTGCCTGACCAGGTGGTGTATAATCTCGGCGGTGTCTGTAGTGCCGGGTGGCGCCCGGGAAGGGCCCTGCAGCACTGAATCGGGGGGCTTCGCCGAGGCCACTATGCTCCTGCTGACGTTCACATGCCCCAAGACGAAGGACTCTTCTGGATCAAGCCTGTCGCAGCCGCACGAGAACCCTGAGCAAAACATTACTTACTTTATGAAATGACGACTATTAAGAAGAACGTTCTAAAATCGCCAAAAGCAAAAACCGAGCTCCCTAGCTCACAAGATGAAGAGGATCATGCATCCTGCTCGAAGATGGACTTTACGTCCGACTCTGAGTGCCAAAGAGACTCGGCACAGGGCAAAAGAGTCAAAAAGCAGAACAAAAGGAAGTTGCTTAGCCCTCCAGAGACCTCAACAGCGGAGGAAAGCAAGAAGAAAAAGAAGGAAGCCGAGAAACCGAAGACGCTGCAAAGACAGGCTCGCAATATTAAGAAAGAAATCATTGCCTTCCTTTCAAATCCATCTATCAAGGCCTCAGCTGAGGCAATCTTACACGTCAGCAAACAACTTGACCAATTGACGGACACAATAAACAGCCTGGCACACGAGAACGCCTATCTGATAGGACGGTTGGACGAGCGTAATGACATCGCTGAGAAAATGCCACAAACGTATGCTACCGCACTTAAGGCCGACACAGCTGCCCCCAGAGTACCGGGTATTAACAACCCAAAGAAAGCCATTAAAAAACCATCTCAGGTTGTACTAATACAGCCAAACCTGGACAATGCAGCCGTCAAGAAAAGTGACGACACGAAGGCGCAAGTAATGCAACTATTCAACTCTAGGGCTGACAACATGCATGTCACAAATGTACGTAAAATCAGGGACAGAGGCATCCTCATCGAGACCGAGCATGAGGAAGACTTACAGAAATTCATTACCAGTCCTAAGCTAAAAGAAAATGGCTTCAAAGCGGAAAAGCCTGGGAAAAAGCTCCCGCAAGTCATTATATACAACGTTCCCACCAGCTACGACGAGAATGCAATTAAGGACTGCGTATTTGAGCAGAACATTGCGCATCTCCAGTGCCTCACGAAGGAACAATTTAACTCTGGCTTCAGGCTCGCCTTTAAAGTTGGCAAACGAAGAGAAAACCTCACCAACTGGGTTGCTGAAACTTCGTCACAGGTCCGCACTATACTCAGGAAACAAGGCAAGGTTTTCTTTGACTGGAACTCCTGCAACGTTAAGGATTACATCGGCATCAGTCGTTGCTACAAGTGCCAAGGCTACGGACACGTGGCCAAATACTGTAAATCGGAACAAGTTGTATGCGGACATTGTGCGCAATCTGGGCACAAAATCACGGAATGTCCGAGTAAAAACAAGCCTGCAACATGCGCAGCCTTTTTTTTTTTTTTTTTTTTTCGTGGGGAAATCCTCATGGACCCCCCGCCACCCTGGTGGGGGCGGAGGGGGAGTGCCGGACTCCTACCGGCTAAAACCCCACGGTGGCCATCCTTCGCGCGTAATGGGGCGACACCGGGAACTCTTGTCGAACACTACCGGTGCCGCCCCGCGCCCGCCCCCTTCTGGGGGCACTTCTCGTGGAGGGGGTTAACCATCGCCCCTCTCGCTCGCGCGAGAGAGGGAGGCGCCCCCCTCCGAGCCCGGGAGGGCACGGCTCGACCCGCTCCTTCACTAACCGTGAAGGAGGAGCGAACCGCGCCTCCCGGATCACCAAAAAACCCAAATTGGGCGGGACGCGCGACCACTACACGCCCCGCCCCGCCTCGGGGCCGCTATAGGCGGGCGGCAGAGCCACCACTCTGCCGCCACACGACCCCTCGGCACGCACCCGGCCCGTCAGCGGGTTGAGATCCGCCACAGGGCCGGGGCGTCGCTCTTACTGCGGGGGGACTCGATCCCCCCGCGCGGCACGGCGGCGAGGACGGGCCCTCTCCAAGCGGAAGGGGTCCGTCCTCTCTCGCCGCCGCTCCGCCTCCTCCTTGTGGAGGAGCACTTCCTCGCAAAAAGCAAGGAAGGCCCTCCACGCCCTCTCGCTGCCGAGGATCTCCCTGACAATCCTCGGCAGCGAGAGATCACCTCCAACGTGTCGGACCAGGACGCGGCGCTGATCGCTCCAGGCAGAACAGTCCTGGAGCGTGTGCTGCGCCGTGTCCCGGTCCCCGTCACAATGCTGGCACTGTGCCGTCGCCTCCTTCCCGATGCGACACAGGTACTCACCGAAGCAACCGTGCCCGGTGAGCACCTGCGTCGCACGGTAGGAGAGTTGACCCCTGCCGCGACTCAGCCAAGCTTCGAGGCTCGGCAGAATCGCCCCGACGGCTCTGTGGCGGGAGTGTTCTGGATTCTCCAGTCTCTCCCGCCACATCTCAACAACGAGCCGCCGGGTCTGACGCTTCAACTCCGCGACCGACCGTTCCGTGGGTGTTCCGCCCCCGTCTCGAAGGGCGCGAAGACCAGCGTAGGTCCTCGCGTCCCCCGCCGCCAGGATATCCAGGGGCGGAAACCTCGCTAGGAGGGTTGCCGACGCCAGGGAGAACATGCGCAGCCTGCAAGCGCTTCAACAAACCAGCCGACCACGCAATCACGGACAAAACCTGTCCGGCCTTCAAACATGCACAGGAAATAACCATCTCCAAGATCGACTATGGCCTCTAACTTATCCATTTCCAACCTGAACATTGTTCAACTGAATGCCAGGCGATCCAAGAATGTCGCAAGTGAAATTGCACAGCAGGCTGCAACCTCCCAAGTGGACTTCCTGCTCCTTCAAGAACCATATACATACAGAGGCAAACTCGTTGGGCTCGGCGTCTCTACAACAATTATTACTGGCTCTGCGCCAGGGGATACTCCATGGACAGCTATAGCAGTGGTAAATCGTGACACCGAAATCATGGCACTCACTCACCTCTCCAACGCGCACACTGTGTGCGCCGAGGTAAAACACGACTCTCGTAGTCTCTACCTGGTCAGCCTCTAGTGCCAGCCATCTCAACCTCTCACTCCTCACTTGAGGCAACTCGCTGCAATCCTTGACGCACTTAAAGGCCAGCCACTCATCATCTGCATGGACGCAAACGCCAGGTCCAGCCTGTGGCATGACACCTTGGATGACTCGAGGGGTAACACCCTTGGGGAGTTCATTATTGAACATTCTCTGTACATACTAAACGAAGAAGGCAACCCTCCAACCTTTGCCTCGGCACATGGAGTGTCGTGCGTCGACATCACCTTGGCCACAGGGGCCGCCGTGGGACTGGTTCATTCCTGGGAGGTCCTGGAAAAATGGTCCACAAGCGACCACAACGCGATCTCTCTGACGCTTAGACGCCAGCCCGTCACCTCCAAGTCCTATCACACCATTGGGCCATACAACATTAGAAAGGCTGACTGGGAGAAGTTTGCCCAAGCACTCAGAAACGCCGCACCACATCTCCCCGAGGATCCTCACGATCTTCGGTCGACCAAAGCTGGAATTCATGCACTTGAATGCACAATAAGAAAGGCCTCCAACACAGCCATCCCGCGAGCAAGGCACTGCACGCACAAAGTTCGGTGGTGGAACTCAGAACTTACCTCACAGAAGAGAAGAGTCTACAGAGATAGAAAGCGCGATCCTGAACTTAAGAAGGCCCTCAAGACCACGTACTACAGAAACAGAGCTGCCTACCATAGCCAAATTTACAACTCCAAACAAGACAGCTGGCATAAGTTTGTTACCTCTCATGGTAACGAAAACCCTTGGGGCTTTATCTACAAACTCCAATGCGAGAGACTCAAACTTGACAAATGCTTCTCCAACTTCCAAAGTGCAGACCGTCACTCCACCACATGGGAAGAGGCCAACTCTATCCTGCTCCACGGACTCATTCCGGATGACCGGACTGATAATGAAACGGCATCACACGCTGCAACTCGCCTCGCCATACAGCTACCTCTGGATACCCCAGACGCTGAATCCTTCACCATGGAAGAACTTAAATCGGTCCTCCTCAAATGTAGGCTGCGAACTGCCCCAGGAATCGACAACCTGAATGTTGAAATAATCAGAGCATCGTATGGTCCCCTCGGGCCCTACATGCTTAAAATCTTTAACGCATGCTTACAGCACGGCCTTTTCCCTACTCGCTGGAAACGTGGGAAAATAATCTCAATCCTCAAGGGACCGGATAAAGAGAAGAATAATCCTAAGTCCTACAGACCCATCTTCCTTCTCCCTGTCATGGGAAAAGTGCTTGAGGGGCTTATTCTCAAAAAACTTAATGATGTCATCAACCACCAACGCAGCTCTCCTCACCAATACGGCTTCCGAAAAGCCCGCTGTACGGAAGACGCCATAATGGCTCTGCGCAACGCAGTTGAGGCAACAACTGAAACCTACGCGCTGGCAATCTTTCTGGATATAAGCGCTGCCTTCGACAGTGTCTGGTGGCCAGCTGTCCTCCATGAACTCCGTATGCGGCAGTGCCCAAGAAACATATATAACCTTATCAAGGACTACTTCCACGGAAGGATGGCACTCATCGTGCGAAATGCAGCTCGGATCACCAAACCTATTACCAAGGGCTGCCCACAAGGATCTCTCCTTGGACCAACACTCTAGAACATAACATTTGATTCCAACCTCAATGCCCTGGAGACCGCAGGCATTGAGACCTTCGCATATGCTGACGATCAGGACATTTTGATCAGAGGATCTTCCCGCCTGGAACTGGAACGCAAGGGCAACATCGCTATGAGCCTTGTTGACTCATGGTGCAACAACAACAAGATGCAGCTCTCAACATCCAAAAGTGTCATGATGCTGCTACGAGGGAAACTTGACATGAGACGCCCGCCGCTCATCCACATCAAGCAAAGCAGAATCAAAGCAGTACAGACATTTAAATACCTTGGGGTCCATATAAAAGAAGGATTCTCCTTCACTCCGCATGTATCCATCACCTGCAGCAAGGCTCAAGGCCTCTTCGGTAAGCTCACCCGAGTTGCCAAGAGAGACTGGGGCCTCAACTTCCGCTCAATGATTACTATCTACAAGGGCCTATTTGTCCCGATCGTTACCTACGCAGCAGCCACCTGGTATGACAAAATTAACGAACGGCAAAAAACCAGATGCCTGGCCAGTGCCCAGAGGAAGGCCCTCCTTGGGGCAACCAGAGCCTACAAGACAGTGTCCACTGCGGCACTTCCAGTCATCGCGGGCGTCCTCCCCATCAATGAGGAACTTAAAAGACGACAGCACGCCTACTACCTGAGGAAAGGCATTCCCTTCCGCCTTGGCCAGCTCACCTTCGACGGTCTTCCTGAGCACAAGGATGAAGCATGGACATCCATCAACAGCACTTCCATCACTGACGGGCAAAACTCCTGGGAAACAGACCCAAAGGGCAGGGAAACATATCAATACTTCCCGAACGTCTTGGAGAGACTCAAAGCTTACTGGATCCAGCCGACACACTACACAACACAATTCCTCACTGGACATGGCGACTTCAAAGCAAAACTCCACGGCTTAAAACTCTCTGACACAGAGACATGCGAATGTGGAGACCGAGAGACAGCCGAGCAAATCCTGCTACACTGCACAATCTACGATCAGCAAAGGGACAACCTCCGACGGGACCTCAGCCAGGTTGGACTTGTCCTAACGAAGCAGAACCTCACCAAGAAGGATGCATACAACATCTTCTGCACTCACGCCAAGTCACTCCTCGATTGCAAGTGCGAGCGAGCGGCTTTACTAGGACATCCCGAAGCTTCTCGAGAAAGTCGGTCGGCTGTATGGTGGAGTCGTCAGGTCGCAAGTCCTGTACGGCTCTCCGGTATGGTCCGAGGCCTTATGCGGCACTGGCAACGCCGCTACCCGAGCTCGGGTGGGCCGGCTACACCGCAGTGTAGCCATAAGGACCTGCCGGGGATATAGAACTATATCCCACCGTGCAGCCAGTGTGGTGGCCCGATCTCCCCCGTGGGAGATCGTAGCCCGCTCGCAGGCGCTCTATTACAGAGGCCTGTCCGACGCGCGGCAGCGGGGAGTCGCCACCACCGAGAAGATGGCCGACTTGAAGCGCCAGTCCCGGCAGTACCTGGTGGACTCGTGGGTCAGCTGGCTCGACGAGCCGGGTATCGAGCCCACCAGGGCTGTCGGGGCTATCCGTCCGCATCTCCAGCGCTGGGCGGATAGGGGTTTTAGGGGTGTCACGTACCGCCTGTGCCAGGTGCTCACCGGGCATGGTTGCTTCGGTGCGTACCTGGCCAGGATTGGCAGGGAGGCCACGACCCGCTGCCACCATTGTGCGGCCGACCGGGACGATGCGCAGCACACGCTGGAATTCTGCCCAGCGTGGGCGGACGAGCGCGCCGTCCTGGTCGACGAGATAGGGAGTGTCGATCTCGCGCTGTCGAGCATCGTGGGTCGGATGCTCGACGGCGCGGAGCGTTGGGATGCGGTCGTCTCCTTCTGCGAGCACGTAATGCTCGCGAAGGAGACGGCCGAGAGGGCTCGGGAGCGGCAACGCCATCCCGAGCGGCGTGGGTCCCCCGGGCGGAGGGGCAGGGGAAGGAGAAGGAGGCCCGACCTCCAGGCGCCACCCTGATGGTGTCGCCAGCTCCTCTTCCCTCCCCTCCTTCCGGAACATCTACGGGGGACGGCCGCGGGAGAGAGCCACGGCTCTCCCGCGGCACAAAAACGTCCGCGCGGTCGGCGAGGGGGGCTCAGCTGGGGGGCTGAGTCCCTCCTTCTGCACTCCGGCCGCGTGAAGGGGTGATGGGCGTGTGGCCCGCCCATCGCCCAAACAACAACAGTGTATCGAACGGGGGGAGGGTCTCTGGTCTCCCCAGGGCCCGCCCCGTCACGTCTTCGAGGTCACCGCAGTGTTTTTAGTGGGTGCAAGCCCCACATATCCCCGCCTCTCCCCCCACAGAGACGGGGTATCCGTTCAGGGATTTTCACTGCGTCAAAAAAAAAAGTACATCCCGAAGCTGAACTGGACAAAGATTGGAGATAGAAGGAAGAAAGAAGAAACAGCAATAACCAATTTACAACTAGACCGAACAACAGGAACATTAGCTCGCTAGATAGTACTTAGACTCAATTTTGCAGACAGACGATGATAACGCTGTCCTTAAAGTAGCATACAAGGGGACCGGTGATATGAACTTGATGAGTCATATTCACTCATCACTCCCAACGGTAGCGATTGAGACGGTGAGTGAGAGTGAATTAAAGAAAATCAGAGAGTGTAAGAAGTTTGGTGACTTAGGCCTGAAAGTTGAACTGCCTCGAAAGATTGTATATGATGTGCCGAATGACACGACGAATGGGCAGTTTATGCGCTGTGACGGGGCAAGCTAGCCTCGCCACAAGAATACTCCTCACCCCCGCAAGGGAGGCCAGGGGAACGCCCGCGTGGCCACTCTCTCTCTCTCTCTCTCTCACTCGCCCGAGCGTTCGGGCCTCGTCACCATCGTTGCTCCAAGGCAGGCACAGGCAAATAAGACAGGCACTAATGCGAATTTGGAACGCCGAGAGGCACCTAGGTGAGCGCGACGGACTGAGCCGCCTAGTGGAACGGCTGTCCATTAGGCGTGGAGATAAGTTCGGCTCCGAGGATGGTCAATCCTCCCAGGCCGAGCGAGCTGGGGCCAGCACACGGGACGCCGGAGCTGCCCTGGAAGACGGACGGCCAACCCGAGCACGTCGGAGCGAGGAGTTGGGAGCCCGTCACTCCTGATGTCGACCGAAAGGACAGCGGTCTCAAGCGGTCGATAGAAGAGGTCGAAGTCGATCCTAACGCGCGGGGTCGATTGCGACACCGCCTAATGGATGGAGCCACGGGAGGATTCGAGGGGTAGTGGCGCTGAGGGTGTGAGGCTACGTAGCGAAATAAGGACTCTCTCTCGTCACTCAGATTGCGACTGTCTTAGCGACAACTTGCGTACCAGAGCCTATATCCTAGTTGTGTTGAGTGACGAGGGAGAGAGAGAGAAAACCGACAGCTAAAAGATTACGACCGGACGACCGGACACCCGACTAAGTTCCAGTGAGCCTGGAAAGGGAAAGCCGGCGAATTAAGGAGGAGTTAACGGCCGCAAGCCGTAGTAAAGTCACGGTAAGCCTCACACCTTCGTGCCCTTCCATTAGATTCTTTGCGTAAAAGTTCCGAGCCCAGTAGTCGGGTTCCTCGCAATTGTGGTATTTATTGTTAGAGTCAAATAAGCCTGTAACTGTCCTGCCTTCCTTGGGGCGACTTCGCGAGTCGCACTGAGTCACGCGGTAGCACCTAAGAATCGCGTTCGCCAAATCAAGTGGTGGCCATCTTGCCACTTGTTGCCGGGACCGCTCGGGAGATTTTCCGCTTGTGCGGCATTGCGGATCCCGCTTACTTCGGCCGTTTCAACGCGCGATTCTTCACATTTCCGGCCGCTTCTCGGCCGCACTCTTGACCACCCGCTACCGCGGGGTTAGATTGTACAGGGGCCTTCGTGGCCTAGGACCGGGAGCGCGATAGTCCGGTTTGCTGTAGGTTAATTAGATTGTAGCACCGTCGGCTCGCCCGACACAAATAAACAGGGCGTTTGTTAACAAGAGAAGTCGTGTCTCTTTTGGCTATCTGTGTTGCATAGTGTGTTGTCCCCGGCCTCCCTTGTTCCCCGCCCCTCTCCCGAACATCTAGCCGGCCGGGCTAATATCCGCGTGGTCTGCCGCCCTTGCTCTCCCTCTCAGGTTGACCATCTCCTCCGGGCTGCTAAATATTATAAATATTGGTCTCGGTTTTCGGGGCCTGGCGCCCAGTGAAGCGCCCGGAGGACCTGAGTTGCGGAGGGGAAGCGCGGCGTTCATTTCCTCGTCTCCCTGGTCAGTTTGCACGACCCGCTGATCGGGGAAAACGGTGGTAGCGCGAGTTGTATGCAAGAAATTTGAAAGTGTGTATAAATGAAAGCGAGTTCGGTGAGAGAGTGCGAATAGTGAGTAGAAGTAGCAAGAAAGAATCGAAGCGTGGCAATGTAATAATTGAATTGAGTATGAAAGGAAAGGATGTTATATTAACGAATGGACGTGTATACATGAATCGGAATGCTTTCAAAGTGAGGGATTTTATGTTTGTGCCTAGGTGTTTCGGATGCTTTGCGTATGGTCACATGATGCGTGAATGTCCTGTGAAAGAGAAGCTGTGCCAGAAGTGTTGTGAGAATGGACATATTATGAAAGAATGCAAGAAAGAGTTTGTATGTAGGAACAGCAAAATTAAAGGTTTACCTGCAAATCACTCGATTCTATCGGAAGAATGTCCTGAATATAAGACAATGCGCGACAGAATGGTTGCAAGAATTAGCAAGGACTGAATGTGAAGTACGTATATTGCAGTTGAATTGCCAGAGGTCGTATGCAGTTATGTGTGATTTAGGTATGACTGTATGTGAGAATGGTATAAGTGTGGCACTGTTACAAGAGCCGTATGTGTCAGATGGGTGTGTTAGAGGATTGCCGAATGGGTTGAATGTCATTTCGAATGAGATGTGTACAGGGTGAGTCACTTGTCTTTGACTCAGGTATTACCGACCGAGCAGGCATGGTGAGAATGAGAAAAGCGCCTGGGCTGGATGGCATAACTGGTGAAATGGTCAAGAAACTGTGGATAGCGATTCCTGAATCTTTAAAAAGAATGTATGATGCCTGCTTGAGTGAGAATTGTTTCCCGAGAGAATGGAAGATTGCAAGTGTGATAGTGTTGCTGAAATCTCCAAAGAAAATCAAATCTGACCCGTCATCCTATAGGCCTATCTGTTTGCTGTCTGTGTTAGGGAAAGTGTACGAGAGAATGCTTGTGAATAGGCTGGAAAGGAGAATGGAAGGACGAATGAATGATGCGCAATTTGGGTTTAGATGCGGTAGGTCGACAGAGGATGCGTGGCAGAGAGTAAAGTCTTGGGTGAATGAACCAACAAAAAAGTATGTTCTAGGCGTGTTTGTAGACTTTCGGGGAGCGTTTGACAATCTGAATTGGGGAAGAATTATTGAAAAACTGCAATCGGTTGGATGTGATGAAATCGGTGTGTGGATGGACTACTTTAACGAACGGAAAGTTTGCGTCCGGAGTGTGCATGAAGTGGTATGGAAGGATGTGAGCAGAGGATGCCCTCAGGGCTCCATTTGTGGCCCTGCGGTATGGAATTTGATGATGGATGAACTATTGTGGGATTTGGAACGGTGTGAATGTAAAACGGTTGCGTATGCGGATGATTTGTTGTTAGTGATTGAGGCGAATAACAGGAATGATGTGGAGAGAACGGGAACTGCATGTATGGCTTTGGTGAGTGCATGGGGTAGAAAGGTTGGTGTGAGTGTATCTGAGAAGAAGACCGTGACTATGTTGATGAAAGGAAGAATGGCTGATAACAGAAATCCGAGAGTGTGTCTGAATGATAAAACGATTAAATATGTGAAAAATGTTAAATATTTGGGGATTCGAATGAGTGAGAGAATGAACTTCAAGGTGCATTTGGAAAGTGTAAGAGAAAAGATTGTGAGTGTCGTGGGTAAATTGAGGAGAGTGTTGAGGAAAGAATGGGGACTGAAGCGCAAGGCAGTAAGAGTGCTGTACAAAGGATTGTT
The DNA here is from genome assembly GCA_910591665.1 of Ectemnius continuus. Lineage (NCBI taxonomy): Eukaryota > Metazoa > Arthropoda > Insecta > Hymenoptera > Crabronidae > Ectemnius > Ectemnius continuus. Next base: position 173,067 of record CAJUYD010000009.1, read on the forward strand.
TATTTCGTGTGTTATGTATGGAGCAAGTGTCTGGTATGAATGCATGAGGTTTAAGTATGCGAGAGATATGATAAATAGATGTCCGCGAGTAGTGATGTATGCATGTCTGAGAGTGTGCAAGACTGTCTCGACTGAAGCGATGCAAGTGTTGATGGGTGGATTGCCATGGGACCTAGAGTGTATGAGACGTGGTGTGAAATATAAAATGAAGAAGCGAATAAGGATGAATGATGTAGATATTCTGAGTGATTTGGAAATCCAAAGACTGAGTGAGAGTGAGTGTGAAAAATTAATGAATGCAAGACTGTATGAGAAATGGCAAGAAAGGTGGCATCAGTGAGAGAAAGGTAGAGTAACGTATGAGTATGTCAAGGATGTAAAATTTGCCGAAAATCCCATGGCATTTGATCCCCCTTTGAGTGCAGGATACTTGATGACTGGGCATGGTAGTTTGAATGAATACTTGTATAAGAGGAAATTCAGCGAATCAGAAGAATGTAGTTGTGGTGCGCAAAAGGAAGATTGGAAACATGTGTTGTGTGACTGTGTATTCTATGCGAATGAACGAAACCTGGATGCTATGGGTGTACGAGTGAATGATCAGGGTGTGATCGACGTGAGTGGTGTGTTAGAGCGAAAGGAAACGTATGAAAGATTCTATAAGTTTGCAGAGTGTGTGTTTAGGAGTAGAAGGGAGAGAATGATTGAGTGAATGAAAGGTGTGCTTGAGACGCAGGCAGGCCCCTGCTGGGGCCGTGCCGCGGTGACCGGTGCAGTTGGGTGGTCTCTAAGACCTTCCCACAAGCCACCGGCATCGCGGAGGGAGTTGCTGGTCTCCGACACGGCGCGTCCCCAGGTGGCGGATAGGGGGCCCCTCCGGTTCCAACTGGAGGGTTGCGACTCGCGTAAGCAGTCGCCGCGGACCAAAACAAGCACACACTCACACTTACACACACCTTACACACACTCCCCCGTGGTGTGCCGCCTCTTTGAGGTCGCCGACCTTTTTTTTTTTTTTTTTTTTTTGACGCAGTGAAAATCCCTGAACGGATACCCCGTCTCTCTGGGGGGAGAGGCGGGGTTATGTGGGGCTTGCACCCACTAAAAACACTGCGGTGACCTCGAAGACATGACGGGGCGGGCCCTGGGGAGACCAGAGGATGCTACCAGGACCCGCCCCTGTCTTGGCACTGGTAGTGCCGCCACATGCCCGGGGGGGAGGAAATGCCCTCCCCCCGTTCGATACACTGTTGTTGCCTGGGCGATGGGCGGGCCACACACCCATCACCCCTTCACGCGGCCGGAGTGCAAAGGAGGGACTCAGCCCCCCAGCTGAGCCCCCCGCCGACCGCGCGGACGTTTTTGTGCCGCGGGGGAGCCGTGGCTCTCTCCCGCGGCCGTCCCCCGTAGATGTTCCGGAAGGAGGGGAGGGAAGAGGAGGTGGCGACACCATCATGGTGGCGCCTGGAGGTCGGGCCTCCTTCTCCTCCCCCTGCCCCTCCGCCCGGGGGGCCCACGCCGCTCGGGATGGCGCTGCCGCTCCCGAGCCCTCTCGGCCGTCTCCTTCGCGAGCATTACGTGCTCGCAGAAGGAGACGACCGCATCCCAACGATCCGCGCCGCCGAGCATCCGACCCACGATGCTCGACAGCGCGAGATCGTCACTCCCTATCTCGTCGACCAGGACGGCGCGCTCGTCCGCCCACGCCGGACAGAACTCCAGCGTGTGCTGCGCGTCGTCCCGGTCGGCTGCACAATGGTGGCAGCGGGTCGTGGCCTCCCTGCCAATCCTGGCCAGGTACGCACCGAAGCAACCATGCCCGGTGAGCACCTGGCACAGGCGGTACGTGACACCCCCAAAACCCCTATCCGCCCAGCGTTGGAGATGCGGACGGATAGCCCCAACAGCCCTGGTGGGCTCGATACCCGGCTCGTCGAGCCAGCTGACCCAAGAGTCAACCAGGTACTGCCGGGACTGGCGCTTCAAGTCGGCCATCTTCTCGGTGGTGGCGACTCCCCTTTGCCGCGCATCTGACAGGCCTCTGTAATAGAGTGCCTGCGAGCGGGCTACGATCTCCCACGAGGGAGATCGGGCCACCACACTGGCTGCACGGTGGGATATAGTTCTATATCCTCGGCAGGTCCTTATGGCTACACAGCGGTGTAGCCGGCCCACCCGAACTCGGGTAGCGGCGTTGCCAGCGCCGCATAAGGCCTCGGACCATACCGGAGAGCGGTACAGGACTTGCGACCTGACGACTCCACCGTACAGCCGACCGACTTTCTCGAGAGGACCGCCCAGATTGGGAAGGAGCCGGCATAACGCGCCGGCCGTCTTCTCCGCCCTGGGAAGGATCCTCTCGAAGTGCTCCTTGAAGCGCCAGCGGTGGTCGAGGTGAACTCCGAGGTACTTAAAGCACCCCTTCACCTCGACCAGAGTGTCACGCACCATGATCCCGGTCTCCGGCAGCCCGGCGTGCAGACTCCGAGGACGGCTGATCCAGGCCGCCTCGGTCTTCTGCGGGGCTACGCGGAGACCCAGGCTCTCCACCTCGGCCACGACCCGCGCGGTTGCCAGACTCGCGAGACGGCTCGTCCTTCTCCAGTCCTCCTCGCTGGCCAGCACTAGAGTGTCGTCCGCGTAGCAGACCAGTGCCGTACCAGCGGGGAGGGCGGCCCGCAGGACTTTGTCATACCCGAGGTTCCACAAGAGGGGTCCCAGGACCGATCCCTGCGGGACACCTCGGGTAACGTCCTTGACTCCCAACCGGCCACCGGCGGCCGGAAAGCCGACCGTCCTGTCCGACAGGTAGGCGCGGACGACCCGCTGCAGGTACAGAGGCACCCGATGGTACTCGAGCGCCTCCATGATCCTGCCCCAGGGGAGGGAGTTGAACGCATTCACGATGTCAAGTGACACCGCCAATGCGACCTCGCCCCGGGCGATCGCCGCGTCCGCGAAGGCCCTAACACGGCTGATGGCATCAACCGTGGAGCGGGCCTCGCGAAACCCGAACTGATGTGGACTCAGATCGGGTCCCACCGTGGACAGGTGCTGGACGAGTCGGTTGGCGATTACTCGCTCAAACCACTTTTCCGACTCGTCCAGCAGACAAATCGGCCGGTAAGCCGACGGGGAGTCAGCGGGCTTTCCCTCCAAGCTCGCCGACCTGGGCATCGCCTCAGTGAGGCCCAAGCGCGCGGTCACGGGGGGTCTCATTCTCGAGATCCCCGGCGCCGACGGCGTGCAGAAGGCCGACAAGTTGGCAGAGGCGATGGCCGGGATTTTCGAGGGGTCGGAGGCGCGTATTGCCCGCCCCTCGAAGAAGACCGAACTGAGGGTGACGGGGCTCATCGAGTCCGTCACCGTCGGCGAGGTCATCTCGGCCATCGCCAAGGCGGGCGGGTGTAAGGAGGGGGAAGTGACGGCCGAGGAGATCCGGTCGTCCGCCCCCTCCAAACTCGGCTCCCTCTGGCTGCGATGCCCGTTAGCCGCAGCCAGGAGGGTCACGGAGGCCGGTCGACTCACCGTCGGCTGGATCTCCGTGAGAGTCGAGGTGTTAGCTGCACGGCCGCTGCAGTGCTTCCGCTGCCTTGAGGCGGGTCATGTGCAGCGGCAGTGCAAAGCAGCGGTGGACCGCAACCGCCGCTGCTACGCGTGTAGTGTGGGGGGCCACAGGGCTGGACAGTGCAAGGCCGGGCTGCTGAAATGCCCGCTTTGCAGCGACCTCGGCCGCCCGGCCGAGCACCGCCTCGGCGGCGAGGCTTGCCGCGCCTCGCGGCAGAAGAAGCCTGCGGCGGCGAAAGCGCCGACCCCGAAATCGGGGAAGGCGCCGCCGTCAAAGGCGAAGAGAGGCAGGGGCGGACCACCGGCGCTTGGAGTTGTCTCCAACGTCCCGGTGGTACCGCCCTTGAAGGTCGTGGCGGCGAAGACGGCTCCAAAGCCCAAACCGCCACCACGACCAAATGTGGTCGCCCCCGCCGAGTCGTCGGAGGAGGCGGCCAAGGGGCCCGACGCGGCCCAACGTGAGGGAGGCTTGGAGGAGGCCATGGAGACTGCGTAACAATGTCCCAGCGCCTCCTCCAAGCCAACCTCAACCACTCGCGTAGGGCCCAGGACCTTCTGGTCGAGACCCTGCGCGAGTGGCGAGTGAGTTTGGCGATCGCGGCGGAGTCGTACCCCGTACCTCCCAGCGACCCTAGTTGGGTCGGGGATGCGTGCTGCTCCGTCGCGATTATTGGTACCCGTTGGCTCGACTCCCCCCTCTGCTCACCCCTGGAGCGGGGGCGGGGATTCGTGGCGGTGCAGTGGGGGAACCTCGCGGTGGTGGGTTGTTACATCTCGCCCAACTGCGGCCTCGACGTGTTCGAGGCGTACCTGGGTGAAGTCGGCAGGTGCATTTCACGCACACGGCTGCGCCCGGTGCTCGTCCTTTTTTTTTTTTTTTTTCGTGGGGAAATCCTCATGGACACCCCGCCGCCCTGGTGGGGGCGACGGGGTAGTGCCGGACTCTTACCGGCTAAAACCCCACGGTGGCCATCCTCGGCGCTTACTGGGGCGACACCGGGAACTCTGGAAGAACACGACCGGTGCCGCCCCGCGCCCGCCCCCTATTGGGGGCACGTCTCGTGGTGGGGGAGTGGCCATCCACTCTCTCGCTTTCACGAGAGAGGGAGGCGTCCCCCACTACTCGCGGGGAGACACGTCTCGCCGCACTCCTTCGCCAGCGGCGAAGGAGGAGGGAACCGTGCCTCCCGCACTACTAACAATCCCCTGGGCGGGACGTGCGACCACTACACGTCCCGCCCCGCCTCGTGGCCGCTTTGCGGAGGCGACAGAGCCACCACTCTGTCGCCTCGCGGCCCCTTGGCACGTGCCCGGCCCACCAGCAGGTCCGGGCCGTCAAACTTAGTCGGGGGGAACGGCGTCCCCGCGAAGGGCGGGGTGTGTTTGGCTGTATCGCTAGATATAGTCAACGCTTTCAACACCCTGCCCTGGTGGGTCATCCGGGAGGCGCTCGAGCACCATCGGGTGCCTCCTGAGTTGAGGGTCGTCGTCGAGGACTACCTCGCCGACAGGTGCATCGAGTAAATGGGCCGGACGCAACAGAACGTGAGGGAGACGTACGCCGGGGTTCCGCAAGGGTCCGTGTTGGGCCCCCTGCTATGGGACCTCGGCTACGACTACGTCCTGCGGGCCGGCCTCCCCGCTGGCGTAGCACTCATCTGCTACGCCGATGACACCCTCGTGGTGTCCAGCGGGGAGGACGAAGTGAGGACCAGCCGCGTCGCGGAGATGGCGGTGGCCTGTGTCGTCACCCGGATCCACCGACTGGGCCTGCGGGTGGCCCCCGAAAAGACCGAGGCGATATGGCTCTACGATCGCCGTCGGTCTGCGGGGCCGTCCGTCCAGCGGTGGATCGCGGTGGGAGGTGCCCGTGTCCGGGTGAGCGATACCATGAGGTATCTCGGGCTCACCCTGGACAGCCGCTGGCGCTTCAACGATCATTTTGACCGGCTGCTCCCCCGAATTCAGAAGGCAGCGGGCGCTTTGGGTCGCCTGCTGCCAAACATCGGGGGACCGTGGGAAGGGTTCCGACGCCTATACGCGGGAGTCGTCCGTTCCATGGTGCTCTACGGAGTTTGGGCGGACGATCTGGCGGCCAGTCGGCGCAATCGTACCCTGTTGTTCAGGGTGCAGCGTCCGATGGCCGTCAGGGTCGTGCGGGGCTACCGCACGATCTCCCTGGCGTCGGCAACCCTCCTAGCGAGGTTTCCGCCCCTGGATATCCTGGCGGCGGGGGACGCGAGGACCTACGCTGGTCTTCGCGCCCTTCGAGACGGGGGCGGAATACCCACGGAACGGTCGGTCGAGGAGTTGAAGCGTCAGACCCGGCGGCTCGTTGTTGAGATGTGGCGGGGGAGACTGGAGAATCCAGAACACTCCCGCCACAGAGCCGTCGGGGCGATTCTGCCGAGCATCGAAGCTTGGCTGAGTCGCGGCAGGGGTCAACTCTCCTACCGTGCGACTCAGGTGCTCACCGGGCACGGTTGCTTCGGGGAGTACAGTTCGCCTCTGGAAAGAAGGCGCCTGGCTGATTTGCCGAAAAATTTGTCTCCTCCTTCAAAATTTCTTAGGGACGGTACTTAGGGATGGAAACAAAAGGTTTTATGATTAGCAACCCGTAGTCTTGTTTCTATTGGCGAGTAGGAAACAATTTGACCTGAGCCGGACACCATTTTTGCCAGGTATATAAAGGGCCAGGTGAAGGTCGTGAGGGGCTTCGTCCGAGGAAAAATAGGAAAGGCGGTATTTCCCTGCCTTGTAAGGCGTAGTCCATCAGTCCCACTCTTTCCGAATTTTAGAGCCAGGCGTCTTCTTTCCAGAGGCGAACTGTACCTGTGTCGCATCGGGAAGGAGGCGACGACACAGTGCCACCATTGCGACGGGGACCGGGACACGGCGCAGCACACACTCCAGGACTGTCCTGCCTGGAGCGATCAGCGCCGTGTCCTGGTCCGGCACGTAGGAGGTGATCTCTCTCTGCCGAGGATTGTCAGGGAGATGCTCGGCAGCGAGACGGCGTGGAGGGCCTTCCTCGCTTTTTGCGAGGAAGTGCTCCTCCACAAGGAGGAGGCGGAGCGGCGGCGAGAGAGGACGGACCCCTTCCGCTTAGAGAGGGCCCGTCCTCGCCGCCGTGCCACGCGGGGGGATCGACTCCCCCCGCAGATAGCGGCCCCGAGGCGGGGCGGGGCGTGTAGTGGTCGCGCGTCCCGCCCAATTTGGTGGTTTTTGGTGATCCGGGAGGCGCGGTTCGCTCCTCCTTCACGGCTAGTGAAGGAGCGGGTGGAGCCGTGCCCTCCCGGGCTCGGAGGGGGACGCCTCCCTCTCTCGCGTGAGCGAGAGTGGCGATGGTTAACCCCCCCTCCACGAGAAGTGCCCCCAGAAGGGGGCGGGCGCGGGGCGGCACCGGTAGTGTTCGACAAGAGTTCCCGGTGTCGCCCCATTACGCGCGAAGGATGGCCACCGTGGGGTTTTAGCCGGTAGGAGTCCGGCACTCCCCCGCCGCCCCCACCAGGGCGACGGGGGGTCCATGAGGATTTCCCCACGAAAAAAAAAAAAAAAGGGACGGGCGCGGCGTCGCTGTCGCACTCCATGGTGCGACGATGGTGGTGGAGCACACACACACGTACAAGAAATAAGAAATAATATTAACACTCTGCACAGAACAGAACAAATCACCTGTCAAACTTCCACGGCACGTAACGTCGCTAGGCGGTCGGCACAGAACTCAGGTAAGAAACCTTCGGTCGGAGCGGAGCGCAGGCACGTCCGTACCCTTCGGCAGCTCGAGAGCGAATAGTAGATAGGGACAAAAAAAAAGGGCCACTCCACCTCCCCCGGCGCTCCTTGCTTGTGCATATCGCCGGTCCCCAAAATACTAAATCTACAGCAGCGTTTTCATCGTCTGCTTTTGCTTTTATCTCTATCTCCTATCTGGCGTCCCACTTTTCATAATCTGGCTACTATTATTATAAGTACTTATGTATACGTCGATGCAGTATCCGTGGTCTTCATGTCTGTCCTTCCTCCAGTTGTGCTCGGAGAGCTGCTCGTTCCCGCTTCCTCTCAAGCAGTCTCTTGGAATGCTTTTTGAATATTGGGAATGTGTCCTGGTGCATTAAGTTCGGTATGGTGTATGTTCTTCCTGTTTCTTCTATTGCAGTCTTCATTGGTCTTCTTTCTTCTTCCAGTAGTGGGCAGTGTAGCAAAATATGTTGCGAGTCCTCTTCTTCGCCGCATTCACATCTATCTGTTTCGCAGAGGCCGAAGGTCTTCAGCTTCGCGCTGAAGTCTCCGTGCCCCGAAAGGAATTGCGTGACGTAGTGATCGGGCTGGATCCAGTAGGCTGCAGCACGGTCTCGAACGACTGGTATGTATTTGTACGTTTCCCGTCCTTTGGAGGAGTTTTGCCAGTCTTCCTGCCACTGTGTCATTGTGGCAGCAACGATGGAGCTCCATGCATCGTTGTCCTCTGCAGCGTCGCCATGGTACTCGAAGCCGTTGGTACTGAAAGCAGTCTTGCATCTGATGTAATATGCGTACTGTCTCCGTTTGAGTTCCAGGTTTATCGGTAGCACTCCGGCAATGACCGGGAGAGCCGCCGTGGAGACAGTGCGGTATGCTTTAGTGAGCCCAAGTAGGGCTTTTCTTTGTGCACTTGCAAGCTGGTCCTCTGCTTGCCGTTGATGCTGCCATACCATGTGGCTGCCGCATAGCTTAGTATGGCGACGAAGAGCCCATGGTAAATCGTTCTTAGCGTCCTATAATTCAGTCCCCAGTCACGCTTTGCAATGCGTGTTAGTTTGCCAAAGGTGTTAGTGGCCTTGTTGCAAATGTACGTGACGTGGGTTCCTAGGGTGAATCTTTCACCGATCTGTACTCCAAGATACTTGAATGTGCGGACGACCTTCATGCGCTCCTGGCGAATGTAGATCAGAGGCGGCCTGCGCATGTCAAGCTTACCCTTTAAGAGTAGCATGACGCTCTTGCTTGTGGAGAGTTCCATTTTGTTGTGATCGCACCAGTCGACCACGATTCGCATAGCTTCATTACCCTTGCGCTCCAGCTCCCGGCGGGAAGAGGCCTTGATTAGTATGACCTGATCGTCGGCGTATGCATATGTTTCAATGCCATGTTGTTCTAAGGTCCTGAGGTTGGAGTCGAAAATTATGTTCCACAGCGATGGTCCAAGGAGTGAGCCCTGCGGACATCCCCTGGAGACATTCTTCTCGACTTTTATGTGATGCCTGGCGATGGCTACTTTCCTGCCACGAAAGTAGTCTTGGAGGAGTCGGTACAGATTGGTCGGGCATTGTCGCAGATGGAGTTCGTGTAGAACTGCCGGCCACCAGACGCTGTCAAACGCTCCTTTGATATCAAGGAAGAGTCCCAGCACGTACTGCTCTGTGGCGGCGTCAACGGAGTTCCGAACAGCAGTGATGGCATCTTCGGTGCACTTCTGTCTTCTGAAGCCGTACTGGTTTGCGGAGGCTCGCTCATGTTGCAGGGTAGGTTCAAGCTTTTTGAGCATGAGTCCTTCAAGGACCTTCCCCATGGCAGGTAGTAGGCATATAGGCCTGTAGGAGCTTGGATCGCTCTTGTCTTTCTCCGGGGCTTTGAGTATAGCAACTATTTTCCCGATCTTCCACTGCTTCGGGAACGTGCCGTGGGTAAGACAGGCGTTGAACATCGCCGTCATCTGGTCACCTACGGCTCCATAAGATGCTCTGATTATTTCGGCGTTGATATTGTCAATGCCGGGAGCTTTGCCTCTTTTGCACTTGAGGAGAACTTGCTTGAGTTCTTCTTTCGTGAAGTTCTCAGAGCACTCAGAGTCGGGCGGAGTATCAGTCCTCTCTCTGATGGCTCGCTGTGATGCTGTATCCGATGAGAGGTTATCCTCTGGGACAAGGGCGCTTAGTAGGGTTCTACTTGCCTCCTCCCATGTGATGGTGTATGTGCCGTTATTGCGGAAGTTGCTTATGCACTTGCCGAGCTTGAGCTTGTCGCACTGGAGTTTGTATACAAGACTCCAGGGATTTTCGTTCCCGTGCCTCGTGACGAAGGATCGCCAGGATTCCTCCTTGTTATTTCTTATTGCTGCATGGTAAGCTGTCCGTTTGCGGTAGTAGGCATCTCTTAAGGCTTTCTTGCGTTCGGGGTCTCTTTCCCTTTGGAATCTTTTCCGGTCTTTGTATACAGCCTTCTTCTGTGATGTAAGTTGGGCATTCCACCATGGAACTTTATGAACGCAGATTTTCTTCCGCGGGATCGGACTGTCGCAGGCTTTCTTGATGGCGTCCTCTACCTGCTTAACCATGTGACCGATGACACCGCCACCGCTCATGTCCATAGTCATTTGCGCCGCTCGCTCTCTCAGAGCAGAGTCGAACTTCTCCCAGTCTGCTTTCTTAATGTTGAACGCGTGGCTTGTGAAGTGTCTCCGTGGATTAGCATGCCGTGCATGGAGAGATATACTGATGGCATTATGGTCGCTGGTAGACCATTTTTCCAGCATTCTCCACGAGGAGATCAGGCTAAGTGCGGCGCCTGTTACTAGCGTGACGTCCACGCATGAGACTCCGTTTGCTGAGGCGAACGTTGTTGGATTATTATCCTCGTTGGCAGTGAAGAGTGCGTGCTCCAAGATAAATTCCTCAAGGGCTTGGCCCTTGTTATCGCATACTGTGTCGTGCCACATTGGTGACCTGGCATTGGCATCCATGCAGACAATGATCTTTTGGCCTCTCAGGGCTTGGAGTATGGTGGAGAGGTGGTGCAGGTATCGAGTGATCTCTTGGGCCTGGCAGTACAGGCTTACCAAATACAGGCTGCAGTTCTCATGCTTGATCTCTATGCATACGCAGCGAGAGTTTGAAAGGTGCGTTAGGACCATTATCTCTATGCTTCTGTTGAAGACGGCTATTGCTGCCCATGGGGCCTCGTCTGGTGCGTTGCCAGTGGCGATGGTGGTGCCGATGCCAAGGCCAGCTACTCTCCCCTTGTAGCTGTATGGTTCCTGGAGGAGTACGATGTCTATCTCTCCCTTTGAGATATGTGCAGCGATTTCGCTGGCAACTACTTTGGATCTTTGAGCATTAACTTGTATGATTCTCAGGTGGCTACTTGTTGGCTTAGATGCCATAATCAATCTTTGAGGCGGCAATTTCCTGAGCTTGCCGATAGGCTGGACAAGTTTTACTCGTGACGGGATGGTCGTGTGGTTTCTTCGCCTTTTGGCAGTTCGTGCATATAGACGGACATTCCTTCTTCTTACACTCAGTAATTTTGTGTCCTGGTTCTGCACAGTGACCACAGGTATTACGTTCGCTCCTACAGTATTTGGCTACGTGCCCAAACGCCTGGCATTTGTAGCAGCGGCTCACTCCTACAAAGTCTTGCCCTTTGCAGGAAAGCCAGTCCATAAATATGTTGTTTGTCTTGCGAATCGAGTTCCTGATCTGCGGCGTGGTTTCGACTACCCAGTTGGTGTGGGTGCTTCTTCTCTGGCCGACCTTGAATACAAGCCTGAAGTTTGCTTCAAATGCCTCCTTGGAGATACCAGGGAGGCGTTCAGTGTTTTGGTCAAATACGGATTCTTTTATGTACTGTTCCGTGAGGTTAGTTGGTACATCATATATGACAAGTCGTGGAGGTTTTTTGCCAGGTCGTTCCACTGTGAAGCCACTGTCCTTTAGTTTTTGGTTGTCCAAAAGTTTCTGCAAGTCCTCTTCCTTCTCCGTCTCAACGATGATACCGTTATCGCGGATCCGTCTGACATTTCGGACTCCAATGTTCTCAGTCCGAGGGTTAAAGAGCCTCATTACTTCCGCTTTCGTCTCGTCGCTGGTTTTCTGCGCTTTGTTGCTTTCGCTTGGTTGAATTATGACCACCGGAGCAGCGCGCTTAAGCGGTTTCTTAGTTCCATTAATTCCTGGGACTTTGGCCGTGTCAGTGGTAGGTTTGCCGGTAACGCTGGCGTAGGAGGGCTTAGGTGCACTCGTCTCGTACGAGGCTCTTTCTTCCAGCCTGCCTTGGAGATAAGCATTCTCCTGCGAGAGTTTGTTGACCAGCTCAGTAAGCTGGTCCAGGCGGTTGCTAATAAATTCAATGCTGTCCCTTGGTACAGTTGGAGATTCGAAGAGGTGAGTCATGACTTGCTTCCTGATGCTCTTGGCCTTTACTCGAGCCGATAGTTGCTTGTCATTTGATTTGCCAGTGGTCTTCAACTTTGCTTTTGGCCGCTCGTCTGCACTGTCCGCCGTGTCGGACAGTGGGCGAACGTGCTTCCGCTTTCTTTGTGCGAGAGGCTGCAAGCTTCCTGCGGGGTCGTCAGACTCCGAGGAACACTCCATATTGCTGGTCGCTTCGTTTTTGTGTGAGCTTGGGAGCTCCTTGTTTGGTGGCGATTTTGATGCCTTCTTCTTTATAGTGGACATTTTTCATAGATAAAGTGTTGCTCAGGGTTCGCGTGCAGCATTGGCGGGGTTGTTCTGAAAGTTGTGACGGGGCAGGATTGCCCATCACAAATCGCCCGCTCTGAAGCGCTCTCGCCGCGCACTCGCCTCGCGATACAAACAACCGTCGCTCCAAGGGTTACCGCCTAGGTTATGCGCACATATTACTTAAGGAATGCCTCTTTTGTCCGAGCCCCTATCTAGAGACAACTACGCCTAGTCGATCGAGGAGCGGGAGATAAGCTCGTGGAGGAGCGACCGGAATGGCTAGGGCCACGAGCCATGAAGAGGGTGTCGGTCCACTAGGAGAGTCGACCGAACCACTCGGAGCCTGCCGAGACGACGGTAGCCGTGACGTCAGCCAGCAGCCGTCGTGACGTAGGAGCTCCCAGCGTCGCCGACTGAAGATAGCGGCGACTAGCGTAGCGTAGCGAGGCGTCGATCCCAGCGCGCGGGAATCGATACGCCAGCCCTCGACAGCGATCGATAACGATCGACGCGCCGGCACCGAGAGATCGAACAGGTAAAGCGGCAACGTAACGCTGGGTCGAAATTGCGGTAGGACCGGAAGCCGGTCACTTTGCGAGCGACTACCTTAGCGGACAAACGTATTTACGCGAGTGCGTCTAGGAACTAGCGAGCAGCCTTTACTTCGACGAATTCGAGAGTTACAAGTAAGCCCAGCGATACTTCCTGCCTGCCTGATTATCTGTTGGTCTCGGTGTCGGCCGTTTACGCTCCTGAGAGGCATCCCTAGCGCGAGTGACCACCGGTCACTTGAGCGGTCAGCCCTTGGCGCGACCCTTCTGGTCGCAGCAAAGTCCCCGGTTCTACGGCATAGATTGTGAGGCGCACGAAAGCCAGGAGCGACACGGCCGTCATCGCCGTAGTGGGTTTTGCACGAATTGGATTTTTCCGGAATTCGAGGCCAGACCAGCGGCCCCCGCGAGCGATCCGCGACCGGTACTATTCAAACGGCGACGTTTGAATCGCGCGAGTACCACCTCACTGGCGTGTTCCGACAACTTTGTACTAGCGTACGGCGAGCGCGAATAGGCCGGGTTATTAGAACTTTGGGAATTCATATTGCCAACGGCTGCGGAAAAGCCGAGAGTCCGAACGGTCTGTGTTCGGACGCGAGCAACAGTGCTTTGGGTTCCGGCCGTTTCCGGCCGAATAAACGAACTTCGCCACCCATCCGCGTGTGTTCTTTAGCTTCCTTTCTCTCCACGTCTTCACTCCGCCACTCTACCGTTTCCCAAGCTAGCTAGGTGGATAGCAGCGAGTGCCGCCAAGGACACCAAGGTCACCTGGAGGGCTAACAGCCGGTAAGGAGAGTCGCCAAGAAATTCGGCCCTTCCCTGGGCCTGACGCCCACGCGACCCTCCGTTTCTCCACCCTTCTAGGCACCTGAGGACCTTGGCGAAGTTGGAGCGCCTCCACCCGGGGCCAGCGCGGACGGAGCCGGGAAAATACTCTTACAAAGTGCCCTTCGTCTTGGAACATGTGAGCAGCAGCGAGCGCACAGTGGCCTCGGCGCAGCCCCCCGATTCATCGTTGCAGGGCCCTGCCCGGGCGCCACCCGGCACTACAAACACCGCCGGGATTATACACCACCTGGTCAGGCAGCCAGGTCGAAGTGGCTATGACAACACCGGGCCTGTATACTATGTGGCGGCATGGGATCGCCCAACCCATTTTATACGCTGTACCCTCTTATACAACTCACCACCGCTCGCCCCTTCGGAATTCTTCTTCCGTCCCGCACCCGCCAAGGTGACATTTGCCGCTCTCTTACTCGGGTACCCCGGGTGTGTTGGGCCCGTACTGCAGAACTACTCTGGGCCGGAGTTCCGCAGCCCCTGGGGTCGACATAACTCCGTCAGCCTCGACCAACTGTTAGCACAGAAGGCCGAGTTTACGGCAGGAACCACGTGGAGGTGGAGCATGTCTTGAACGTGAGAGGCTAGAGGACCTACTAAGGGGTCTGTATTCGCATCACGAACCTGTAGCCAGTCTCTCTGTCGGGGAACGTCGACCGCATTCAACTCTTCAGGTTTGGTGCCAGAGGATCCCCGCTTTCGAAGAGTTAGCGGCGTCTTACTTTCGAAGCGCATAGCCATAAAATGGCCGGCTGCACTTCGATTTCATAAGCCGCATATGCTGCTTGCCCGGCGGTTCACCAACTGGTCCAAATTTGCTTAAAGCAAAAATGACCACCGCGCCTTTAGAGCGTCAGCGGCCATCGAACCCCAAGAGAGTACTAACTACTCCCGCTAGTAGATAGGGACATTATTATTATTATTATTCAACTCGAAACGTATGCGGCACTTGAGGAGTCCTCATCTCCGCGATTGAAAAACTACATATTTTTTATAAATTAAGTTCTTTTTACTGTTTGAGAAAATCGTAGGGTATAATTTTGTTAAAATAGTTTATTTAGTTTCGCGTAACTGGTTAAATTTACTTCGTTCTTATTTTTATTACAGCCACTTAGCCATAGGCGCATTAAATGCTAACCTATGTTTCCATCCCTGCCGCGTGGAGGCGGGCTGCGCATCTACTTAAACCACTTCCTTACTGAGTAAACCTTGCTAATAAACTGTTCGAATTTGCGGTATTCGTCCTGCGTGTGAATTAGTCTGTAAAAGTTCTTGGGGTCTCCTATAGTGTTTATTTCGAAAATAGTATTATATCTGTACTCTTCGTAAGCAGGGGGAGTGTCCTCTTTGCGCACGTTCCAACTTGCGCACATGTGGATTTTCGGACACAGTGGAATTTGCACACATTCGATCTTGCCCACAGTGGAAACAAGACACATCGGCAGTGGATCCTGTACACATCCCAGATGAAACTGCACACGGGAATTAATGCGAATAATAGATTTTGGTCACAATATACAAAAAGGATCACATTTAATTCAAAAGCAATAAATAAGTGTGAACTAATAGGTTGAGGAAAACTTTGACCTCCGTCGGCGTCCCCCGAGACGTAACAATGGTGGATTTGTTGGTGCTTCGAGTCTCATTGGAGTCTTATTGGGTTAGGTCTGGGTTATGTGGATTAGTTCTTAGTTTTGGGTTGGGTTTGGGTAGGTGTTGGGTGCAATGCAATGAGGGAAGGTTTCCAAAGTTGCACATTATGACTGCAAATTTATGAAAGCGGGAAAACAGCAAATTATTTTTTACTTTTCAATGTATTTTTTGTTCCGTTTATTGTTTTATTTTTTTCAACTCTTATAGTTTTTAGTGTTCTGCGATGCTGCCAGTTTTTCGAAGACGGTCACATATTTTTTAAATACTTTTTTCTATGTGAAAAATTTGGTCGTAATCTGTTCAAACTATACCTATAAATAAGCCGAATACTGAAAAGTCCGAGAGTGCGACATCGCCCGAAACCATTATCCGAGAACCACCCACCCCCCACCTTTTTTTTGGGTGAGTGTCGAGTCAAAGGATCGACCCTGCAAGACTAGCAGGTCAGTTTTTCCTTTACACGTAAATAGCGGGGCTTAAGCCACGAGAGCTCAGTGTTCGATCAGAACGTGCTTCAGCTCATTGTAAGTGATTCTGCATATAACCACTCTCTTTTCTAAGTCGTGCTTCGGGACGAGTGAGCCCGCGTTCGCAAGGTCAGAGTTTTACCTTCTCGTTGTGCACCCTCTAGTGAGCCCGCTTGTTCACAACAGACCTTGCGAACCTTCCTGAAGCACTTCATAACAGTTGCGTTAACGCATAAACGCTTTTCCTTGTCATTCCCGTGTTCGGAATAGACAACTTATTCTTAAACACTGCTCATTGTCATTCCCTTGTTCGGAAATAGACAAAATCTTATTCTTATACTTTTCATTGCCATTCCCTCGTTCGGAATAGGTAAACAATTGGTCAATGACCACATGTTCTCTTTCACATACTTTCTTCCACAGCTTGATTTCGTTCACCTCTTGCAATTCCAGCAACCTTCTACAACTCTCTTAACATAATCACAAATCCAACAGTTAGCTCTATACTTTCCTTACTCACTGGCACGTAACGTTTTTAATTTCAATATCTTTTTGGAATATCAGTAACCTGCACGTTTTCCCCTTAGTGTGTAAAAATCATTATTCGCGGTTTGTCCAATGTGCAATTTCCACTAATCCTAGTAGACGATGTGTACTGCTTATTCTGTGAATAGCTATCTGTGTGTGCAGTTTCCACTGTGGACAGCTTCCAATGTGAGCAATTTCCAATGTGTACAGTTTCCAATGTGAGCAGTGTCCAATGTGCGCTGTTTCCACGTGCGCAAGTTCGAAAAGAGGCTCGTGTCCAAAGTGGAATGTGCGCAAAGAAGACTCACTCTAAGCAGGACATTTTAGTATTAAGTGCGGTATTGTTTCTGCTTCATCACAGTTTGGGCATTTATCAGTGCTTTTTATTGCATGTTTTTTCAACTTATCGTTAACGCTTCCGTGTCCAGAAATAATTGAACAGACTAAGGCATTCGGTTTAAACCAGATATTTGTCTCTGAGAATTGAACATTCGGGATGAAGTTGTATGTTATTCTACCCTTTGTTGATGTGTTCCATCTTTGTTGCCATGAATTATATATATGTTCCTTGACTCTTGCTTTTAGTCCTTTTTTATCCTCCTTTGATCTTGCCGTTAGCGGCGGGTTATAGTCCAAACATTCTACTCTTAAATTCTTAGCAATTTGGTAAAAAGAAGCTCTCATTACCGCACATAAGTCAAGAGGTAGGTATCCTCCAATGACCTGCAATGCTTCAGTGGACACTAAGCTGCTAATGCGCATAATTGACAACATTACGAAGCGTTGAGCAGAGTCGAGATGTCTTTTTATATGAGAGTGATTTACTCTATGAACCCAAGCGTTTCCTCCATACAGCATTATTGGAAGGAATACAGATTTATATAGAAGGGCAAGATTTTTCTTTTTTAATCCCCGTGTCACTTTGTTTATACGCTTGATTTTACCAAAAACCTTTTTAACTTTTTCATTTTGCGAAATTACATGATCTATAAATGAGAGCTTCTCGTTAATATGAATTCCAAGATATTTTGTGGATTTAATAAATTTAATGTTTTTTTCATGAAGTTTGATTAGCGGTGGCCTTTCATGATGAAAGTTCCCTTTTAACATTACGGCTGATGTCTTTTCCTTTGAGATTTGCAGGTCATTTTCGGCACACCACTTTACAACTTTCGACATTTCCTGGTTACCAATTTCCTCCAATTGTTTACGCGAATTTGCATGGACTAATATAAGGATATCGTCCGCGTAAGCAATATAATTGTATCTGTGGTGTTCGTCAGAGTTTCTATCTATGAGTAATTTGTCCAAAACAATATTCCAGGCTAGGGGACCCAAGATGGACCCCTGTGGAGAGCCTTTCGTCATGTATTTACTAACAACAGCCCCATCACTTCCAGTTATTTGAACTAGCCGATTTGTAAAATAATTCTTAAAGTTTTCAAAAAGGTTGCGTGGGCAGTTGAGCTCAGTTAACCGATGTAAAATCGAGGCCCAAGGAAGGTTATCGAAAGCGCCACAGATATCAATAAAAATACCCGCCACATATTTTGTTTTGGCATTCTGAACAAGTCTTATAAACTTTGTTAGCGCATCTTCAGTTGATAGTTCCTTCGTGAAACCGAATTGGTTTTTGCTAAAACTCCCTGATTCTTCACGGAGATAATATAGTCGTTCGACTAGTATTCTTTCATAGATTTTACCGACAACTGAGAGTAGAGAAATAGGCCTATATGACTTTATTAAATTAGGATTTTTATCGAAACTTTTCAAAATGACTATTACGTTGGCATTCTTCCATGGATCTGGAAAATAACCATTTTCGAAACACTGATTGAACAATATTAGAATGGTGTTACCGGCTTTCGACCAAATTCTTTTAATAACTTCTCCCTCTATATTATCGAGTCCTGGTGCCTTCCTGTGTTTCACTTTTTTTACTGCATTATCAATCTCTTTCCAGCTAATCGGGCATTCCATGTTTTCGTTGATATAGCTATTATATTCTTCCTGAATACGAATCTGATAGCTGTTTTGGTTTTGATCATTAATGTCTGGGAAAAATGTATTTAAAATAGCAGTGACGGAGGACTGCCAATCAGTTGTTATATTGTTTGAGTTGTGGACTGCGTGGAACATTTCACTGGGTTTATATTTATCCATCATCAATTTATACGCAAGGCTCCATGGGTCTTTTGCATTATTTTCATAAATAAACTTTGCAAAGCTCTTCTGCTTGGAAATATTAATCATATTAACATACTCGGCCCTAAGTTGGAGGAAATGTTTTCTGGCAGTGGCATAGGCCTGCCTGTTTTGCATTCGATTATACCTTTTACAGCTTTTATTTGCCGCGTTTACTTTTTTTCTTAAGTCTTCGATTTCTTTATTCCACCAGGCATTAGGGTTTCTCATTATCGGTTTCTTTTTTGTTAAATTCTTTTCGCATAAGCTCTTCATGTTATTCATCACGGTGGCAGCAGATTCTCTAGACGATAAGAGTAATAACTCGTCGTCAGATTTTGGATTAAATATTTCACCAGTAGATAGGGACAGTGAAGTCGTGTGTTGATTTAACGTGCAGTACCTGCCCAGAGGGCTTAACCCACACGTCCCCCATGGGCGCGGGATTGAGATACGCTCAATCAGCGCACCAGAGTTGTGCCGAGGCACAAACATCCAGCTACCATTATAGACGACGACTGCAGGCCCGAACGTCCAGCCAATGGTCTGGCCGAGCGACTATCCAACGCTCTACTAGCTATGGAAGGCTAGCCCCCGAGTTGGTGGTACGCAACTCACACGCCGGACCCAGCAAGCCTGGCATGACAAACCAGGTCCCTACTCCAGCATACGGAGTTAACCACTACCACCACGATGGTCCTACCCAAGTCGGGCACGGACGAAGCCGTGGGGCCCCGACCCCGTGGTACCAGTATTCGCGGTCGACTGGTGTGACCGTTCGTGGGCGCCCGCGCTATGCGCTTACGCTACCACTCCCAGTTCAGGCCCTACCGCCTGGCTTTCTGGTGTGCCTAACAGCGACTCGGGGACCGTGGTGACGCTACCCACCATGCGTTGCAGGAGGCCTCTAACTCAGCACACCCACAACGCCCCCTGCGGGGAGTAGATAGGGACAATGAGTGTATGACTGTGCCGAGGCTTTCGCCTATAACAGTATCCCCGCCGAGTGCAGGCTCGAACGAATTGAGGAGCGTCTATCCCCGCTCTTCCAGCTGAGGAAGGCTGGCACCCGAGTTGGTGGTACGCAACTCACACGCCGGGACCCAGCAAGCCAGGTCCCTTCCCCAACATACGGGGCAACCCTGCCACCACGATGGTCCTACCCATGTCGGGCTCGGCCGGGGCTCAAATGACCGAGGGGCTCCCGACCCCGTGGCACCAGTTTTCGCGGACACTGGTCGGACCGTCCGTGGGCGCACGCGCAAGCACGTGAGCTTCCACTACCTGTTAAGGCTCCTACAGCCAGGCTCTCAGGATGTCGCCTCTAAGCTCAGGTTCGTACCCGTGGTGACGCCACCCACCAAAGCACCAAGAATATTAGCGACAAGGCCTTTCCCTTCCTGGTACCCCTTGCGGGAAGTAGATAGGGACATGATTGTCTCTTTGAGCTTGAGAAGCCCGAAGGCATGCTCAGTCGTATGCGGGCTGAAGCCCATGCCGACAGATGTTGTGGGCGAAATTCACACTGCTTCCGGGAATTGCGCGTAGATGGAATGCGCTCGAGGCTTGGAAAAACCCCACCTTCACCATTTCTGGATCATCAGGCAGGTAGATCGTCCCAAGGGGGAGGTGAACTCACTTAGCCGCCGCGCCGGAGCCGCGGACCGAGATCCGCGGCGCCGTCGCGACGTTACCAGCGGGGGCCACGAGGAGGCGGAGTCACCAGGGGGCCGAAACCCCCTCGATCTCGTACGGGCGGCGATAAGCCGGTTGTCGCACGTGCAAGTGTCGCGTAGCGGCACAAGTACGCGCGGTCCCCGAGTCGCTCTCACTGCATTCCAAAGAATGCAGTGCCCGCGAGGAGCAACTCGGGCGCTAGAGTGGGGGAACTTAAAGAACCTAAGAATATAATTAATGTGTGCAAGGGAAGGCGCATGTGTGTGGCTGAGGGACCCGCGGTCGAGGGAGGGTTTTCTACCTGCGGGCGCGCTCGCTCTGGTGAGCGGGCGATGGTCGCAGGTAGCAGGCGGAGGAAGCGCGTCGCGTCGCGGTCGGGTGGGTTCGCGGAGGGTCGCTAGGGGGACCGTTACCTGCCGATCGCTCGCTCAGGCGAGCGGAACGAAGGTGCAGGTGTCGCGAGGGGAGAGGTCCACGCGGTTGTGGTCGCGGTCACGGACGGGTGAATTCTCGGTATCGCGCTAAGGGGAAGTCTTACCCGCCGCTCGCTCGCTCAGGCGAGCGGAACGAAGGGTGCGGGAGATAATAGGGGAGCGGTTTACGCGGTCACGGTCGCGATACCGTTCGGGACGGTATTCTTCGCGCGGCTTAAGGGAGTTCGCGGCGAATTCGCGGAACGCGGAATACGCGGGTTTGCTGACGAACGACGAAAGCGAGGGGGGCCAGGCAATACGGAGCTTCTCTAACGCGTTCACGAGATTTAGCCGAGGATGGCTCGCGAGGGGACAATCGAAAATCAAATGGGGAGCGTCGTCGGTAGCTCCGCACTGACACTTGTCGTCGAGGACGAGCAGGTGCTGTGCGAGCTTCGCGTTGAAGCAGCCGTGCCCGGTCATCAGCTGGGTGACGTAATAATCGAGGGTTATCCAATCGGCGCGGACGCGATCTCTAATTCGCGGGAAATACCGGTGGGTAATACGGCCTTTTGAGCTTTCGTCCCAGAGTCGTTGCCAGGAGTCGAGGGTGGATTCGCGGAGGGATGCTTTGAGACTCGCTATTTCTTTATTGTCGGGGGGCCGCTCGAGCGGGGCGAGCGTGACAGAGCCATACTCAACCCGCCGTTGCGTTTTGAATGCGAAGAGCGCTGAGCGCTCTTTCGCGATTAATTCGATAGGAGGGTTACCGGTCAGAGTAAGAATAGCGTCAGCGGAGACGGTGCGATAAGCGCGAGACACGCGCAGGAGCGCCTGCCTCTGCGCCTGCAGCAGCCGCTTCACGTGTGCGGAAGTTATACGGTTAGCCCATCCGGGGGCACCGTATGTAATGACGGGGATAAAGACGGCGCGGTAGAGAGTTGACATGACGCGATGATTGGGGCCCCAGCTGTTTCCAGCGAGGCGGGCGAGCTTACCGAATACGCTCTTGGCTTTGCCAGTGGCGTATTCGATATGCGGGGCGATGTTGAAACGCGTTCCTATAATGGTTCCCAGATATTTGGCGGACGGCAGCATACGGATGCTGTGTTCGCCAATCTTAATTACGGGGGGACGCTTAATATCAAGAAATCCTTTGAGAAGAATCATAAACGATTTCTTCGGAGATATTGAGAGCTTTTGCTGCTCGCACCACACTTGCAGTTTACGGGTGACTTGGTCACCGATATCCTGCAGCGCGGCACGCGAGTCAGCGGAGATGAGGACCGCGAGATCGTCGGCGTACGCGACCGTGTAGCTGGACGAGCTATGAATCGAGAGGAGAATCTCATCGAAGATGAGATTCCAAAATATGGGACCGAGGGCGGAGCCTTGAGGGCAGCCTTTTGAGACTGCCTTTTCGTCTCGTCCTGTGGGGGAGTTAATCTCGACGCTTCTATCTTGTAGATAGTCAGCGACGAGATTATATATATTACGGGGACAGCTACGTTTGCGGAGATTAAGGAGGATGCTGGGCCACCAAACGTTGTCGAACGCGCCCGATATGTCGAAGAATAAACCCACGACATAGCGGGAGCGCGACTGCTCGGTGACCTCTTGCACCCTGGCAAGGGCGTGGTCAGCGGACTTGTGCCGCTTGAAGCCAAATTGCTGGGGTGACGCGAGGGGATGAACTTCTACGAGGGGGCGGATACGCGACCAACCCCCGCCCTGGCAGTTGGAGGCTCAGTACCTGGCCGAGGTGTATCTCGGACAGGCTGACCTCCGGCGAAGGGGCGAGCACGTCACGGCAGAGGCGGTCAGGGGCCTGAAGCGCCAGGCTCGGCAGACCCTGCTGGAGAGGTGGCGAGCGTGGCTGTCCGAGCCGCGCCACGCCGCCGGCAGGGCTTCGGGGCTATCCTCCCCTCCTTGGCGGAGTGGGCGGATAGCGGTAGGAGACACGGCGTCACCTACAGGACGTGCCAGATGCTCGCTGGGCATGGTTGCTTTGGCGAGTATCTGGCACGCATAGGGCGGGAGGCGGACACCCGCTGCCATCACTACGGGGCCGACCGGGACGACGCTCAGCACACCCTCGAGGAGTGTCCCTCGTGGGACGCTGAGCGTGCCGTCCTGGTCGGCCAAATTGGGGAGGATCTCTCGCCGGCGGCCGTCGTGCGAGCCATGGTCGCCGGCGAAGAGAATTGGCTGGCGGTGGCCTCCTTCTGCGAGACCGTTATCTCGCAGAAAGAGGCCGCCGAACGCGACCGGGAGCGGCGTCAAGCTCCCGGTCGCAGAGGACGGGCGAGGGCGAGGGGCGGACGTCTCCGGAGAGGGGCCTATAGGCCCTGACCGGACTGCCCCTCCCCTCGAATTTTTGTTTAAGCCTCGCCTTGTTGGCGTGAACGCGCGGCGGGGAGCCACAGCCTCGCCGCGCGCAACCTCCACCGGCCCTTGGGGGGTCCCTGCTGAGGACAGGGGCCCCTCCGCAAAAAGGGCCCGGTGAGGGGCGGCTAGGCGTGTGTTTCGGGAAGGTTCCCTCTGTGAGGCAGAGGTTATAAAGTTCGGTCAGGTGTGACTTCAGAGACCCCTTCCCGCCGGGAAGGGGAAAGGGAAGGGCAAGAAGAAGCCCCAGAAGGGCCTGCGGGAGGGGGAGCGCCTGGAGGAGGCCATGGACATCGCTGAGTAATGGCCAGGATCCTCCAGGCCCTGGCGGTCGTCGCAGAGCCTTACGGCGTTCCAACCCATCCATTCTGGATGGGGGACGAGCGCCAGGACGTGGCGATCGTCAGGGGCGGCAACGCGCCGCCCGGATGCCCGCTCGTCTCCCTGATGGAGAGGGGCGAGGGATTCGTGGCGGCGTTGTGGGGCGACATGGCGGTGGTGGGGTGTTATATTACCCCCAACTGTCCCCTCGGGGAGTTCCAGTGCTATCTGGACCGGCTGGCCCGCTGCGTTCAGCGGTGCCGGCCGCGTCCGGTGCTGGTCCTCGGGGACTTCAACTCGAAGTCAACGAGTTGGGGTTCCCCGAGGACGGACCCGAGGGGACGGGCCTTGGAGGCCTGGGCGGCGGGTCTCGACCTCTGGCTCGCTAACCGGGGGTCGGCCCACACATGCGTGCGGCGCGGGGGCGGCTCCATCGTGGACCTCACGTGGGGCTCGCCCTCCGTCGTGCGCAGACTGTGCTCCTGGCGCGTGGAGGGTGAAGTGGAGACGTTATCGGATCATCGATACGTCTCCATGGAGCTCTCCGGCACAGGGGCGCGTGTGGGCAGACGACCCGACCGCCGGGGACGAAACACCTCACCACCGCCACCGAAGTGGAGGCTGAGGAGCCTGGATGAGGACGCCCTAATGGCGGCCACCCTGGCCGCTACGTGGCCGCAAGGGCCGGCCGACAGTTTTGGCGTGGAGGAGACCGCCGCCTGGCTCCGGGGCGCCATGACGCAAGTCTGCGACGTGGCGATGCAACGGGCCAGGGGCGGCCCGCCACCGCGGCGCTGCGTGTACTGGTGGTCTGGGCAGATCAACGAACTCAGGCAAACCTGTGTTCGGGCCAGACGCCGGTACACGCGGGCGCGGCGTGTGAGTCGGCCGGACCCTACCAGGGTGGAAGCGCTGTACGCTGCATACCGGGAATCCCGCACGCAGCTGCAGCGCGCCATCAGGGCGGCCAAGGCCAGGTCCTACGATGAGCTCCAGGGGTTGGTGGACGGTGATCCGTGGGGGCGCGCCTACAAGGCGGTGCTCGGCAGGCTCCGCCCGTGGGCCCCCCCTGTCACCGAAACCCTAAGCCCGGGATTCCTCGACCAGGTGGTGGGGACCCTCTTCCCAGCCGGGGAGAGGGTTGAACCCGCCGCCGTTGGGGGTGTCCCGGACCCCTCCAGGGAATTGGGCCAGTCCACATGGTCCGAGGAACTGGAGGTGACCCCTGGAGAGCTGCGGGATGCAGCCAAACGGCTCCGTGCCGGCAAGGCACCGGGGCCCGACGGCATCCCGGGAAGGGCCTGGTCTTTGGCATTGGGGGCGATTGGCCCCAGGCTCCTCAGCCTCTTTAACAGATGCTTGGAGGAGGGGGTTTTCCCCTCCTCCTGGAAGTTGGCCCGCTTGGTCCTGCTCCAAAAGGAGGGCAAGCCCGCAGACTCTCCCTCGGCCTTCCGACCGATATGTCTGCTGGACGAGGCTGGCAAGATCTTCGAGCGGATCATCGCTCGTCGCCTTGTCCAGCACCTTGTCGGTCTGGGTCCCGACCTGGATGACCGCCAGTACGGCTTCCGTGAAGGACGGTCCACCGTGGATGCGGTGAACCGCGTCAAGTCCTTTGCGGAGGCGGTGGTCTCCAGGGGAGGCGTGGCGTTGGCGGTGTCGCTGGACATCGTCAACGCCTTTAACTCCCTACCCTGGGAGAGGATTATGGGGGCGCTCGAATACCACCGAGTGCCCCCGTACCTCAAGAGGGTAGTCGGGGCCTACCTGTCCGACAGATACATTGAATTTGTTGGGCAGGATGGAGGGTCGAGGCACAGGAGAGTGGACCGCGGCGTCCCGCAGGGGTCGGTGCTTGGACCGCTCCTGTGGGACATCGCCTACGACGCGGTTCTGCGGGTGTCGCTTCCCGCCGGTGTGAATGTCGTCTGCTATGCGGACGACACCCTCGTTATCACCGGCGAGAGCGACTGGAGGAGGACCAAGCGGGTCGCGGAGATGGCCGTGGCGCGGGTGTCCGCCGCCATTCGGCAGCTCGGCCTGGCGGTGGCCCCCCACAAAACGCAGGCCTTTGGTTCTGCGCCCGTGGGAGGCTAGCACGGCCCCCTGGGGTCGGGCTGTCGGTGGGTGGCGCCGTGGTCGAGGTCGGGGCCGATATGAAATATCTCGGCCTCGTCCTCGACAGCCACTGGCGCTTCGAGGTGCACTTTGACCGCCTCGCCCCCCGCGTTGAGGCTGCGGCCGACGCGCTTTGTCGGCTGTTGCCCAACGTGGGGGGAGCGGGAGGACGTGCTCGCCGTCTGTATGCCGCGGTGGTGCGGTCCATACTGATGTATGGCGCCCCGGTCTGGGCGACCAGCATGGTGGCCAGTGCGCGGTGTCGCCGCGTAGTCGGGCGGTTGCACCGCAGTATGGCCATCCGGGTCGCCCGGGGCTACCGCACCATCTCCGGTGCGGCTGCGAGCGCCGTGGCGGGTATTCCCCCCTGGGAATTGGAGGTTCAGTACCTGGCCGAGGTGCATCTCGGCCAGGCTGACCTCCGGCGAAGGGGCGGGCCCATCGCGGCAGAGGTGGTCAAGGGCCTGAAGCGCCAGGCTCGGCAGACCCTGCTGGAGAGGTGGCGAGCGTGGCTGTCCGAGCCGCGCCACGCCGCCAGCAGGGCTGTCGGGGCTATCCTCCCCTCCTTGGCGGAGTGGGCGGATAGCGGTAGGAGACACGGCGTCACCTACAGGGCGTGCCAGGTGCTCACCGGACATGGTTGCTTCGGTGAGTATCTGGCACGCATAGGGCGGGAAGCGGACACCCGCTGCCACCATTGCGGGGCCGACCGGGACGACGCTCAGCACACCCTCGAGGAGTGTCCCTCGTGGGACGCTGAGCGTGCCGTCCTGGTCGGCCAGATAGGGGAGGATCTCTCGCCGGCGGCCGTCGTGAAAGCCATGGTCGCCGGCGAGGAGAATTGGGTGGCGGTGGCCTCCTTCTGCGAGACCGTTCTCTCGCAGAAGGAGACCGCCGAACGCGACCGGGAGCGGCGCCAAGCTCCCGGTCGCCGAGGACGAGCGAGGGCGAGGGGCGGACGCCTCCGGCGAGGGGCCTATCGGCTCTAACCGGACCGCCCCTCCCCTCGTTAGTTTGTAGAATGAGCCTCGCTTTTTGCGAGAGCGCGCGGCGGGGAGCCACGGCCCCGTCGCGCGCAAGCTCCATCGGTCCTTGGGGGGTCCCTGCTGAGGACAGGGATCCCTCCGCGAAAAGGGCCCGATGAGGGGCGACTAGGCGTGTGGCCCGCCTAGTCGCCAAAGTGCAGGTAACCGGGGGTCCGCGACACGGACCCCCCCGGGAGGTAGCGCGCCGAGGGGCCGAGCAGGGCGGGCTCTGGATGTTGTTCGTCCAGAGTTCCCAGAGTCCGCCCTGGAGGGCCCCAGAGGCTGGCCACCATGGGGGTTTTAGCCGGTAAGAGTCCGGCATATCCCCGTCCCCTCCTCAGGGGGGCGGGGAATCCATGAGGATTTCCCCCATGTAAAAAAAAAAAAAAAAAAAGGTGTGACTTCAGAGAACCTGAGTGCTTTAGCATCTCAGTCTCTATGAAGTCATGACCGGGGGCCTTTTTGTTCGCGAGGGACAGAATGACACGCGTCACTTCTTCTGTCGAAAACGGCGGGGTGTCGTCCGTTTGGGGCGGCGATAGGGATTCGACACGTGCGCTGGCATGCCAGGTAGTTTCGACTCCGATATCGTCATCGGGGATGAGCGCGGACAAAAGGGTCGTCATGGTCGCTGACCACGAGACCGTCTGGGAACCATTGTTAGCAGCTATACCTGGGTGCACGTGTTCAGGGGAGAATTTCTCCGCCTGAATCCTGTACACAATACCGAAGGGATTGGAATTTCCGACTCTGGATACGAAATCTCCCCAGCTGCGCGCTTTCGCTCGAGCGATTTCTCTGGTGTATTCGCGGCGGAGGGTTTTATATTTTTCGAATTCGATTTCGCGGCGCGAGAGGGTTACTGAATTTTTGTATCGCCGACACTGGCGCCGTAAGCGATAACGAAGGGCGGTAAGTTCCCGCGTCCACCACGGGGTGGAGCTGGGAAACTTGGATTTTCGCGGGATGGATTGCTCAGCCGCCGCGAGGATGAGTTCCTCGATGCGGTGGGAGAGAGAGCGGGCATCGCGGGTAAAATTCGCGTGGCGCGAGAGCAGATCATCGCAGCGTGATTCTAAGTATTCGGAGAATTTCTCCCAGTCTGCTCTAGCTGGGTTAAAGCGGGCGGTTTGTATAAACGGGCGAGGGGGATCCGGCTGGGCAACGCGGAAGCTGATCACATTGTGATCGCTCGTAGTGACTCTATTATGTACGGTCCACTCATGGATGAGCTTTCTGCAGCAAGGGGTCGCGAGGGTGAGATCGATATTGGATCTGCCCCGAAGATTGTCGAACGTGGCATGGGGAGCAGACAGATTCTGAATCCGGAGGTCATGCTGCGCGAGAAGATTCTCGAGCGCAAGACCTCTTTCATCGGTCTGCCTGCTGTGCCATAGGGAGGATTTCGCGTTAGTGTCGGCACAGATAATAATCTTCCGACCGCGGAGGGACCGCAATATAATATCGAGATGCGCGAGATAAGGCTCAATGTCATCGCAAAATTGAAAATACGCTGATACGAGGACGTATTCAGCGTGCGCGGAGGTGACCTCAACACACGTGAAGTGTGTATTCGAGAGGTTATCTATCTTGAAGGCGGTCAGCAGTGGATCGACAATGGCGATAGTTGCTTTCGGCTTCGTCGGGTTTTTAATACGCGCGAAAATTTTCGTGTCGAATATGACACGGGTGCGCAGGCCGAGGCCGCGCACCGCGCCATTGAAAATATACGGTTCTTGAAGTAAAATGACATTGAGCTTCATATCATCCGAAACTTTACGAAGTTCGGATGTCACCGACATCGAGCCCTGTGCATTGAGCTGAGCATTCCGAAGGGCATAATGGGGGGGAGGGGGATTACCGCGGTTGAGTGGACGGCTACCTGCCATTATTGTTTACCGTAGTCGACGCGGGATATATATACCTGAATGGCATGCTTATACGCGGGGCAGTCGGACGAGCGCGAGGAATGATTCGCGGGCTTGCCTGCACGTTTGCAGTTAACGCATACGGGGTCTTTTTTCGCGCGCGGGCAGGTTTTATGCGCGTGGCCGTCAGCAGCGCAGTGACCGCACGTCTCGGCTTTCGCCGAGCAGTACTTAGACACATGCCCGAACTGCTGGCAGTTATAACATCGCGTGACTCGCAGGTAATCGTGAATGGGGCACGAATTCCAGCCAATGAATACGCGACCGGACTCCTTAATCGCGTCGCGGAGCTTGGGGGAGATTTCGACAACCCACTTGGTTGTCTCGCGTTGCTTTTCGCCGATCTGGGCGACTAGGGAGAACTCTTCGGAGAATTGCTTCTGAGGGGTCGGCGCGAAGTTCTGGGAACGTATGGTCGCTAGTAATTCTTTTTGGGAGATATTCGTGGGCACGTTTGTGATGAGCATGCGCGGGCGTTTACGGGCTGGGAGGGAAGCGGTGAGTCCAGCCTTCGCGAGGGCTGGATGCTGCATTACGGATGTTGCATCGGATTTACCCTGCGTCTCAATAAGGACGCCGTTATTCGCGATCGGTCGGAGGTGGCGGATTTTAATGTTCTCCTTCTCGGGGGCAAAGCTCGCGGTGAGCATACGGCGCGTGCCGTCGCTGCATTTGACAGCAGCAGGATTAGTGGGAAAAATGGTCACGACATTTCGCGGGGGGCGGATGGACGCGGGCGGGATGTCGCGGCGGGACACCTTTATCATTTCCGCATACGAAAGAGGTTTCGCGGTGGCACTAGACGAGGTGGAGATTTTATCGCGTATTTCAGCGATATTCGCGGTCGCGGCAGAGAGACTGGATTCTTCGATTCTTGCTATTTTTTTACGCAGGGCGCGGTTTTCGGCCACCACGTGATCGTGGGCGTGGCTCATCGCGGTAAGCTCACGAACTAATACGTTCAGGTTGTCACTCGCGATTTTATTGGACGGGTCGCGGCATGTATGTATGTAGTATGAAATTATGCGCATGAGCGCAGTCGCGAAACCTACCTCTTCGCTGGAATCGGCGGCTGGTGAGGGGGCGGCAGACGGTGTGGGCGCAGCGTTGTCAACGGGCGGAGATGGCTTCGGCGCCTTCTTCTTTTTCCTCCTCTTGCTTGACTCTTCGGCAAGCATTTCGTCGGTGTCGTGGTCGGATGACGGGAAGGCGTCACGCTTCTTTCGGCGCGCAGGGACAGGGGCGGCGGGGATCGGCGCTGCATCGCTATCGCACTCCATGGTGCTGCGATGAGGGAGGGCACACACAAACGCACACGATATGTAAAATAATATATTTCGCACTGTAAGCACAGATCACCTGTCACTCAGAACTTCCACGGCACGTAGCGTCGCAAGCGGTCGGCACGGAGCACAGGTAGGAAAACCTTCGGGCGGAGCGGAGCGCAGGCACGTCCGCACCCTTCGGCAGCTCGAGAGCGAATAGTAGTAGATAGGGACATGTTTGTGAGGGTTTGTCCCCGCCGGAGCGGGCGCCATACCTCGGCCTTAGGCCATACTGGCTTCTCCCAAATAGTCTACCCACTATGTTTGCCAAGGCCCACCCCTAAGGGCAGCCGAAACCACATACCCCCTCGAGGCCAACCCATTACTCAGGTCTCACTCTTGCGAGTGGGGCTTTAGACCCGACCCGAGGTACCAGTTAAGGATGTACCGAGTACTACACTGGTCAGCCAACTCGGGTTCGCGGTGTAGTCAACCACCGAAGACTAAGCAGAGAGCCAAGACTCTCTTTTACATTAGCCCCCCTGCGTTACTCTGCGTTCCGCTCATTTTTGGTCAACTGTTACTGTTTCGTCTCAGTCGGGCGGACCGCGCTGTGCGGCCCGTTCTTCCCCTTCGCGAGTTCTCTTTAGCGCTAAGTACATCAGCTGCAAATCGTTTAAATGCCTTGAACATCGGTTCGGATACAAGCTGCCTTTCCGTTAGAGGCCACTCAAGACCTCCTTCGGCGGCATCCCGTATCAGGCATTGTCTCATCACCTCGTACTTGGGACATTCATACAGCACATGGCTTGACGTCTCCGTCGCGCCGCAGCTGCATCTGTTGTCCCTAGCCAGGGCAAACTTATGTAGTTTGGCCTGGTAGTCTCCATGGCCGCAGAGAAACTGAGTTACGTAGTAATCAGTTATGACCCATCGTGCCTTGAGTCTTTCGGAGACGTTCTCGAAGAAGCTGTACGTTGTACGGCCTTTCACTGACGTCTCCCATCTTAGTTGCCATATATCCAAAGCCGCTCTCCGGACATTGGTTCTCACCATGCCTTTAGAGATGCGGTTTGCAATCATGTCCTCGTGACTTAGGCGGTAATCGCCTATCTCAATGTCTTTGAGTGAGCGAACATTGAACATCGCTACTCTTTCGAGTATCGCCAGGTCTATCGGGATCTCCCCAGCAACCACACAGATTGCATCAGTAGAGATCGTCCTATAGGCCTTGGTGACACGGAGGAGCGCCTGCCTTTGAACGCTAGCCAGGGCTCGCCTGGTGTGCGCGTTCAGCAGGTCTGCCCACCCCGCGGCTCCGTACGTGGCGACCGGAAGAAACACGCCTTTGTACATTGTACTCATGGCGCGATGCCCCAGTCCCCAGTTCGCTCTTGCTATGCCAGCTAACTTATTAAAAGTTTGGAGGCATTTTGCGCGTACTCGCTTGATGTGGGAGGCAATGCCTTTTTTTTTTTTTTTTTTTTTGACGCCGTGAAAATCCCTGAACGGATACCCCGTCTCTCTGGGGGGAGAGGCGGGGTTATGTGGGGTTTGCACCCACTAAAAACACTGCGGTGACCTCGAAGACATGACGGGGCGGGCCCTGGGGAGACCAGAGGATGCTACCAGGACCCGCCCCTGTCTCGGCACTCCTAGTGCCACATGCCCGGGGGGTAGGAAATGCCCTCCGCCCGTTCGATACACTGTTGTTGTTTGGGCGATGGGCAGGCCACACGCCCATCACCCCTTCACGCGGCCGGAGTGCAAAGGAGGGACTCAGCCCCCCAGCTGAGCCCCCTCGCCGACCGCGCGGACGTATTTGTGCCGCGGGAGAGCCGTGGCTCTCTCCTGCGGCCGTCCCCCGTAGATGTTCCGGAAGGTGGGGAGGGAAGAGGAGGCGGCGACACCATCATGGTGGCGCCTGGAGGTCGGGCCTCCTTCTCCTCCCCCTGCCCCTCCGCCCGGGGGGCCCACGCCGCTCGGGATGGCGCTGCCGCTCCCGAGCCCTCTCGGCCGTCTCCTTCGCGAGCATTACGTGCTCGCAGAAGGAGACGACCGCATCCCAACGATCCGCGACGCCGAGCATCCGACCCACGATGCTCGACAGCGCGAGATCGTCACTCCCTATCTCGTCGACCAGGACGGCGCGCTCGTCCGCCCACGCCGGACAGAACTCCAGCGTGTGCTGCGCGTCGTCCCGGTCGGCTGCACAATGGTGGCAGCGGGTCGTGGCCTCCCTGCCAATCCTGGCCAGGTACGCACCGAAGCAACCATGCCCGGTGAGCACCTGGCACAGGCGGTACGTGACACCCCAAAAACCCCTATCCGCCCAGCGTTGGAGATGCGGACGGATAGCCTCGACAGCCCTGGTGGGCTCGATACCCGGCTCGTCGAGCCAGCTGACCCAAGAGTCAACCAGGTATTGCCGGGACTGGCGCTTCAAGTCGGCCATCTTCTCGGTGGTGGCGACTCCCCTTTGCCGCGCATCGGACAGGCCTCTGTAATAGAGTGCCTGCGAGCGGGCTACGATCTCCAACGGGGGAGATCGGGCCACCACACTGGCTGCACGGTGGGATATAG
Source organism: Ectemnius continuus (assembly GCA_910591665.1). Taxonomy (NCBI): domain Eukaryota; kingdom Metazoa; phylum Arthropoda; class Insecta; order Hymenoptera; family Crabronidae; genus Ectemnius; species Ectemnius continuus. Next base: position 205,016 of record CAJUYD010000009.1, read on the forward strand.
TTCTATATCCCCGGCAGGTCCTTATGGCTACACAGCGGTGTAGCCGGCCCACCCGAGCTCGGGTAGCGGCGTTGCCAGCGCCGCATAAGGCCTCGGACCATACCGGAGAGCCGTACAGGACTTGCGACCTGACGACTCCACCGTACAGCCGACCGACTTTCTCGAGAGGACGCCGCGCCTTCTCGCGCGCCGGCCGTCTTCTCCGCTCTGGGGAGGATCCTCTCGAAGTGCTCCTTGAAGCGCCAGCGGTGGTCGAGGTGAACACCGAGGTACTTAAAGCACCCCTTCACCTCGACCAGAGTGTCACGCACCATGATCCCGGTCTCCGGCAGCCCGGCGTGCAGACTCCGAGGACGGCTGATCCAGGCCGCCTCGGTCTTCTGCGGGGCTACGCGGAGACCCAGGCTCTCCACCTCGGCCACGACCCAGTGGGAGGCAATGCCTACGCCAGCATCAATGTCAACTCCGAGGTATCGGATGGTATTCTGCAGGGGCAGTCTTTTCCCATCCACCTTAACCACTGGGGGTCTGGCCCTGTCAAGCTTACCCTTGAACAGGATCATCTCAGTTTTGGTTGCAGACAGAGTTAATTTCTGAGTGGAGCACCACCCAGAAACTCCATCTACAACCCTCTGTGCCCTACGCTTTATCTCCGCTCGCGACTTCCCGTAGGTTATCACTAGCAGATCATCGGCGTAGGCTATAGGCTCGCAGGCCTCTCCTTCCAGAAGCTTTAGGACTCCGTCAAAGACGAGATTCCAGCAACTGGGTCCAAGAATTGACCCCTGTGGGCAGCCTTTAGTGACTTGCTTGCTCACTATTCCGTGGTTGGACACGATGGACACAACCCGTTTCGCGAAGTAGCTCGTCATAAGGCTGTACAGGTTTCTGGGGCAGCCTCGCGTTTTGAGATTGCTCAGCACACTTGGCCACCAGACGTTGTCGAACGCCCCTGATATATCGAATGCCAATCCTAGCACGTAATGTTCCTGCCTTCCAGCCACCACGTCGCGGAACTTGACCAAAGCGTGTTCGGTCGACTGTCCGCTGCGGAAGCCGTACTGACGTTCGGAAGCATATGGTGCTTTGAGGAAAACAGGCTCCATCCTCTTGAGAATTAGCTTCTCGAGGACTTTGCCTAGTACCGACAGCAGGCAGATCGGTCGGTATGACTTGGGGTCGGCAATAGGTTTAGTTTTTGCCTTTAGCAGCGCTCGTATCGAGCCCTGCTTCCAGCGGCTTGGGAACACTCCATACTTAAGGCATGCGTCATAGAGAGCGAGCAGGGCGACTTTGGCCGGTAAGGGCAGTCGCTTAACTACTTCGACTTCTATACGATCCAACCCAGGGCACTTCCTGTTTTTGAGGGTCTTGATCGCCGCTACAAATTCCCTTTCTGTGAATGACGGGGTGTCATCCACTAAGGGCAGAGCGGCAACCTCCTCCCTCAACAGGGCCTGCTCGGGTGTATCGTTTTCCGGGCTGTCGTCCGGAATTAACGCATGCAGAAGTGTCTTAGCCGTGGACTCCCAGGTCAACGTAAAACCGTCTGCGGTACGGAGGTTGCTCATGGCAGCCTCTGTGTGAAGTCTCCCCATCGCAATGCGATAGGGAAGGCCCCATAGCTCTTTGTTTCCCTCTCTGGTTACGAAGTCTTGCCAACTTCGTAACTTTGCTTTTCTAATTTCAGCCGTGTACAGCTTTCTCTCCTGGAGATATTCGTTGTAACTGGCTTCCCTCAGATCAGCATCATACTCTCTCTGAAAGACGCGTCTAAGTCGATAGACGCGTTTCTTTCTCCTCGTGAGTTCCAAGGTCCACCAGGGGACCTGCTTTCTGCGCTTTTTGCTCGAGGGCATCGCGGCGCCGCACGCTGCTATGATCGATTGCTCGATCTGCATCGCGCGTGCCTCAATCTCCTCAGGCCCCGATAGGGCTGTTGGAGCGAGGTGCCGCAGTTGCTCTTCGAGGATCCTCTCGAATTTCGGCCAATTGGCCTTATTCGGGAGGAAGCGCCCCTCGCGGGGTTCACTCTCCTCAGTGCGTTCAACGCAAATCTCAAAGCATATAGCGCGATGGTCGCTGGACGTGAGGTCATCTCTGACCTCCCAGCTTCGAACCATCTCGCTAGCATTGAATGTCGTCAAGGTGACGTCGATGTATGACTCGCCGCACGAGCTGGAGAATGTTGCCATGCTCTCAGCCTCGTTCAGAACTGTCAAGTCGTACATCGAGAGGAGCTCTTCGAGCGCCTCTCCGCGGGCATCTGCTGCTGCCGCTCCCCAAAGAGGAGACTTGGCATTGGCGTCCGCCCCCAGTACGACTCGAGCTGTTCCGATCTCTTGTAGGACTCGATCAAGTCTTGCCAGGCTACCCTCTATCTCCTCAGAGAACTGAAAGTACTGACGGACCAGGTACAAGTCCGTGCTCTCGAACTTCGTGTGCACACAGACTATGTGCCCGTCGTTCAGGTGCGAAAGACCCACGACCGTGAGACTCGGGTTCCGGACCGCGATTGCGGCCTTAACCTCCGTCCCACCGCCTGTGAACAGGCGTGTCGTAAGTCCTAGGCCCGTAATAACGCCGTTGACGTCATACGGTTCCTGAGCAAGCACTATGTCTGTGTCAAGATGTTCGAGTGCGACACGAAGTTCGTCCGTAACAGTTTTGGACCTCTGCATGTTAAGCTGGAGAATCCACAATCTGCTACTTGGACGTTTACAATGGGCTTTATCCATTGTTGGTGCGGAACATCACCGACCGGACAGCCTCATTGTAAGCAGGGCAGCTTCTACTCATCAGCCCATGTGTGTACGGCCTGCCGACGCGCTTGCAGTTCGAGCACCTCGGAGGTTGCTCTCTCTGCTTGCACTCAGCAGTGGTATGCCCCTTCTCGGAGCAGTGACCACACACATTGGCTGTGGCATTGCAAAATTTGGACAGATGTCCAAACTTCTGGCACTTGAAGCAGCGGGTTACAGTGTGGAAATCCTCCGTACGGCAGGATGCCCACTCGAGGTAGAGCCGCTCGCCCTGCGCTCGAATGCGATTACGCATCGCAGGCGTTACCTCAAACACCCAGGATGAGGTCTCCCGCTTGTTGGCCGGCCTTGCTTGGCTCGACTTCGGCTCGGGCTTTGACCCAGCCTTGGGCTGTGCCGTCGCCGTCTTAGCCTTAGTCTTGAACCGAAGGCGCATGCCTGCGGTGACCCCACTCTTTGAGAGCGTCTTAAAGTTCTGTTTCTTGATACAGGAGGTGAACTTTTCATACGTCATCTCACTGGGTACGTGGAGGACTCGGATTGTCGGGTTGAGCTTACCCGGCACTCTCGCATTCAGCCCGGCGCACAATGGCGAAAATCGCGAGAAACCTGGCAAAAATTAAATCTGCCGTAATTTATCAAATATTTATATGGTTACCACTTGCAGGCTTAACCGTATGCCTTTTTATGCGTGTGAGTGAGACCCAACCCAACCCAGACCAAAGTTCAAGTAGTAATACATATATGCAAATTAAAGACAAATTATTAGATTACAAGACCTTGTCCTTTTTACCTCTTTCGTATTCTCTTTGAGGTTATCTATTAGAGGCATTTTCACCATTGATAATGATAATGTGCCAACATAGTTGAAAATGATTTAAACAGTAGAGGGGTTAATCATGTTTTTCTTTAATTTTTCTAATCTTAAGTAATCCTTGTTTATTTGTAAGTAAATAACACAATAAAATTGTAATTTTTTTCTTGGAGCTCTAACTATTTTAAAATGGTGATAAAAGTCACGATTACTATTTACCGCAAATCTATTCCGAGTTCCCCGAATGCATTTAATCATATAAAAATAACTATCTGGGACTGAAGATATTGAGTAAATAGAACCGTTAAACATAATTGTCGAATGACACGATCTCTGGTCATATAGTTAATTGTCTTATTGTCGTTATTGTTACCTTACCATGCTGACCAGTTATTTGGAGAAAACCTCTTCCGTGTAGGTAGCCTGGCTGCTTTAGTTAAAAAATTACCCACGCGGACACAAACATACAATATACACGTGATCGTTTAGAAGAGATCGTTTAGATTATATAGATAGGTATAGCCTATAGATAGCTATATAAAATTATTAGCTATAGATTAGTTATATTACAATATACGAATAAAATACATGGTGCAAGATAAAATTCAAGCTCTTACTGCAGCAGTAAACTTTAAGTTGAGGACCCTCAGTCTTGATCGCCGCTGTACAATTATTGCCATAACTCATGGGGTAGCAAATTGGAGCAAGATTTTTCTGCATATCTTTATTCGGCATTGCATTCCCCATCGGATGCTGCAACTCCCATGACAGGGCACCGCAGGGCAAGAGTTATTTTCATTAATTAAGTTTAAGATATAGATAAATTTTATTTTCAAACATTCATCATTACAGATTTCCACTTTAATTCCCTCAAACTTGGAAGTTTTTGGTATTTTTCTGTTCTTTGATCTCTATTCTAAATATTCAAATTGATAATAATACTTAAACTGCATGTTAGGCCATAATCTTGGGCGATAAAGAATATGGTAATTCTTTAACGTATGAAAGAGATGTAATTATTCTTAAAGTTCGGTTTCATGGAACAAGGTTTAAAATACAAGTAACAAAATTAAAACATGCATTAATAGGTGGTCTAAACATCCAAGAACAGTCATACTATGTTGGTTTATAAAAATCTGATAGGTCAAATATTAGACTTTTTGCCAGGTTTTTCGCGATTTTCGCCACTGTGCGGCGTCCCGAAGCTGCTGGCTTTTGGTGAAGGCTTCCAAGTGTGTCGCCTCCTCCGTCTCAATGGCGATTCCATTCGAATGGATTCGCCTGACGGATTTGACGGCTATCTTGGCTTTTGAGGGCTTCACCATTCCCAAGACAGCTTGCTTGGCAGCATCGCTGTCCCGGTACTTTTCAGCCGACTCGGGGAAGATTTTGACCACGTGAAGTGGTCGATCTCCCCTCGTCGGTGGCACGCCCTTCTTGGCCTTCACCGATTTAGCCGCTATCTGGGCATAGCTAGCGCGACCGCTATTTGCTATTGCCGGAGGAACCGGAGTTCCTTTAGGCTGCCCAGGCTTGGCCTGCGTCCCTTTGAGTTGCTGGGCAACTCGATTAAGGGATTTCTCCACCGTTTTCTTGACGGCGCGCTGCGATGTTGTTGCAGCTTCGAGCGCCATCAGTCGTCCTTCGAGGGTTGCACCTTGTCGGAGCACTTCCCTCAGAAGGCCGGTGAGAGCCGAAAAATGGCCCATAATCTGTCCCGCGACCTCCTTGCTCACCTTACTAGAAGGTTTGAGCAGAAGGTCCTGCAGGGACTTTTCATGGCCCTGTGCCGCCGTCATTGCTTTCTCCAAGCGGTTAGGAACCGCTTTGGATTCGGCGTTGACTGCGGCCCCTTTCGGCGTTAGTCCTTTGGCCTTTGGCTTCTTGCTCTTTTTTGTGCCCTTAGACGTGGCACCACTCTCCTTGCTGGCTTGCGGGCCAGCTGGAGAGGCACTCGAGGAGTGCTCGGTCTTTGCCACCGAGCGGGCACCCTGGCTAGCCGATTGGCTCGCCGTGGGTTCGCTCGTGGCGACCGAGGTTTCCCTCGCTTTTGGCGCCTTCGTCTTTGGCACCGGAGCTCCGGGGGCTGCCTCCGTCAGCACCCCGGCCCCGTCCTTCGAAGGAGACTTAGGCGGAGGCCTAATGTCTAGGGAGTCCTTTGCAGGACTCTCGCCTAGACTTCGGCTCCTACGCGCCTTCGTCTTCTTCTTCGAGACACGCTCATGTGTCTCGCAGGGCGATCCCACGTCTGGGTCCGCCCTCCTCTTCCTTCCCTTGGAGCTCCCGGCTGGGGGCTCCGGTGTGGCAGTCTCCCTGACGGGAGGCACATCCGCACCTGCGGAAGGGTGTGCCCTAGTGGGCACCGCCGTGGATGCCGCCCCGGGGGGCAGCGCTTCCACCTCCATCACATGGACCCCTTGCGGGGTCGGGTCGGCGCCAGCCGACAAAATAATATTGTCTTCCATATTTCGTTTTTCTCTTCATTCCGCAGCGCTGCCCAGCCTCCTTGGACCCTCAACTGGAACCCGACAGTAGCCCTCACACAACGGCTTATGCCGCGAGAGGGGGTGCCGGGTTAGGCTTTACGCACGGGATATAGTCCGCGGGCGGTGGCCGACTGGGTCTCCCCAGACTCCACTGTCCACTTCCTCATCCGTTTGGAATCCGCCCTCGCTTTTGCAAGCGCGGGCGCTCTCATTCCGAGCCGATTGGTCAACCATAGGATTATCGGGAGACCTCCCGTTTCGTCGAAGCTGAGGCCAAAGGTACGTGTTGGGGGGTAACTCCCGTAGGAGGCCCGCCCTCAGATCCCAGGATCCCCTTTTCCGACGACACGGGTTGCAGCGCACGGCAAACACGCAGGGGGTCAACAGCCTTATCCCCAGGGCTGGTTTCATCAATTAAACTCTGCACCGGTGTGGTTTAGAAAACCCCACCGGCGGGCCAGAGCTCTGATCTGAGTTGGCCTTGCTGACATATTCTTTCTCAGCCTTTGGTTGTTTAGCGAGGCCTCTGCCGAGGGCGCGGTCCTTCTCGGGGACTCCGTCAGTACCCTCAGGCAGGCTGACCTCGCTACCGCCACATTTTTGTCCCCGCCGAGTGGTCAAGGGAGTTCTCCGGAAAAGACACGAGGGAACTCCGCCGTCCTTAATGCGTTCAATGAGGGCAAGTATGGCTATAGGGTTTCGACCACATAAGAGGCATCACATGGAGTTCGATGAACTACATCGCCCCGTGGTCTTGCAGTGTTTCAACAGGCTTTTTACGAGCGCTGCCATAGACCGACTGTTTTGCTCGGACAAACCAGCCCATCCGCCTGCAGGACGCGCGCTCAGCGGCATAACTCCGTTAGCCACGACCAACTGTTAGCACAGAAGGCCATGTTTACGGCGGGACCCACTTGGAGGTGGAGCATGCCTTGAACGTGAGAGGCTAATGGACCTACTAAGGGGGTCTGTATTCGCATCACGAACCTGTAACCAGTCTCTCCGTCGGGGATCTTCGACCGCTTTCTGCTCTTTAGGCTTGGTGCCAGTGGATCCCCGCTTTCAGAGTGCTAGCGGCGTCTTACTTTCGAGAGCGCATGGCCATAAAATGACCGGCTGCGCTTCGATTTCATAAACCGCTTATGCAGCTCGTCCGGCGTTTCACCAACTGGTCCAAATTTGCTATTAAAGCAAAAATGGCCACCGCGCCCTTAGAGCGTCAGCAGCCATCGAACCCCAAGAGAGTACTAGTTACTCCCGCCTAGTAGATAGGGACAGAGGGAATCTCGTTAATCCATTCATGCGCGTCACTAATTAGATGACGAGGCATTTGGCTATTTTTCATCACCTACACTTTACAGTGTATCAGATATTATGCCTGAAAGGCAGGCAGCACCATATGGATATGAGAGAAAAGGTAGAGGATGATACTTACATGGAAGATGCAATGAAGACATTCGCAGAGACGTCCGTCTACCCAACCCCGATTCTCTCTTTTCTCCTGCTAGCACAAGTGAGCTTGTTGAAGACGGAAAATGAAATAATTCCGCCGACTAGCACTCGCGTCGACAGCACCTTGATGTCTCCCTTTTTGATGGCATCCCAGTCTCTAAGTTGTTGCGCTGAGTGAGGGCTCCACAAGCCTCTACAGTTGAAGGTGATTGAGGAGAACCTGACGTCCTCCACTTCATATCGGTCCTTGCACACATCTAGCACAATCGCAGTGACACCTCGCCTTGCGATGATGTCCGGTTTCCGAAGTCCCTCGGTGGTCTTAAATCTTGGCTCCTCTTCGACTATGTAGTCTCTTCGCCTTTTTTTTTGTTTACATGGGGGAAATCCTCATGGATTCCCCGCCCCCCTGAGGAGGGGACGGGGATATGCCGGACTCTTACCGGCTAAAACCCCCATGGTGGCCAGCCTCTGGGGCCCTCCAGGCGGACTCTGGGAACTCTGGACGAACAACATCCAGAGCCCGCCCTGCTCGGCCCCTCGGCGCGCTACGCGCTACCTCCCGGGGGGGCCCGTGTCGCGGACCCCCCGGTTACCTGCACTCTGGCGACTAGGCGGGCCACACGCCTAGCCGCCCCTCACCGGGCCCTTTTCGCGGAGAGGCCCCTGTTCTCAGCAGGGACCCCCCAAGGGCCGGTGGAGCTTGCGCGCGGCGAGGCTGTGGCTCCCCACCACGCGTTCTAGCCAACAAGGCGAGGCTCAAATAAAAATTCGAGGGGAGGGGCAGTCCGGTCAGGGCCTATAGGCCCCTCTCCGGAGACGTCCGCCCCTCGCCCTCGCCCGTCCTCTGCGACCGGGAGCTTGACGCCGCTCCCGGTCGCGTTCGGCGGCCTCCTTCTGCGAGACCGTTCTCTCGAAGTCTCTCCAATGTAGTCTCTTCGCCTTAGGCCTCTGGCAACGTAGGCTGCTACCGCGTTATGCCTCTTGACTCGGGCTTCATGCGTGCGATGACACACTTGTAGTACGTGGTTGAGGATCTCTAAATGGCCGCACCCGGTCGGCGCGCCTGCCCCTAGATGTCCTCGATTTTGTGGGGAGAGCATTAATCCTCAGTCGCACTAAATTTATGAAATCTTTCCCTGAGAGGAAACGATTTCCGTCGCGTACCCACTGATGTTGCGTGGGGACCAGATTACTGGGTCTCAATGGAGCTCCATCCGGGGCTGTATAAAGTTGGCGAGCCCATCTCTGCATCTGCAGTTCCTTGGTAAGATAAAGTGTACCGTGGTCATTGAGCCTCCTTTCCTGATTCCTCAGTTCTTGGTCTAGGAATCGACCCAGGGACCTTCTCTGGTCGTCATCGAGAGACAGCTTTTTCAGCCTATTGAGACGCATGAGAGGGATAACCCATCTGAAGGACGGGATCCTTAATCCGCCATCAGCAACCGCCGCATGAAAGTAGGCGTTCACGGAGTCATGTGGCAATGCTAGCCACTTTCTCAGGGAGGCCCCGGTAAGCTTGTCGAGCCTGTTCAACTGGCTAATTGTGGTTGATCCCAGGGACAGAAGATGGAAGAGTCCCGGGATCACCTTTGTCCTCAGCCCGTACAGCCTCTGCTGTGGCTTCAGAGGGGCTTTGGTCAGCTTCTCTATGGCCTCCGTTAGCGACGCTACTGGAGTTCCGCGAGTACGTCCTTCGGGAGTGAACCCGACACCCAGGTACCGCCATTCCTCAGATCTACGCAAGGCGGGGATAATCCTCCCGTCGCATGTGAAGGTCGTCCCAACGTCAACGACCACCTTCTTCTGTTGCGGTATGTTCCTGAGCGCAATGGTTACGCACTTGTTGGCATTGATCATGAGGCCGCATTGGCCCAAGTAGTCTGCCGCGGTGTCTATGAGGGTCTGCAAGCCATTGGTGGTAGAGGCTAGAAGTAGGAGGTCATCCGCAAATGCTAATGCATTGAGGCGGTAGTCCTCTATCGTCGACCCGATGTGCTCAGGTAGACGTCTCAGCAGACCATCGATAATCAAGTTAAAAATAAAGGGGGACAATGGGTCCCCCTGTTTGACACCGCACTTCGGCCATATGCTTCTCGACTGCCACTTGTCACACGTTAGTCTTGTGACGCTGTTGGAGTACGTGAACCTGACGTACTCAATGACTCCATCTGGAACTCCTGCTGCTTCCAGCGCTGCATAGATAGTGTTATGCGAGACCGAATCAAAGGCTTTGGCTACATCAAGGCTTGCAAGGTAGAGAGGTTTGAATACCTTGCGGTGGTATCTAAGTACCGTGTCTAAGAGAAAGGTACTCTCTGCACATCCATCTTTGTGAATAAAGGCTCTTTGTCTACCGTCGTGCAGTATGAGATTGGCTAACCGCGTTGCTAGAACCTTGTGGTAGGTCCGCAGGATAACCGACGATACTGTTATAGGCCTGAAGTCAGATGGATTGCAAGCGTCGGCTTTCTTCGGTATCAGGGTCGTTCTTGACTCAAGTAGATGTTTTGGTACCCTCCCTGACCAAAGGAAGATGTTGAACAGCCTGACCAGTACCTCACTCGGGGCTTTCCTAATGAACCGGACAGATACACCGTCTGGGCCTGGAGCCGTAGATATTTGTGGCAGGGCTCTCTTGATCTCATCTTGTGAAATCGGAGCGTAGAGGTTGTTCAGCTTGATTCCCGGAGCCTGGTATTCGGGCTTCGTGTGCACCTCTCGTGTGAAGGTGTTTTCCCAGAAAGCAACCATCGGCTCCTTAGGTGGATAGTTGGAGCACTGTACATCATCGAGGATCGAGCGTAGGCACTTTCCCGGGTCCTTAGACCACAAGTTCTGTGTTCTAGCATACTCAATCCTCCTCAGTCTGCGCCTAGATGGATTTGGCTTATCTTGCACATGCGATGGTCTCATGTGCTTTGGAGGTTGCTTTGGGAAAATTTCAAGCAAATATAAGGCCACCTCTTCTATCGCCCTTTGTTTTGTCTAGGTTGTTAAGGACCTGCATATGCGGTGTAGTCTGTCAATCTTGTGGGAAGAACCTGCCGGTGTTGGGAGAGCTACAATATATTCTCGGAGTTCCTTGGTAGGATCCTCGAGTGCCTCACTTATGCTTAGAGGAGCTGTATCTGGTGACGTTATTGTTAATTCGCCTAGGAAGGCTTGGACCAACGATTTGTATCTCGCCGTCCGCCTTTGCCCTTTTATAGCCTCTACGGTTCTGTCCTTGAAGATTTCCCGCAAGGGGTACCAGGAAGGGAAAGGCCTTGTCGCTAATATTCTTGGTGCTTTGGTGGGTGGCGTCACCACGGGTACGAACCTGAGCTTAGAGGCGACATCCTGAGAGCCTGGCTGTAGGAGCCTTAACAGGTAGTGGAAGCTCACGTGCTTGCGCGTGCGCCCACGGACGGTCCGACCAGTGTCCGCGAAAACTGGTGCCACGGGGTCGGGAGCCCCTCGGTCATTGAGCCTCGGCCGAGCCCGACATGGGTAGGACCATCGTGGTGGCAGGGTTGCCCCGTATGCTGGGGAAGGGACCTGGCTTGCTGGGTCCCGGCGTGTGAGTTGCGTACCACCAACTCGGGTGCCAGCCTTCCTCAGCTGGAAGAGCGGGGATAGACGCTCCTCAATTCGTTCGATCCTGCACTCGGCGGAGATACTGTTACAGGCGAAAGCCTCGGCACAGTCATACACTCATTGTCCTTGAAGATTTTCACCAACTCTTGGTTGATGAACCTAGCCCCGCCTTGATATAGTAGTGCCTCTTGCCGTGCCATCATGGAGACTTCTTCTTCACTCCATCTCGCTTTCTTTGGAAGACTCATGGTTTGTTGGTCATACCAGTCAGGGTGCGCCCTCCGATAATGCACACCTCTTCCAGTAATTGTCGAGAAGGACCGAGTGCACTCACTGTGTTCGCATTCGAACGTCTGAAGATCGTGGTTGGGGGGAGGGACGTCTCCTCCCGTCCCACTAGTACCCGGAAGGGAGTCATCTGTGGATCCTCCCTCATTCATATTTATTTTTCTTGTAGTAGGGCCGAGCATAAAAAGAGACGGTGGGGCTGGCAACCGCAAGGTCTCTGTGTCGCCTTAACTCCGTTAGCCTCCAGAAGGCAATCCGCCCGAAGCGTTTTCGCCGACTGGAGTTACCGGCAGGAACCTATAGGAGGTGGAGTAGGACTTGCTTGGAGAGGCTGAAGGACCATACCATAAGTCTCAGAGGCGCATCACAAGCCTGTAACTTAGACTCTCTTAACACCATAAAGGTGGCCTGGGGCGATGTCTCGGATACTAGGCAAAAGCCCGACACCTCAAACGACCAGCCCGGCCAATCTAACAGAGCATGACACTACCATCTTTATCCCGAGGGACTAAGAGGAGACACTCCCCGCTTCGACCAGCCCAACCCGCACCGATAAGAGAGTCATAGTTACTCCCGCCGTTTACCCGCGCTTATTTGAATTTCTTCACGTTGACATTCAGAGCACTGGGCAGAAATCACATTGCGTCAACACCCGCGAGGGCCATCGCAATGCTTTGTTTTAATTAGACAGTCGGATTCCCCTAGTCCGTGCCAGTTCTGAGCTGAGCGTTGAATGGCGGCCGAAGAGGACTGGAGAGGCCCGCGAGGGGCCCCAGAAGCCTCGCAGCAAGGAAGATCCGCGGGAGGCCAAGGCACGGGACCGAGCTCGGATCCTGGGACGTTTCCGACCCGCTCTCCTCGCCCAGGCCCGGCACGTCAGCCAGACCCGCTTCCCTACCAAGCCCGACACGCCCCGCTCCTCAGAGCCAATCCTTATTCCGAAGTTACGGATCCAATTTGCCGACTTCCCTTACCTACATTATTCTATCGACTAGAGGCTCTTTACCTTGGAGACCTGCTGCGGATATGGGTACGAACCGGCGCGACACCTCCACGTGGCCCTCTCCTGGATTTTCAAAGTCCGAGGGGAAGATCCGGACACCGCCGCAACTGCGGTGCTCTTCGCGCTCCAAACCCTATCTCCCTGCTAGAGGTTTCCCGGGAACTCGAACGCTTATACAGAAAAGAAAACTTTTCCCGGATCTCCCGACGGCGTCTCCAGGTCATTTTGGGTTACCCCGACGAACACTCTTGCGAGGGCCCGAATTGTATGCGGTTCCGCTGCCGGGTTCCGGAATAGGAACCGGATTCCCTTTCGCCCAACGGGTGTGTGTCTTTTTCTCTCATTCATTTTGTCTCTCACAATTATTATTTGCGTATTTGGCACAACACCATCATCGACATAGGATTTCTCCGAGGGCTTAGGATCGACTGACTCGTGTGCAACGGCTGTTCACACGAAACCCTTCTCCACGTCAGTCCTCCAGGGCCTCGCTGGAGTATTTGCTACTACCACCAAGATCTGCGCCGACGGCGGCTCCAGGCAGGCTCGCGCCCAGACCCTTCTGCGCACACCGCCGCGACCCTCCTACTCGTCAGAGCTTCATGGAGGGCAGGCCCCGCGAGGAGGACAACCCCGCCCCACTTGCCGCTGACGGCGGAGTATAGGCGCGACGCTTCAGCGCCATCCATTTTCAGGGCTAGTTGCTTCGGCAGGTGAGTTGTTACACACTCCTTAGCGGATTCCGACTTCCATGGCCACCGTCCTGCTGTCTTAAGCAACCAACGCCTTTCATGGTGTCCCATAAGCGTCGACTTGGGCGCCTTAACTCTGCGTTTGGTTCATCCCACAGCGCCAGTTCTGCTTACCAAAAATGGCCCACTTGGCACTCTGATCCATAATAAATTATCTCGTGGCTTCATAGTTCAAGCAAGCCAGAGATCTCACCCATTTAAAGTTTGAGAATAGGTTGAGGTCGTTTCGGCCCCAAGGCCTCTAATCATTCGCTTTACCAGATGAGACTCGCATGCGCCCGCGATGGGGCTAGCGAGTGCCAGCTATCCTGAGGGAAACTTCGGAGGGAACCAGCTACTAGATGGTTCGATTAGTCTTTCGCCCCTATACCCAGTTCCGACGATCGATTTGCACGTCAGAATCGCTACGGACCTCCATCAGGGTTTCCCCTGACTTCGTCCTGACCAGGCATAGTTCACCATCTTTCGGGTCCCAACGTGTACGCTCTGGGTGCGCCTCATCTCGCGATGAGAACGAGACGCCCCGGGAGTGCGAGGCCGCATCGTGACGCGGCCCATCCTCCCTCGGACGCGACCGACCCCTTGCGGGGAAGGAACGACCTTCACTTTCATTGCGCCTTTAGGTTTTCCTGTCCCAATGACTCGCGCACATGTTAGACTCCTTGGTCCGTGTTTCAAGACGGGTCCCGAGAGTACCCAAAGCAGTAGCGTCGCTGACCGGTATTTCGTATTGATATTGGCCTGTCTGAGGACACCGCCTGCAAACAGCTGGCCAAGGCCCGGGCACGGCGCAGAGACCGCGTACACCCCGGGTATGCTCTTGACCGCGCTTGCAGCGGGCCCGACGCAGAACGCGAACGAACTGCGGCCCTATACCGTGCGAGTACCGCCGAGCAGCCGGTCGGGCGACCGAGGGGCCGCCGCGTGCGCGCAAGACGCACGGCGGCAGGCGCCCACTCGGGCCGTAGACCGACACCCAACGGGTCGCGACGTTCTACTAGGGGAGAAGTGCACGCCCACGTCGCCGGGCTTTCGCCGACGGCGGCGTGTCCGCGAAGCGCCGACCGAGATCAGCTGCCTCCGGGACATCGCGCGCCACCGAGATGCCGGCTCCGCCGACGATGAATCTCCCCGTTCGATCTTTTGGGTTTCTCGGGTTTACCCTTGAACGGTTTCACGTACTCTTGAACTCTCTGTTCAAAGTTCTTTTCAACTTTCCTTCACGGTACTTGTCGCTATCGGTCTCGTGGTCATATTTAGCCTTAGATGGAGTTTACCACCCACTTAGAGCTGCACTCTCAAGCAAGCCGACCCTTTTTTTTTTTTTTTTGACGCAGTGAAAATCCCTGAACGGATACCCCGTCTCTCTGGGGGGAGAGGCGGGGTTATGTGGGGCTTGCACCCACTAAAAACACTGCGGTGACCTCGGAGACATGACGGGACGGGCCCTGGGGAGACCAGAGGATGCTACCAGGACCCGCCCCTGTCTCGGCACATATAGTGCCACATGCCCGGGGGGGAGGAAATGCCCTCCCCCCGTTCGATACACTGTTGTTGTTTGGGCGATGGGCGGGCCACACACCCATCACCCCTTCACGCGGCCGGAGTGCAAAGGAGGGACTCAGCCCCCCAGCTGAGCCCCCCGCCGACCGCGCGGACGTTTTTGTGCCGCGGGAGAGCCGTGGCTCTCTCCCGCGGCCGTCCCCCGTAGATGTTCCGGAAGGAGGGGAGGGAAGAGGAGGTGGCGACACCATCATGGTGGCGCCTGGAGGTCGGGCCTCCTTCTCCTCCCCCTGCCCCTCCGACCGGGGGGCCCACGCCGCTCGGGATGGCGCTGCCGCTCCCGAGCCCTCTCGGCCGTCTCCTTCGCGAGCATTACGTGCTCGCAGAAGGAGACGACCGCATCCCAACGATCCGCGCCGCCGAGCATCCGACCCACGATGCTCGACAGCGCGAGATCGTCACTCCCTATCTCGTCGACCAGGACGGCGCGCTCGTCCGCCCACGCCGGACAGAACTCCAGCGTGTGCTGCGCGTCGTCCCGGTCGGCTGCACAATGGTGGCAGCGGGTCGTGGTCTCCCTGCCAATCCTGGCCAGGTACGCACCGAAGCAACCATGCCCGGTGAGCACCTGGCACAGGCGGTACGTGACACCCCCAAAACCCCTATACGCCCAGCGTTGGAGATGCGGACGGATAGCCTCGACAGCCCTGGTGGGCTCGATACCCGGCTCGTCGAGCCAGCTGACCCAAGAGTCAACCAGGTACTGCCGGGACTGGCGCTTCAAGTCGGCCATCTTCTCGGTGGTGGCGACTCCCCTTTGCCGCGCATCTGACAGGCCTCTGTAATAGAGTGCCTGCGAGCGGGCTACGATCTCCCACGGGGGAGATTCACCTCGACCAGAGTGTCACGCACCATGATCCCGGTCTCCGGCAGCCCGGCGTGCAGACTGCGAGGACGGCTGATCCAGGCCGCCTCGGTCTTCTGCGGGGCTACGCGGAGACCCAGGCTCTCCACCTCGGCCACGACCCGCGCGGTTGCCAGACTCGCGAGACGGCTCGTCCTTCTCCAGTCCTCCTCGCTGGCCAGCACCAGAGTGTCGTCCGCGTAGCAGACCAGTGCCGTACCAGCGGGGAGGGCGGCCCGCAGGACTTTGTCATACCCGAGGTTCCACAAGAGGGGTCCCAGGACCGATCCCTGCGGGACACCTCGGGTAACGTCCTTGACCCCCAACCGGCCACCGGCGGCCGGAAAGCCGACCGTCCTGTCCGACAGGTAGGCGCGGACGACCCGCTGCAGGTACAGAGGCACCCGGTGGTACTCGAGCGCCTCCATTATCCTGCCCCAGGGGAGGGAGTTGAACGCATTGACGATGTCGAGCGACACCGCCAATGCGACCTCGCCCCGGGCGCTCGCCGCGTCCGCGAAGGCCCTAACACGGCTGATGGCATCAACCGTGGAGCGGGCCTCGCGAAACCCGAACTGATGTGGACTCAGATCGGGTCCCACCGTGGACAGGTGCTGGACGAGTCGGTTGGCGATTACTCGCTCAAACCACTTTTCCGACTCGTCCAGCAGACAAATCGGCCGGTAAGCCGACGGGGAGTCAGCGGGCTTTCCCTCCTTGTGGAGAAGGACGAGCCGCGAGTTTCTCCAAGCCCTGGGAAAACAGCCCATCCCCAGGCACTTGGAGAAGAGGTCCCGAACCCTCGGACCCCAGATCCTGCTGGTCAGAGCCCAGGCTTTGCCAGGGATGCCATCCGGACCAGGAGCTTTCTTGCCTGAAAGCTTCCTGGCCGCCCTGGCAAGCTCCTCCTCCGAGACGGCCAGGTCGTCGACCGCCTCGGGGTGCGCCACCATCGCAGTCCCATCCCCGACTCCCGGAGGCACAGCCACCCCCCCCCCCCCCCGCCGGAACGTCCGGCGGGAAAAGGGTAGCTATCACCTCGTCCAGGAAGCCGGCGTCGAGGGTCTCCGTCAGCGGGGGCACCCGTGGTCGTAGCTTATGCATGACCATGCGATACGGGCGCCCCCACGGATCCTCGTTAATGGTGGCGACGAGCTCAGCCCAGGCTCTGCTCTTGGCTGCCCTGATAGCGGCCTGCAGGAGACGCTTCCTAGCGGAGAAGCTCTCCCACAGAACCGCCTCCTCAGCGAGGCATCTGCGAGCCCTGCGCCTTGCTCTGGTGTACCGGCGTCGGGCACGGATGGTGGTGCGCCGGAGATCAGCGATCTCCTCCGACCACCAGTACACCTGGCCCCGGGGGACGGATTTCGTAGCGCGGGCCATGGCGACGTCACAAACAGTCGCCATGTCGGCCCGCAAATTCTCCACCTCGTCCCCGGGGTCAACGCAGGGCTGCCTCGCTGGCCAAGTGATGACAAGGGCAGCCGCGACCAGCAGGTCTTCGTCCAGGGTTCGGGACCTCCATCCTGACGGCAGTGTCCTGGGCCCGCCATGGCGGCGGTCCCGGGCAGCCGAGGAGGCCGTGTTCGGGAGGAGGGTCATTGTCACGTATAAGTGATCGGAGAATGACTCCAGACCCTCCTCCGCACGCCAGCCCTCGACCCAGCGCACGGTCGAGGGGGAAGCCCATGTCAAGTCGACGATGGACACCCCCTGTACCCGCACGCAGGTGGGGGTGGACCCTTGGTTGAGCAACCTCAGGTCCAACCCCGCTGCCCAGTCCCCGAGAACTGTCCCCCTACGGTCTGTGCTGGGGGACCCCCACGCAGTCGCGTGGGCGTTGAAGTCCCCCACCACGAGCATCCGACCGCCAAGATGCGGACGGATGCTGGCGCCCAGATCGTCGAGCGCCGACTCGTAGTCGTTGAGGGGGATGTTCGGGGACAGGTAGACCGCCACCACCACGAGATCTTTCCACCGCGCGGCCACAAAGCCCCGGCCTCGCCCCAGAAGGCGGGCGGTGCCGAAGCTCGCAGCCGCGGCGGGCCCTACCGCTATGGCGGAGACACCCAGCAGGTCTCCGACCCATAGGGGCGAGTCGGGGATCCTGTGGGGCTCGGACACTGCCGCTAGGGCCACTCCCCTTTCCGCCATAGTCTGCGCCAGCAGACCCTGCGCGTCTGGGGGAGTGGTTCAGGTTCGCCTGGAGGAGGGATATCGCCATTACTCGGCGATGTCCATCCCCTCCTCCGGGCGGGCCTCTGTCGTTGCGGGTCTGGCAACCTCAGCCACTTCCGTTTGTTCAGTGGGGGGTGGATCACTCCCCCCGCTGGTTGATGGTATTGGGGCCATCTCCACCTCCGGCGGGGAGATGGTGACGGCCCCTCCGGTGGGGACTGTCCCATCGGCTGGCTGCGGGGCAGAGGGGGCAAGGGCGCGCTTCCCAGCGGGAAGACCCCTCGTCCCTCTCTTAGCCGGGGCTTTGCAAGCCGGGCCACCCAGACGGTGGTCCGACTTAAGCCCCTTCTCCTTGCACACCGGGCAGCTCACGGCTTCCCGGCATGCGCTGGCCAGGTGTCCCGCACCGCCGCACCGAAAACAATGACCGGTGCGGTCAGTGGGGGCCGAGCAGTTGGCCCGCACATGACCCTTCTCCAGGCATCTGAAGCACTGGAGAGGGCGCTGCCCCAGCGCAACTACCCGGGCCGACGACCACCCGACCAGCAGACGCCCCGCAGCGACCAGCTTCTTCGCGGAGGTCAGTGGGCACCGCACCCAGATGGAGCCAAGACCGCCACCCGCATGGGTGGCGATCCGCCCCACCTTAACCTCCGCGACTGGACAGTCCCCTTCGCGCGCCACCGCCGCAAGGACCTCATCAGGGGTGACGGAATCATCCAAACCGGTCACGCGCAGCTCCGCGCTCTTAACCGGCCTGGTAACCCTCACCCCCGAGCCCTCCATCACCTGGGAGAGGCGCTGGGATAGGGCTTTCGCCTTCTCCGCACCGCCCTCGCCAGGGATTTCAAGGAGCAGGGCTCCTGTAACGGCCCGCTTGGGCCGGATCTCCTTGATCCCGAGATCGGATATATTTATCCGATCTCGGGCCCGGCGCATCACCTCCGCGTAGCTCATACCCTCGACACTACCGTCGAGGGTAAGAGCCACCGCGGCATGGGCCCTGCTCCTCGGGAGCTTCACCCCCGTCTGCGAAGCGGGGGGTTGGCTCCCGGTCGGCTTTGCCGATTTTGGCCTCGCGGCGGCGGCAGGCTTAGCCGGCTTAGCCGGCTTCGCCTTTGCGGCGCTGGGGGGCTTGGACGCCGGCCGGGCAGTGGGCGTTGCCGCTCGGGACGTCTCGCCCGCCTTGCCGGTGGCGGGCGTGGAGGAAAGGGGCCCGCCGGCCTCCTTCTTACTCCCGCCCTTTCCCCTCCTGACCACAGTGGCCCACTCACCGTCGCCACCAGCGGCAGACACTGTCGCGGGTTTGGCGGCCGGGCGAGGGGCCAATGGAGGCGCGGCGAGGGGGGGCTGTGTGGCCGCCCCACCGAGCGCCGCGTGAAGGCGGCTCTCTACCAGCGACCCCACCCTCTCGAGGATGCGCCGCTCCAAGACATGCGTGTCCTGGGGCGGTTTTGGCTCCTGGGTGGGTGGGGCCGTATTTGAAACCGACCCCGCGAGGGAGGCGACTTGGAGGCGAAGCTCCGCCACCTCCCTGCGGGATGCCTCCAGCTCGCTCGCGAAGACGGCCACCTGCTGCTGCAGGCGTATCGCCTCGGTGCGGCCCTCCAGTGGACACTTAGAGGCACCCGCCCTGAGTGCTAGCTCGGCGGTGCCTGCTGACAACCACCGAGCCGCATCTTTCAGCTGCTCCTGGCAGGTCCCGTTCAGTCCCGAGGACGCCGAGGCGACCCCCAGCACCGCCTGGGCCTTCTCCAGCAACCTGGAGCCCACGTCAGAGGTGGACATAAGTCTCACCTTCTGCGCGACCCCCAGGTCGGCCTTCTCCTCTTTCTCCTCCCTCCGTCTCCTGGACCGATCTGCCTCTGCAGAGCGGCGAGAGGGCAGGGGCGGGAACCCCGCCCTGGGCGGCGGCGCCGTCACACCGGCACTCGCCGTCCCTGATGTCGGGGGCTTGCTAGCCTCCGACACCGTTTTCGGACGCCGGGATCCCGCCTCCGACTCGTCCTCTGCGGAGGACGAGTCGGACAGGATCCGTCTGCGTTTCGGGGCCTTCGTCTTCCTCTTCTTGTCTGAAGAGGAAGACGAAGACCCCGCCGCTGGTGCTGCGGGAGCCGGTAGGTCCAGGCGGCTCACCCGGACCACCAGCTCCCGCACCCCCTCCGCGTGGCTCTTCGGCCCAGGCTTAGACCCGGGGTCCGAAGACCCGGGTCGTCCCCCCGGGCTTTGGGAGACGCGCGCCCTGTCGTCCGACCGACGACGACGTACCGGCTCCGAACGAGCTGCGGGAGGGATCATCCCCCCCGACCCGCCCGGAATTCCGGAACCACCCGCTGGAGAGGACCCCCCTCCAGCCACTCCCTCCCTAAGCACGCTTGTGGCTTTAAACGATGCGCCGGCCAAGTGGCCAACCGACGCACCGCTGCGGTTGCTGGCTGACGACGTGCTGGGGCCCGCTTTCGCACCCTCACACGCCGGAACTGGGGACTCGCACCCCTGCTCCGTAAACGGAATCTCTTTATTGCTACCGTCCATGATTGATTTAGTTTCGGGGTTTCTTCCCCTATCCCCCTTGAGGCGGGAGAAATCCCCGGGGGTATCCGCCCCCGGACGGTGTGTAGTGTAGGTGTGTGTAAATGTGTCAGTGTAAGTGTATGTAAGTGTGAGCGCTGGTTTTGGTCCGCGGCGACCGCTTAGGCAAGTCGCAACCCTCCAGTTGGAACCGGAGGGGCCCCCTATCCGCCACCCGGGGACGCGCCGTGTCGGAGACCAGCAACTCCCTCCGCGAGACTGGTGGTTGTGGGAACGACTTAAAGTCGGCCCAACTGCACCAGCAACGCGGCACGGAAGCAAGCCGACCCTAAGGAGAGATCCTCTCGAAGCGCGTAGCGTTCTCTACGGGCCTGGCACTCTCTGCGGGTAAGTGGCCCCATTCAAGATGGACTTGCACGCGATAAAGCACGCTCCGGGATAAGCGGATCCTCCCGAACACTACATTTCCCTGCGGCGAGATGCCGCGGGATTCAGTGCTGGGCTCTTTCCTGTTCGCTCACCGCTACTAAGGAAATCCTGGTTGGTTTCTTTTCCTCCGCTTAGTAATATGCTTAAATTCAGCGGGTGATCTCGCCTACTCTGAGGTCGTCTTTCTCTATAATACTATGTGTAAAACTCTTCTCCTCGAGGGGGGCGTTAAAAAAATAACGCGCAAAGGTTAGGAGAAAAAAAAAAGAGTTTGAAACCACGTTGAGCGACGCTAAGGGCGAAAGCGCAAGCGGAGAGTCCATACAACACACGCGTGTGTTTGAGGGGCGAGCTGTCTGCGTGTATTTGGAGGTGTAGCGGTTCCGCGCTTATAGCTCCATAACCCTCTCGCTGTGTGTGCTCCGCTGACCGCTCGGTGCACCCGGTTTTCGGTTCAACGTCTGTCCTGACCTGCGCAATGGCAATTCAGGGACTCGACGACCGGGGTGAGCGTGCGGCACACACGAGAGTATGTATGGTGCGCGGGGGCCTTTTTTTTCGTGGGGAAATCCTCATGGACCCCCCGTCGCCCTGGTGGGGGCGGAGGGGGAGTGCCGGACTCCAACCGGCTAAAACCCCACGGGGGCCATCCTTCGCGCGTAATGGGGCGACACCGGGAACTCTTGTCGAACACTACCGGTGCCGCCCCGCGCCCGCCCCCTTCCGGGGGCACTTCTCGTGGAGTGGGGGTTAACCATCGCCACTCTCGCTCGCGCGAGAGAGGGATGCGCCCCCCTCCGAGCCCGGGAGGGCACGGCTCGACCCGTTCCTTCACTAGCCGTGAAGGAGGAGCGAACCGCGCCTCCCGGATCACCAAAAAACCACCAAATTGGGCGGGACGCGCGACCACTACACGCCCCGCCCCGCCTCGGGGCCGCTATAGGCAGGCGGCAGAGCCACCACTCTGCCGCCACACGACCCCTCGGCACGCACCCGGCCCGTCAGCGGGTTGAGATCCGCCACAGGGCCGGGGCGTCGCTCTTACTGCGGGGGGACTCGATCCCCCCGCGCGGCACGGCGGCGAGGACGGGCCCTCTCCAATCGGAAGGAGTCCGTCCTCTCTCGCCGCCGCTCCGCCTCCTCCTTGTGGAGGAGCACTTCCTCGCAAAAAGCGAGGAAGGCCCTCCACGCTCTCTCGCTGCCGAGGATCTCCCTGACAATCCTCGGTAGCGAGAGATCACCTCCAACGTGTCGGACCAGGACACGGCGCTGATCGCTCCAGGCAGGACAGTCCTGGAGCGTGTGCTGCGCCGTGTCCCGGTCCTCGTCACAATGGTGGCACTGTGCCGTCGCCTCCTTTCCGATGCGACACAGGTACTCACCCAAGCAACCGTGCTCGGTGAGCACCTGCGTCGCACGGTAGGAGAGTTGACCCCTGCCGCGACTCAGCCAAGCTTCGAGGCTCGGCAGAATCGCCCCGACGGCTCTGTGGCGGGAGTGTTCTGGACTCTCCAGTCTCTCCCGCCACATCTCAACAACGAGCCGCCGGGTCTGACGCTTCAACTCCTCGACCGACCGTTCCGTGGGTGTGTGTGGGTGTTCCTGCTAGTAGAGCAGCTGACTGACCCACGGAGAGCGGAGTAAGTGTGGGCTGGTAAGCGTTAGAGTGGCACGTGCTCCGTAACGTGTCTCAGCGTCGCGCAACAAGGGGGTGAGAGGGGTGGTAGCGCCTCAGTCAGAGCGCGCAGAGGTGGCCACGGTGGTGGTCGTCGCGCTAATCGTACGCCCACGGTTTTCTGGCGACGTCGCGTTCTTCAAAAAAACAACGGCGTCTCGCCTCTGTTATCCGTGAGGAAACTGGTCGCGGCCATACGCACGCACTCGAAAAACACACGCTACTGCGCTGACTACTGGACCTATTGACTACTCCTTCCCCTCTCCGTCTCCCCGAGAGCGCTCGGCACTCGGCACAAAACGGCACAGCACTCCTTCTCGCTGTCCCTCTTTTCTCCTCTCTCTCCTTTGTGGCGCCCTGCTCCCTCCCTCCTCGCCATCATCATTACCACCACAACAATTTGTGTGTGCATCATCTCTCTTGCCTGCTTTGCTTGCTTTCTCTCCCTTTCTGCGTCCGTGTACGACTGTCTCTCTCTCTCAATTCTCCACTGCCTTTCTCCCACTTGTCAGAGAAAAGTGTTCTCAGTTCGTCGTTCGTTTAAAGCGACGTCGGCAGCGCGGCCCGGTCACGCTCTTGGTGACTCCGTGAGTACCGCGGCATCATCCGACGAGCGCTCAATCCATCGCTCGTACGCGTTTTGTATACACGCTTAATACTTGCAATCGAGGAGTGACTTGGCGTGGATGCAGAAGATGTTGTATGCATCCTTCTTGGTGAGATTCTGCTTCATAAGGACAAGTCCAACCTGGCTGAGGTCCCGTCGGAGGTTGTCTCTTTGCTGGTCGTAGATTTTGCAGTGTAACAGGATGTGCTCGGCTGTCTCAGGGTCTCCACATTCGCATGTCTCTGTGTCAGAGAGTTTGAAGCCGTGGAGTTTTGCTTTGAAGTCGCCATGTCCAGTGAGAAATTGTGTTACGTAGTGTGTGGGCTGGATGCAGTAGGCTTTGAGTCTCTCCAAGATGTTCGGGAAGTATTGGTATGTTTCTCTGCCCTTTGCGTCTGTTTCCCAGGAGTTTTGCCAGTCCGCAATGGTCATGTTGTTAAGGGATGTCCATGCTTCATCCTTGTGCTCAGGAAGACCGTCGAAGGTGAGCCGGCCAAGGCGGAAGGGAATGCCTTTCCTTAGGTAGTAGGCGTGCTGTCGTCTTCTAAGTTCCTCATTGATGGGGAGGACGCCCGCGATGACTGGAAGTGCCGCAGTGGACACTGTTTTGTAGGCTCTGGTTTCCCCAAGGAGGGCCTTCCTCTGGGCACTGGCCAGGCATCTGGTTTTTTGCCGTTCGTTGATTTGGTCATACCAGGTGGCTGCTGCGTAGGTAACGATCGGGACAAATAGGCCCTTATAGATAGTAATCATTGAGTAGATAGGGACAAAAAAAGGGCTACTCCACCTCCCCCGGCGCTCCTTGCTTATGCATATCGCCGGTCCCCAAAATACTGAATCTACAGCAGCGTTTTCATCGTCTGCCTTTTACTTTTGTCTCTATGTTCTATCTGGCGTCCCACTTTTCATGATCTGGCTATTATTGAAATACTTATGTGTACGTCCTTGCAGTATCCATGGTTTTCAGGTCTGTCCTTCCTCGAGTTGTGCTCGGAGAGCTGCTCGTTCCCTATTCCTCTCAAGCAGTTTCTTGGAATACTTTTTAAAAATTGGGAAGGTGTCCTGGTGCATTAGGTTCGGTATGGTGTAGGTTCTTCCTGTGTCTTCTATTGCAGTCTTCATTAGTCTTCTTTCTTCTTCCAGCAGTGGGCAGCGTAGTAAGCTATGGTGCGAGTCCTCTTCTTCGCCGCATTCACATCTGTCTGTCTCGCAGAGGCCGAAGGCCTTCAGCTTCGCGCTGAAGTCTCCGTGCCCCGAAAGAAATTGCGTAACGTAGTGATCGGGCTGGATCCAGTAGGCTGCAGCACGGTCTTGAACGACTGGTAGGTATTTGTATGTTTCCCGTCCTTTGGAGGAGTTTTGCCAGTCTTCCTGCCACTGTGCCATTGTGGCAGCAACGATGGAGCTCCATGCATCGTTGTCCTCCGCAGCGTCGCCATGGTATTCGAAGCCGTTGATGCTGAAGACAGTCTTGCATCTGATATAGTAAGCGTACTGTCTCCGTTTGAGTTTGAGGTTTATAGGTAGCACTGCGGCAATGACCGGGAGAGCCACCGTGGAGACAGTGCGGTATGCTTTGGTGAGCCCAAGTAGGGCTTTCCTTTGTGCGCTTGCAAGTCGGTCCTTTTGCTTGCCGTTGATGCTGCCATACCGAGCGGGCCGAGTATTGCGTTTTAGCAAACGTTCTGTTTATTTCCATTAGCAATATCCTATATGGATTGTTCGACTAGTTTAGTGGTGGACAAAATGTGTTGCCATTTCCAAAATCGCAAAAAAACGCACCAACTGGTTTCAGGGTATTAAACTAGAAGGTTTGACGAATATTTTGACCTATGTCTGATATGTGAAGTAAAGTGAAGTTTTCGAGAGAAAAAATCATCCATTTTATGTATCAGATGATATGCCCTTATAAAGTAGAGGATTGATTAGAGATTACAGTTGTAGCATCAAAATGAAAGGACAACATCAAAATCATATAACATATGTGATAAATTGTCCAAAGAATACCGATAAATACGTTTTTGTTACGATAAAGTACGATTTACTACGAATGTCCGCGTTTTCAGCATTTGAGCCCACTGTGCGCCGCCTGGCTGCGGGGCGCCATGACGCAGGTCTGCGACGTGGCGATGCCACGGGCCAGGGGCGGCCCGCCACCGCGGCGCTGCGTGTACTGGTGGTCTGGCCAGATCAACGAACTCAGGCAAACATGTGTTCGGGCCAGACGCCGGTACACGCGGGCGTGGCGTGTGAGTCGGCCGGACCCTACCAGGGTGGAAGCGCTGTACGCTGCATACCGGGAATCCCGCACGCAGCTGCAGCGCGCCATCAGGGCGGCCAAGGCCAGGTCCTGCGATGAGCTCCAGGGGTTGGTGGACGGTGATCCGTGGGGGCGCGCCTACAAGGCGGTGCTGGGTAAGCTCCGCCCGTGCCCCCCCCCCCCCCCTGTCACCGAAACCCTAAGCCCGGGATTCCTCGACCAGGTGGTGGGGACCCTCTTCCCAGCCGGGGCGAGGGTCGAACCCGCCGCCGTTGGGGGTGTCCCGGGCCCCTCCAGGGAATTGGGCCAGTCCACATGGTCCGAGGAACTGGAGGTGACCCCTGGAGAGCTGCGGGATGCAGCCAAATGGCTCCGTGCCGGCAAGGCACCGGGGCCCGACGGCATCCCGGGAAGGGCCTGGTCTTTGGCATTGGGGGCGATTGGCCCCAGGCTCCTCAGCCTCTTTAACAGATGCTTGGAGGAGGGGGTTTTCCCCTACTCCTGGAAGTTGGCCCGCTTGGTCCTGCTCCAAAAGGAGGGCAAGCCCACAGACTCTACCTCGGCCTTCCGACCGATATATCTGCTGGACGAGGCTGACAAGATCTTCGAGCGGGTCATCGCTCGTCGCCTTGTCCAGTACCTTGTCGGTCTGGGTCCCGACCTGGATGACCGCCAGTACGGCTTCCGTGAAGGACGGTCCACCGTGGATGCGGTTAACCGCGTCAAGTCCTTCGCGGAGGCGGTGGTCTCCAGGGGAGGCGTGGCGTGGCTGGTGTCGCTGGACATCGTCAACGCCTTTAACTCCCTGCCCTGGGAGAGGATTATGGGGGCGCTCGTATACCACCGAGTGCCCCCGTACCTCAGGAGGGTAGTCGGGGCCTACCTGTCCGGCAGATACATTGAATTTGTCGGGCAGGATGGAGGGTCGAGGCAGAGGAGAGTGGACCGCGGCGTCCCGCAGGGGTGGGTACTTGGACCGCTCCTGTGGGACATCGCCTACGGCGCGGTTCTGCAGGTGTCGCTTCCCGCCGGTGTGGATGTCGTCTGCTATGCGAACGACACCCTCGTTATCACCGGCGAGAGCGACTGGAGGAGGACCAAGCGGGTCGCGGAGATGGTCGTGGCGCGGGTGTCGGCCGCCATTCGGCAGCTCGGCCTGGCGGTGGCCCCCCACAAAACGCAGGCCATTTGGTTCTGCGCCCATGGGAGGCTAGCACGGCCCCCTGGAGTCGGGCTGTCGGTGGGTGGCGCCGTGGTCGAGGTCGGGGCCGATATGAAATATCTCGGCCTCGTCCTCGACAGCCACTGGCGCTTCGAGGTGCACTTTGACCGCCTCGCCCCCCGCGTTGAGGCTGCAGCGGGCGCGCTTTGCCGGCTGTTGCCCAGCGTGGGGGGAGCGGGAGGACGTGCTCGCCGTCTGTATGCCGGGGTGGTGCGGTCCATACTGCTGTATGGCGTCCCGGTCTGGGCGACCAGCATGGTGGCCAGTGCGCGGTGTCGCCGCCTAGTCGGGCGGTTGCACCGCAGTATGGCCATCCGGGTCGCCCGGGGCTACCGCACCATCTCCGGTGCGGCTGCGAGCGCCGTGTCGGGTATTCCCCTCTGGGAATTGGAGGCTCAGTACCTGGCCGAGGTGCATCTCGGCCAGGCTGACCTCCGGCGAAGGGGCGGGCCCGTCGCGGCAGAGGCGGTCAAGGGCCTGAAGCGCCAGGCTCGGCAGACCCTGCTGGAGAGGTGGCGAGCGTGGCTGTCCGAGCCGCGCCACGCCGCCAGCAGGGCTGTCGGGGTTATCCTCCCCTCCTTGGCGGAGTGGGCGGATAGCGGTAGGAGACACGGCGTCACCTACAGGGCGTGTCAGGTACTCACCGGACATGGTTGCTTCGGTGAGCGGCGCCAAGCTCCCGGTCGCCGAGGACGAGCGAGGGCGAGGGGCGGACGTCTCCGGCGAGGGGCCTATCGGCTCTACCCGGACCGCCCCTCCCCTCGTTAATTTGTAGCGTGAGCCTCGCTTTTTGCGAGAGCGCGCGGCGGGGAGCCACGACCCCGTCGCGCGCAAGCTCCACCGGTCCTTGGGGGGTCCCTGCTGGGGACAGGGGTCCCTCCGCGAAAAGGGCCCGATGAGGGGCGACTAGGCGTGTGGCCCGCCTAGTCGCCAAAGTGCAGGTAACCGTGGGGTCCGCGACACGGGCCCCCCCGGGAGGTAGCGCGTAGCGCGCCGAGGGGCCGAGCAGGGCGGGCTCTGGATGTTGTTCGTCCAGAGTTCCCAGAGTCCGCCCTGGAGGGCCCCAGAGGCTGGCCACCATGGGGGTTTTAGCCGGTAAGAGTCCGGCATATCCCCGTCCCCTCCTCAGGGGGGCGGGGAATCCATGAGGATTTCCCCCATGTAAAAAAAAAAAAAAAGGTTGTAGTTTCTTGAGTATGAGACATTCAAGGACGTTACCCATGGCAGGCAGTAGACATATAGGCCTGTAGGAGCTTGGATCACTCTTGTCTTTTTCCGGGGCTTTAAGTACTGATACTATTTTCCCGATCTTCCACTGCTTCGGGAACGTGCTATGGGCAAGACAGGCGTTGAACATCGCCGTTATCTCGTCGCCAAGAGCTCCATAAGACGCTCTGATTATTTCAGCGTTGATGTTGTCAAAGCCGGGAGCCTTGCCTCGTTTGCTTTTGAGGAGAACTTGCTTGAGTTCTTCTTTCGTAAAGTTCTCGGAGCATTCAGAATTCGGCGGAGTATCAGTCATCTCTCTGATGGCTCGCTGTGTAGCTGTTTCCGTTGAAAGGTTATCCTCTGGGACAAGGGCGCTTAGGAGGGTTCTACTTGCCTCCTCCCATGCAGGTATGGGCATTAGCTAATAATTTCATGGTATTAATAAATTATTAATCACGAAAATCGGCATTAATACCTTATTGATCGCGAAAATGGATAGAAATAATAGAATAAATGCCCTTCTAAAATGCCTTTGTAGGCATCAACGCTGAGATATTTGCTGCGCGTCTGTGCATGCACCTGTAGGCGTGCATGTTGGAACAAAACTGTCCCTAAAATTATAGTTACTAGAAGCTTCTATTAAGAAGCTTTTCAAGTTGTCAGGTTACATGGTAACAAAAAAAATGGCGGACGACGAAATAGCTGATTCTTTCCAGGAAAACTGTCGCGTAAATGGAAGTGAACCATTTTTATTATATGTATACTAACTTATTAATTTATTTCCGAATATAAATATTTAGTCTCAAGTAGTTTCGCGTGCTTTACCAAATGGGATGAACATTTGATCAAATATTAAGAGAAAACAAAAAAATTAAATATTAGATCAATGTTCTTGATCTGCTGGAGTATAATGTACATAGACGGGTGGGTTTGCATATAATTAAACTTTATTAATGGCCGAATTACATTTCGCGAGAAAACGCATCTCGAATTGCTCGTCGGTTAAACGATTATATTTTGGCACGCTCATCATCGTCGCGTATGAAAAAAGGCGCTCGATGGGCGCCGACAATGGAAGAGGGGTATTAAAATAGAGGAACGCACTTTTGATACTAGGAAAAGAGTCCCAAATTTTTAGCGAGTTCGTCAGTCGCTCTTCTAAATACTTTAGGAGTTCGGTATCGTATATCGACGTGTCATGCAGGGTCGATGACCCCTTTTTTTTTTCTTGACGCAGTGAAAATCCCTGAACGGATACCCCGTCTCTCTGGGGGGAGAGGCGGGGTTATGTGGGGCTTGCACCCACTAAAAACGCTGCGGTGACCTCGGAGACATAACGGGGCGGGCCCTGGGGAGACCAGAGGATGCTACCAGGACCCGCCCCTGTCTCGGCACCCGTAGTGCCACATGCCCGGGGGAGGAGATGCCCACCACCCCATTCATACGCTTTCCTTTTTTGGGTGATGGGCGGGCCACACGCCCATCACCCCCTCACGCGGCCAGAGTGCAAAGGAGGGACTCAGCCCCCCAGCTGAGCACCCCCGCCGACCGCGCGGACGTTTTTGTGCCGCGGGAGAGCTGTGGCTCTCTCCCGTGGCCGTCCCCCGTAGATGTTCCGGAGGGAGGAGAGGGAAGAGGAGGTGGCGACACCATCATGGTGGCGCCTGGAGGGCGGGCCTCCTTCTCCTCCACCTGCCCCTCCGCCCGGGGGACCCACGCCGCTCGGGAGGGTGTTGCCGCTCCCGAGCCCTCTCGGCCGTCTCCTTCGCGAGCATTACGTGCTCGCAGAAGGAGACGACCGCATCCCAACGATCCGCGCTGTCGAGCATCCGACCCACGATGCTCGACAGCGCGAGATCGTCGCTCCCTATCTCGTCGACCAGGACGGCGCGCTCATCCGCCCACGCTGGACAGAATTCCAGCGTGTGCTGCGGGTCGCCCCGGCCGGCCGCACAATGGTGGCAGCGGGTCGTCTCGGCCGGCCGCACAATGGTGGCAGCGGGTCGTCCCGGCCGGCCGCACAATGGTGGCAGCGGGTCGTCCCGGCCGGCCGCACAATGGTGGCAGCGGGTCGTCCCGGCCGGCCGCACAATGGTGGCAGCGGGTCGTCCCGGCCGGCCGCACAATGGTGGCAGCGGGTCGTCCCGGCCGGCCGCACAATGGTGGCAGCGGGTCGTCCCGGCCGGCCGCACAATGGTGGCAGCGGGTCGTCCCGGCCGGCCGCACAATGGTGGCAGCGGGTCGTCCCGGCCGGCCGCACAATGGTGGCAGCGGGTCGTGGCCTCCCTCCCAATCCTGGCCAGGTACGCACCGAAGCAACCATGCCCGGTGAGCACCTGGCACAGGCGGTACGTGACACCCCCAAAACCCCTATCCGCCCAGCGTTGTAGATGCGGACGGACAGCCTCAACAGCCCTGGTGGGCTCGATACCGGGCTCGTCGAGCCAGCTGACCCACGAGTCCACCAGGTACTGCCGGGACTGGCGCTTCAAGTCGGCCATCTTCTCGGTGGTGGCGACTCCCCGTTGCCGCGCGTCGGACAGGCCTCTGTAATAGAGCGCCTGCGAGCGGGCTACGATCTCCCACGGGGGAGATCGGGCCACTACACTGCGGTGTAGTCGGCCCACCCGAGCTCGGGTAGCGGCGTTGCCAGCGCCGCATAAGGCCTCGGACCAAACCGGAGAGCCGTACAGGACTTGCGACCGGACGACTCCACCGTACGGCCGACCGACTTTCTCGAGAGGACCGCCCAGATTGGGAAGAAGCCGGCATAACGCGCCGGCCGTCTTCTCCGCTCTGGGGAGGATCCTCTCGAAGTGCTCCTTGAAGCGCCAGCGGTGGTCGAGGTGAACACCGAGGTACTTAAAGCACCCCGACCAGAGTGTCACGCACCATGATCCCGGTCTCCGGCAGCCCGGCGTGCAGACTCCGAGGACGGCTGATCCAGGCCGCCTCGGTCTTCTGCGGGGCTACGCGGAGACCCAGGCTCTCCACCTCGGCCACGACCCGCGCGGTTGCCAGACCCGCGAGGCGGCACGTCCTTCTCCAGTCCTCCTCGCTGGCCAGCACTAGAGTGTCGTCCGCGTAGCAGACCAGTGCCGTACCAGCGGGGAGGGCGGCCCGCAGGACTTTGTCATACCCGAGGTTCCACAGGAGGGGTCCCAGGACCGATCCCTGCGGGACACCTCGGGTAACGTCCTTGACTCCCAACCGGCCACCGGCGGCCAGAAAGCCGACCGTCCTGTCCGACAGGTAGGCGCGGACGACCCGCAGGGTCGATGACCCCTGGCTCTCCTCGCCACCAAAATTAAAAAAATCTTCGTCGTCTGATTTATCCCCGGGCCCTCAGGACGAATGCCAAAGGTATTTACGGCACTGACCGTGGATCGTGAAATACGGTCTTTGGAGTCTTGCGAAAAGGAGGACACCCAGAGCTTCTTGAATCGCGGATGCAGTACCGCTGCGACCGCAGCGAAATCGCCATTTCCCCTGACCAGAAAAATGTCTTCGAATCTCCGATGGACATTATTTTTTAAGTTTTCTGCTAGATTGGCGCAAGTTTCGAAATTATAATTTCTGGGGCTTTCCGACAACGTTTTACAAAGACTTACTGTGCTCGGTGTAACAGAACCGTAGTGAGAGTATTTTTCGCCTTGTAATTTGTCTATTGTATCAGCGATCGGTCTTAAGCAGAATAAATATTCTCTAATATAGGCGAAATCGGATTCTGCCAATCTATTAGCGATATCTAACGCTACGGATGCCTCAACAATTCTCCTCTTCAAATCATAAATTTGGCGCAAGGAATTATAAAGTGAATTCCAGCGGACTACAATGGGGCGCATGAGGGACTGGCCTAAAATTCTTATGAGTATTTCCCGTGGTTTGGGCGACCCGAGGACTTTCCAAAGTGCATTGCACCTCTCAATTGTTACTTCGTGTTGCGCTTTTAAAATAGGATCGGATTGTAGCGTGTTGTTGAAATCGGTCGTTGCAACCAAGTTTAGCGTGTGACACACACATCGGAAGTGCCTTGGTAAACTTGGCTGGTGAGTCATATCCGTGATTATTTCACACGGTTCTTGCTACGAGAATGCCTGGTCCATTTCCTCTTCATCAGAAATCTCGGTATCAGTATTTTCTTCGCTTTTGATACTAGCTGTATCACTAGCAGCGTTAAATTAAAATTTGCGTTAGGCCTCCAATTCCGAGTTATTCAACAACAAAGTTAGGTAACGCCCACGGAGCTCTTGGCGAGTCCTGGCCGTTTATGCCTCACTCCTAGAAAAAGGGAGGTGACAGAAAAGATGTTGAGTGTGGGCCTGCGACAATTGCTATGGACGACCGGCATGTGCCCAACCGCTCGGTTCCTTCCAAACCGGGGAGCAGACCCTTGCATGTGCGTGCCGTCTTGAAGACCGAGCACGGCACGGCACGGCATCGCCCTACGGACACCCACTTTGACTTTCCTCTTGCTTTCCCTCTTTCTTCATACACGCTTGCGACAACTGATATTCTTGATTAGTTGTTTAGTGACTCCCGACTAAATCCAGTTAAATCTGTCCAAGTCCAGTGAAGCAAATTTATCAGGGGCCTATGACACTCCTTTAAGAAGTATCGAAGTGGTGCTGTGACAAAACGTTAGAGCTGTAACCGTGAGGATTCAAGTTCGATTCCTCCCCGTCGCGAATATTTTTTTTTTATTTCCTTGTTCAATATCCAGCAGTGGTAATATTTTCTCGCCTTGTCTCCGAGATTTTCATTTTCCCTGCACGTGCATGCGATACGTAAGGTCTCTGAGCAGTTGTTTAGCGACTCCTTAATAAATTAGTATGAATTTTAACTTTTTTAACTACCATTGAGCGAACATTATTCGACTTGGATTATCTTCTTAAATTATGTTAAACATCAATTACTACCGGTACACATTTCCCTACATGTTAGAAAATGTAGTCAGTAGCTTAAAGCGATAGGTCTCTAACCTTGAGAACATGACTTCGTTTCTCTTTTTCTCATTGAGTATTTTACGCTTCGCGTTGTATTATTTTCATACTATTTCAATCGAAATTCAATCGGATTTTCTGATAATTTTTTTGCAAACCAATTACGAGTACTATCTGGAGAATTTGCAGTCTTGTCTAAATTACGAGGGCAGGCCACAAAGATGAACAATTAAACATTACCATTGGCTGGGTATTCAACATAAGGCAAAGAACTGCAAAACAAACAGCAAGGAAATAAAAAAAAAAAATCCGCGACGGGGAGGTATCGAACTCGAATCCTCAGGGTTCCAGTTCCAACGTTTTGTCACGGCACCACTTCGATATTTGTAAAAGAAGTGTCATAGGCCCCTGATAAAGTTGATTCACTGGATTTGGACGGATTTAACTGAATTTAGTCGGGAGTCACTAAACAACTAATCAAGAATATCAGTTGTCGCAAGCGTGTATTAAGAGGGAAAGCGAGAGGAAAGTCAAAGTGAGTGTCCGTAGGGCGATGCCGTGCCGTGGCATGCTCGGGTCTTCAAGACGGCACATGCAAGGGTCTGCTCCCCGGTTTGGAAGGAACCGAGCGGTTGAGCACCCGCCGATCCTCCATAGCAATTGTCGCAGGCCCACACTCAAGATCTTTTGTGTCACCTCCCTTTTTCTAGGAGCGAGGCATAACCGGCCAGGACTCGCCAAGAGCTCGGTGGGCGTTACCTAACTTTGTTGTTGAATAACTCGGAATTGGAGGCCTAACGCAAATTTTTAAAAACGGCATCATCATCCCCGCCCCCTTCCCAACAAGATGGCTATAGTGATATCCAACATTTTTGGGACACCCTGTATGAAAACGATTTGCTACACATTTATGCAAAGCCTTTGGCTTTAAATGTGACTTGAAATTGGAAGAACTGCTGGCCTTCCCCTTTATCAGCTTCTCGCGTGGGCAAAGCTGGCATATACCGGTCACTGTGCCGTCAGCATAGCAACGTGCCTCATCGACTCGGAAGAATCGTCCATCTAAATACGGCATTCTTGCACACTTGAGAAGAAGCGCTTCCTTCCAATTATCCGCCACCGCTTGCTCTTATGGAGGCTCAATAATAGGCTCTTGGGCCGGCGGATCGTTTGTTTGCCAACTGCAACCTGGGCGACTCATGACTGACCAACTGAAAGAATTGATTTTATATTTCTTTTCAAAGCTGAGCATAAACTGACACAGAGCGTATAAATGGTATGGTGGCGTTGATAACGCAAGGGGAGAGGGCGGTTGTGCGCGAACTCAACGGGATCCCAAGGACCGCCGAGTCGAGACACCTTCGCCCAACGGATACGCGTCGCGCAGAGATGGGCCGTAGCGGCAAAAATAAAACAAACTATTAAGAAAGATTGACTTGATATTATAGAACTCACCAATGATGCTACTGTTGAAAAGGGTATCACTGTCACAGTCTCGCGCACAATCAGCGAACGTTAAATATCTCTTTTGAGATGGGAAAAGCGTCAACTGTCTCCGGTGATACTCAAAGCGGAGTATTCAATAGAATATCCAAACGGACCCGAACTACTGTCTGCGTACAAAATACACTAACCAAAAAACTAT
Organism: Ectemnius continuus; assembly: GCA_910591665.1. Classification (NCBI taxonomy): domain Eukaryota; kingdom Metazoa; phylum Arthropoda; class Insecta; order Hymenoptera; family Crabronidae; genus Ectemnius; species Ectemnius continuus. The sequence goes on from CAJUYD010000009.1 coordinate 239,259, forward strand.
AAACCACACGAGAAGAAGAACCTTAGTCCACGGAGGGACGCTAAAATCTGAGAAGCGCTCTCGAAAATCAACAGTACGAAGCCCTCGGATCTGACCCCCTCCTGTAAGATCAAGCGGCTAAACACCCCTGCAAGATAAGCAGTCAATCGAGGAACTCGTTCTGATCTTGCGAAATTCCTTAAGCGATAACTGGACAGCCCCTGCGGTGGACTTACTCCTGCCCCAGGACCCAGGGGAAGGCCTTACCCCTATCCCTAAGGTTCTCGCGGGACACCCTGCGCCCCGTGGCGGGTATACCGCCCTGGGAGTTGGAGGCTCAGTACCTGGCCGAGGTGTATCTCGGACAGGCTGACCTCCGGCGAAGGGGCGAGCACGTCACGGCAGAGGCGGTCAGGGGCCTGAAGCGCCAGGCTCGGCAGACCCTGCTGGAGAGGTGGCGAGCGTGGCTGTCCGAGCCGCGCCACGCCGCCGGCAGGGCTTCGGGGCTATCCTCCCCTCCTTGGCGGAGTGGGCGGATAGCGGTAGGAGACACGGCGTCACCTACAGGACGTGCCAGATGCTCGCTGGGCATGGTTGCTTTGGCGAGTATCTGGCACGCATAGGGCGGGAGGCGGACACCCGCTGCCATCACTGCGGGGCCGACCGGGACGACGCTCAGCACACCCTCGAGGAGTGTCCCTCGTGGGACGCTGAGCGTGCCGTCCTGGTCGGCCAAATTGGGGAGGATCTCTCGCCGGCGGCCGTCGTGCGAGCCATGGTCGCCGGCGAGGAGAATTGGCTGGCGGTGGCCTCCTTCTGCGAGACCGTTCTCTCGCAGAAGGAGGCCGCCGAACGCGACCGGGAGCGGCGTCAAGCTCCCGGTCGCCGAGGACGAGCGAGGGCGAGGGGCGGACGTCTCCGGCGAGGGGCCTACCGGCTCTAACCGGACCGCCCCTCCCCTCGTTAATTTGTAGCGTGCGCCTCGCTTTTTGCGAGAGCGCGCGGCGGGGAGCCACGGCCCCGTCGCGCGCAAGCTCCATCGGTCCTTGGGGGACAGGGGTCCCTCCGCGAAAAAGGCCCGATGATGGGCGACTAGGCGTGTGGCCCGCCTAGTCGCCAAAGTGCAGGTAACCGGGGGGTCCGCGACACGGGCCCACCCGGGAGGTAGCGCGTAGCGCGCCGAGGGGCGGAGCAGGGCGGGCTCTGGATGTTGTTCGTCCAGAGTTCCCAGAGTCCGCCCTGGAGGGCCCCAGAGGCTGGCCACCATGGGGGTTTTAGCCGGTAAGAGTCCGGCATATCCCCGTCCCCTCCTCAGGGGGGCGGGGAATCCATGAGGATTTCCCCCATGTAAAATAAAAAAAAATAAAAAAAAAGGCACACCCTGCGCGTAAGAATGAAAACACGATTTCTCTAAGAGTGAGAGGACTGCCCACGACGACGCGGAGGCGGTGCGCTGCACCCTCTGGTCAGGTATCGGTGAAGGCAAGGGTGCTCAAGGCTCGGCGGCGGACCTCGACGGTAAGGTGAGTCCGCAGGCCCCCGGTCAAGCGACAAGGAAGGGACGAAGATAGAAAGCAGGGGCACAAGAATACAGAGCCCGGGCGCGCTCTCCCAGTTTATGACCTTTTTCATTAGTCACGAAGCGTTCAGGCTCATTGAGTCAACGGCACGCCAAAAATCTCTCCCTTAACTTTCACCGTAAATAAGGATCTCAGGGACCGGAAATTCTCCATTGTACAAAACTTCAGAATGCCAGGCTATGACGTCCCTCAAGAAACCCCTGTTTTAATTGTCAAGTACGAGTCTCTCTCCGAGTTTACTGTTGCACACCGTGGATCGGCAGCTGCAAGCCGCTTCCTAAATAATCATCCCCCTTATCTCACGATTTCCAACTTCGAATGGAATCTCGTGCTCTGTGTACAATGACAAATTGAAGCACATTGATCTTGTGTGCAATAACATACAGAAACTTCATTATTTCCACCGGGTGGCATGACGGTCGATTGCCCGACCCATCGACTGACGAACTTACCGACCCCGTACCCCACAGAACCAGGGATACTAGGTACACACGTCAGGCGACCTAATCGAGCCTGGGCCGATGACTTCTTCGATTTCGGCATCGAGGAGCCGTCCTCCTCTTACGCGACGCCACTTGGTGGAATGCCGGTTGCTGAGATAGATCTGATGAAATATTTAACTGAACGGCCCACCAATCGGCTCAGCATATTAAATAACTACCCGACGTTAAGAAAAGCGTTCGAGTATTATATAATTCTGATATATATACGACTTCTTATATAACCTGCCCTTGCACCTCCAGATACGTTGGCAGCCTCTTCTTCACTCATATAGGTTCAATTCCGCTCCTATTCGCTTGCAACAGCTCGCCCTTGCACCCTCGTATCCGCCAATGCATCGGAATCATCAATAAATAATCGAGATTTTGTTGGTGAATAAAATTATCACGCCATTTTCTTCACGATTACAAATAATCGCGGCATTTTCTCCACGATTACAAATAATCACGGCATTTTCTTCACGATTACAAATAATCGCGGCATTTTCTCCACGATTACAAATAATCACGGCATTTTCTCCATGATTAAAAATAATCATGGCCTTACATTATTCATGCTTGCCCATCCCTGCCCAGGACACGCATGTCCTGGAGCGGCGCATCCTCGAGAGGGTGGGGTCGCTAATAGAGAGCCGCCTTCACGCGGCTCTCGCAGGGGCGGCAGTCCAGCTACCCCTCGCCGCGCCACCCTTGGCCACTCTTCCGGCCGCCAAACCCGCGACACCGTCCGCCGCGGGTGGCGACGGCGAGTGGGCTCCCGTGGTGAGGAGGGGAAAAGGTGGGCGGAAGAAGAAGGCGGGAGGGCCCCTTTCCTCCGCGAGCGCCACCGGCAAGACGAGCGGGACGACCCGAGCGGCCACAGCCACCAGTCCGCCGCCGTCCAAGACCCCCAGCGCCGCAAAGGCGAAGCCAGCTAAGCCTGCCGCCGCCGCGCGGGAAAAATCGGCAAAGCCGAACAGGAGCCAACCCCCCGCTTCACAGACTGAGGTGAAGCTCCCGAGGAGCAGGGCCCATGCCGCGGTGGCTCTTACCCTCGACGGTATTGTCGAGGGTATGAGCTACGCGGAGGTGATGTGCCGGGCCCGAGATCGGGTAAATATATCCGATCTCGGGATCAAGGAGATCCGGCCCAAGAGGGCCGTTACAGGAGCCCTGCTCGTCGAAATCCCTGACGAGGGCGGTGCGGAGAAGGCGAAAGCCCTATCCCAGCGTCTCTCCCAGGTGATGGAGGACTCGGGGGTGAGGGTTACCAGGCCGGTTAAGAGCGCGGAGCTGCGCGTGACCGGCCTGGATGACTCCGTCACCCCGGAGGAGGTCCTTGCGACGGTGGCGCGCGAAGGGGACTGTCCCGGATAATGTTCAGGATTATGTATTTAAATTGAGAAACCGATCGGTTGGAGTTGGGTGCTGAGAGGAGGACAACGTTTATTATTATCGCGCTCAACCGCTAGTTCCTACTACTCGCGGCTCCTCTCCGTGCCCGATTCCAATTGGTCGATTTTAATTCGACCAACACGCTAACGATCCGGGATCACCTCGATCCCGACTTTCGGATCGTATAAAAGCCGATTGCGCGGCACTTGTAGTCTCTTGCTTGTCCTTGCTCTAGCAAATTTAACTTATACGCGTGTGTCTTGCTCACAATATCCAGTTTCGCGAGATAATCGCGAAACAAATAAATCGAACTCAAATTCTTGACAGTTTAAAATAAAGTGATTGTTAAAAGGAAATTTCGTTACAAACAAATATCTGATTTTAGTTCCTTTATTAAACAAACCCGTCAAGCCTACAAACATTACAGTTCGCTAACATTTAATGGTCCTTCGAGCCGGATTCTTTGCCGCGTGACAATAATTAGTGAAACTTGTGGTGACTTAGTGAAAATGGCGACAGACCACCTCATGCTTTTTGACCTGCAAGGTCGATTAAAACACAAAATATCCCGAGTGTTCGAAAATCTGAAGAAGAAGGGCGCCGCCAACATCACCATCGGAAAAGTCCAGGCGCGATTGGAAGAATTGAAGGAAAATTGGGATCTCTTCAAACAAAATCACGAGTTACTACAACGGCTGAGTGAACGTCCTGAGGTAATGAACAATGTTTACTTCATACAAGATCACTTCAGCGTAACGGAAGAAGAATACCTCGATCAAAAGGGTATTCTCCTTGATATACTCCATCGATTTAACAAGGAGCAAACGGTCGCAACCTCTGCCACGACTGCTAATTCGGGCCAAGCTTCTGAACTTCGTTGTTCGAACGATATTCGTAAACGCGTCTCACTACCACGAATACCTCTTCCAACCTTCAGCGGCCTCTTCCACGAATGGCAGTCTTTTCGGGATTTGTTCAAATCGCTGGTCATAAATGAATCCTCTCTAAATGATGTCGAGAAGCTGCACTATCTAAAAAGTAGCTTATCTGGAGAAGCAGAGCTTCTAATTCAAAATCTCCCTACTACTGGAGACAATTTTCAACGCGCCTGGACTAGCCTTACCGAGCGATTCGAAAATACCCGCTTGCTTCTACAAGCTCCACTAAATCGCCTATTCTGTATCGCACCCATGACCAAGGAGTCTCCGTCGGAGTTAAAAAGGCTCTTATATAGTACAAATGATATCTGTGGCATCTTGGAAGGAATGGAACAAATGAGTCCCACTGACTCCGTTCTTCTCGTTCACATGACGGTAGCACGGCTCGATAAGCAAACGAGACGGGAGTGGGAGGCCCACATAAGCGATCAGACGGTTCCGCCTAAGTTCGCCAAATTAAAGACCTTCTTGGATCAACGCGTAATCGCGTTAGAAGCTATGGAACCGAGTCGTTCAAGCGCGATGCGAGACAATTCTAAAGCCGGGACGGTTACGAAAGTCAAACAGGTGGCTCACGCGACACAACGAGGAGTCCCTGAACCTAAGTGCAGTCTCTGCCAAAAAGGGCATTTTCTTCTCTACTGCAACATCTACCGGAAACAGAGACCGGAAGAGAGGAAATCTACTTTAACCGCTTTACAGCGCTGCTTAAATTGCCTCGGCTCCCACTCGTTAAGCGAGTGTAGGTCCTCCAAGCGATGTCAACTTTGTGAAGGTCAACATCATACAACCATCCACACCAGCATAACTCCCATCGCTCCAGTAACTTCGGTTTCGCACGTTTCCACCCAAGCGGAACGCGTAATCTTGGCTACGGCTACGGTTCTTTCGCGAAACCCGGCAGGTGAATCCACGGTTGTACGAGCTTTGACAGACACAGGAACGAAGTCTCCTTGATTACGGAAGATTTAGCCCAGCGTCTTCTTCTAAAGCGACACAAGGCGCCGATCGCAATATTGGGAGTCGGAGCAAAACAAACCGTTACTGCTCGCGGTCGCGTTGTCCTCGAAATCTCTCCATATTTTGATCACGAACTCTGCTACCAAGTCAATGCTTTGGTCCTTCGGCGCATCACTAGCTATGAGCTGCCCTATTTTCCTGAAAAATGCGTGGAGGAAAACTTGCGAGGTCTCCTACTTGCTGACCCCAGCTGCTCCTCCGGTCGTCCCATTGAGCTGCTTTTGGGTGCTGATGTTCATGCTGCCCTCCTGCGCGGTGGCATTCGGAAATTCGAAGAAAAAGCCCTGGTCGCTCAAGAGACTGGTCTTGGCTGGATTATTTCTGGAGTTCTTCCTGCTACCTCCACCCTAACTGCTCCTCCGCAAGCCTCGAGTTGCGCGAATTTACACCTTTCGCTTGATCGAGAGCTACACACGCTCGGAAGCAGTTTTGGGAACAAGAAGAAGTCGAAGTCCCTGAACTTCATTCCGCGGAAGACAAACTTTGTGAACAACATTACGTATCTAGTCACTCTCGAAACTCTGACGGGCGGTACATAGTAAGATTACCCTTTAAGGAAGGCAAACACTTAGGGTCTTCTTTTATCGCGGCTCGTTCCATGCTCTTCAGCCTGGAACGGCGGTTTCAAAATTCTCTAAAACTCCGATCGTCGTATACCGCGTTCTTGGAGGAATACGAAGCTCTTGGGCACCTAACTCAGATGACCAGTTCACCTTCTGGAGAGCACTTCTTTTTACCTCATCACGGAGTTGTGCGGGAGAGCAGCTCCACGACGAAATTACAGGTCGTGTTCAACGGTTCTCGTTCAACTAGCAATGGGCGATCACTAAATGACAATCTTCACGCCGGTCCCAACTTGCTACCGGAGCTTGCTGATCTCATCGTACGTTGGCGCCGTCACCGCTTCGTAATCACTGCCGACATCGAAAAAATGTATCGGCAAATTTTGGTTCATCCCTCGGATCGCGATTATCAGCTTATCCTTTGGAGAAGTCAAATTGATAAACCAATACGTGAATATCAGCTGAATACGGTAACGTACGGTTTAGTGTGTGCTCCGTTCCTCGCGATTCGTACATTACAACAACTGGCTTCTGACGAATCAAAAAAATTCCCGGTTGGTTCCCAAGTGCTACACGAAGACGTTTACATGGACGATGTCCTCACTGGAGCTTCCACCATAGAAGAACTGCAAACTATGAGATCCGAGTTAGACGCTGTCTGCAGGGCGGGCGGTTTCGTGCTTCACAAGTGGTGCTCCAATGTGACTTCTCTGTCCCAAAAGGACTGTGCTTCAAACAATGAACTCCCTTGCGACAGAGATCGCGAGCACCTCGTACTGGGAATCCATTGGAACATTTCGAATGACTCTTTTAAATTTCAGATTCAGGATGTTAAAAGTGATCACCCAATAACAAAGCGTTCCGTTTTAAGTGAAGCTGCTCGCATCTTCGATCCTTTAGGATGGCTAGCACCGACAACAATCCGAGCGAAAATCTTCCTACAATCTCTCTGGCTATTGAAGATAGATTGGGATGCTGCTTTACCCTCTTCTGAAGCAGCAGCATGGATCAACTTCCGTGCCGAGCTTCCACTACTGAAGAAAATCGAGGTGCCACGCTGGTTATACTGGGACTCTTCCTGTTCTTCAATGGAACTGCATGGTTTTTGCGATGCTTCAGAGTGAGCTTACGCTGCCGCACTTTATCTAGTGGTAAGATCCAACCAATGTATTTCTGTCCGTCTTCTTACTGCCAAGACAAAAGTCGCTCCGTTGAAGCGAGTCTCCCTGCCTAAGCTCGAGTTAACTGGAGCTTACTTACTCGCGCGTCTAGCCAAAAAGGTGCAACGCCTTTTCCACATGGATGAAGAATCGGTCCATCTTTGGAGTGACTCACGTGTTACTTTGAGCTGGATACAAGGTCACCCCGCTAGATGGAAGACATATGTAGCAAATCGAGTAGCAGAAATTCAAAGACTTTTACCCTTGGCTCGTTGGCACCACGTGCGCAGTTCGGAAAATCCAGCCGATTGTGCCTCTAGAGGAATCTCTCCGAGATCCCTGCTTTCTTTCTCTCTTTGGTGGAGCGGACCAAGCTGGCTGGCCAATGCAACCAATTATTTCAATGCAACCAACTTAAAGGCTTCAGAGAAGCCCTTATACACAGTGCTAATACCATTAATATTCCTTGGCCCTGCGGGCTTAAGGAACTAGTCGGCGAGAGATTATATACGCACTTCGCAGAATTCTGCAAGAGAGTGATAGCCTACAGGGAGGGCGAAGCACTCAAGAGGCTGAATGCACCTCAACGAGCAACAAATTAAGCAACAACTCTCAAACCGTACCTATTCGCGGGCATGCACTTGCATGAAACTAGGTACGGCACGCCCGATACGAACATCTGATGCTGAGCTATCTGTGTTGACCAAGGAAACACAGCCCGCAAGAGACCGAGCTTCGCGCTGGCACCCTGCCTCCTCGTGGCCCCGCTGTCAACGTTCCACCCTCGGTGGACCGGCAAAACGGGTTGCTTTCTATATGAACGGTCTACCTCCCTTGAAGCCTGGAAACAGGCAGGGAGGGTTTTTCTGAGCTCATGGGCTGCACAACACCTACGCTCCCAACCCATGGCAGTCAAAGTAGCACCCGTGACCACTGTAATAGGTTACCACGCCTCGGTAGAGTTGAAGCCGGCTTCGCAAGGCCCCTAGTAGGCTTAGATATACACCGTGCCGCGTTGCTGGTGCAGTTGGGCCGACTTTAAGTCGTTCCCACAACCACCAGTCTCGCGGAGGGAGTTGCTGGTCTCCGACACGGCGCGTCCCCGGGTGGCGGATAGGAGGCCCCTCCGGTTCCAACTGGAGGGTTGCGACTTGCGTAAGCGGTCGCCGCGGACCAAAACCAGCACTCACACTCACACACACACTTACACTTACACACACTCACACTCACACACCGTCCGGGGGCGGATACCCCCGGGGATTTCTCCCGCCTCAAGGGGGATAGGGGAAGAAACCCCGAAACTAAATCAATTATGGAGGGAGCAACAACAAAAGTTTTGTTTAGGGAGCAGGGGTGCGAGTCCCCAGTTCCGGCGTGCGAGGGTGAGAAAGCGGGCCCGAGCACGTCGTCATCCTGCAACCGCAGCGGTGCGTCGGTTGGCCACTTGGCCGGCGCATCGTGCAAAGCCACAAGCGTGCTTAAGGAGGGAGTGGCTGGAGGGGGACCCTCTCCAGCGAGTAGGTCAGGGACTCCGGGCGGATCGGGGGGGACGATCCCTCCCGCAGCTCGTTCGGAGTCGGTACGTCGTCGGACGGACGACAGGGCGCGCGTCTCCCAAAGCCCGGGGGGACGACCCGGGTCTTCGGACCCCGGGTCTAAGCCTGGGCCGAAGAGCCACGCGGAGGGGGTGCGGGAGCTGGTGGTCCGGGTGAGCCGCCTGGACCTACCGCCTCCCGCAGCACCAGCGGCGGGGTCTTCGTCTTCCTCTTCAGACAAGAAGAGGAAGACGAAGGCCCCGAAACGCAGACGGATCCTGTCCGACTCGTCCTCCGCAGAGGACGAGTCGGAGGCGGGATCCCGGCGTCCGAAGACGGTGTCGGGGGCTGGAAAGCCCTCGTCATCGGGGGCTGGAAAGCCCTTGTCATCGGGGGCTGGAAAGCCCTCGTCATCGGGGGCGAAGACTGCCGGTGCGCCGGCGCCGCCGCCCAGGGAGGAGTTCCCGCCCCTGCCTCCTCCCCGCTCTGCAGAGGCAGAGCGGTCGAGGAGACGCAGGGAGGACAAAGATCAGAGGGCCGACCTGGGGGTCACGCAGAAGGTGAGACGTATGTCCACCTCTGACGTGGGCTCCAGGTTGCTGGAGAAAGCCCAGGCGGTGCTGGGGATCGCCTCGATATCCACGGGGCTGAAGGGGACCTGCCAGGAGGACCTCAAAGATGCGGCTCGGTGGCTGTCAGCAGGCACCGCCGAGCTCGCGCTCAGGGCAGGTGCCTCCGGGTCTTCGGTGGACGGCCGCATCGAGGCGATTCGCCTGCACCAGCAGGAGGCCGCACTCGCGAGCGAGCTGGAGGCATCCCGCAGGGAGGTGGCGGAGCTTCGCCTCCAAGTCGCCTCCCTCGCGGGGTCGGGTTCAAATACCGCCCCACCCTCCCAGGAGCCAAAACCGCCCCAGGACACGCATGTCTTGGAGCGGCGCATACTCGAGAGGGTGGGGTCGCTGGTAGAGAGCCGCCTTCACGCGGCGCTCGGTGGGGCGGCCACACAGCCCCCCCTCGCCGCGCCTCCATTGGCCCCTCGCCCGGCCGCCAAACCCGCGACAGTGTCTGCCGCTGGTGGCGACGGTGAGTGGGCCACTGTGGTCAGGAGGGGAAAGGGCGGGAGTAAGAAGGAGGCCGGCGGGCCCCTTTCCTCGACGCCCGCCACCAACAAGGCGGGCGGGACGTCTCGAGCGGCAGCGCCCACTGCCCGGCCGGCGTCCAAGCCCCCCAGCGCCGCAAAGGCGAAGCCGGCTAAGCCTGCCGCCGCCGCGAGGCCAAAATCGGCAGAGCCGACCGGGAGCCAACCCCCCGCTTCGCAGACGGGGGTGAAGCTCCCGAGGAGCAGGGCCCATGCCGCGGTGGCTCTTACCCTCGACGGTAGTGTCGAGGGTATGAGCTACGCGGAGGTGATGCGCCGGGCCCGAGATCGGATAAATATATCCGATCTCGGGATCAAGGAGATCCGGCCCAAGCGGGCCGTTAAGGAGCCCTGCTCCTTGAAATCCCTGGCGAGGGCGGTGCGGAGAAGGCGAAAGCCCTATCCCAGCGCCTCTCCCAGGTGATGGAGGGCTCGGGGGTGAGGGTTACCAGGCCGATTAAGAGCGCGGAGCTGCGCGTGACCGGCCTGGATGACTCCGTCACCCCGGAGGAGGTCCTTGCGGCGGTGGCGCGCGAAGGGGACTGCCCCCCCCCGCGGAGGTCAGGGTGGGGCGGATCGCCGCCCGTGCGGGTGGCGGTCTTGGCTCCATCTGGGTGAGGTGCCCACTGACCTCCGCGAAGAAGCTGGTGGCTGCGGGGCGTCTGCTGGTCGGGTGGTCGTCGGCCCGGATAGTTGCGCTGGCGCAGCGCCCTCTCCAGTGCTTCAGATGCCTGGAGAAGGGTCATGTGCGGGCTAACTGCTCGGCCCCCACTGACCGCACCGGTCATTGTTTCCGGTGCGGCGGTGCGGGACACCTGGCCAGCGCATGCCGGAAAGCCGTCTGCTGCCCGGTGTGCAAAGAGAAGGGGCTCAAGTCGGACCACCGTCTGGGTGGCCCGGCTAAGAGGGGGACGAGGGGTCTTCCCGCTGGGAAGCGCGCTCTTGCCCACTCTGCCCCGCAGCCAGCCGGCGGGACAGTCCCCACCGGAGGGGCCGTCACCACCTCCCCGCCAGAGGTGGAGATGGCCCCAATACCATCAACCAGTGGGGCGAGTGATCCACCCCCCACTGAACCAACAGAAGTGGCTGAGGTTGCCAGACCCGCAACGACAGAGGCCCGCCCGGAGGAGGGGATGGACATCGCCGAGTAATGGCGATATCCCTCCTCCAGGCGAACCTGAACCACTCCCCCGACGCCCAGGGTCTGCTCGCGCAGACTATGGCGGAAAGGGGAGTGGCCCTGGCGGCAGTGTCCGAGCCCCACAGGATCCCCGACTCGCCCCTATGGGTCGGAGACCTGCTGGGTGTCTCCGCCATAGCGGTAGGGCCCGCCGCGGCTGCGAGCTTCGGCACCACCCGCCTCCTGGGGCGAGGCCGGGGCTTTGTGGCCGCGCGGTGGAAAGATCTCGTGGTGGCGGCGGTCTACCTATCCCCGAACATCCCCCTCAACGATTACGAGTCGGCGCTCGACGATCTGGGCGCCAGCATCCGGCCGCATCTTGGCGGTCGGATGCTCGTGATGGGGGACTTCAACGCCCACGCGACTGCGTGGGGGTCCCCCAGCACAGACCGTAGGGGGACCGTTCTCGGGGACTGGGCAGCGGGGTTGGACCTGAGGTTGCTGAACCAAGGGTCCACCCCCACCTGCGTGCGGGTACAGGGGGTGTCCATCGTCGATTTGACATGGGCTTCCCCCTCGACCGTGCGCTGGGTCGAGGGCTGGCGTGTGGAGGAGGGTCTGGAGTCATTCTCCGATCACTTATACGTGACAATGACCGTCCTTCCGAACACGGTCTCCTCGGCTGCCCGGGACCGGCGCCATGGCGGGCCCAGGACACTGCCGTCAGGATGGAGGTCCCGAACCCTGGACGAAGACCTGCTGGTCGCGGCTGCCCTGGTCATCACTTGGCCAGCGAGGCAGCCCTGCGTCGACCCCGGGGACGAGGTGGAGAATTTGCGGGCCGACATGGCGACTGTTTGTGACGTCGCCATGGCCCGCGCCACGAAATCCGTCCCCCGGGGCCAGGTGTACTGGTGGTCGGAGGAGATCGCTGATCTCCGGCGCACCACCATCCGCGCCCGACGCCGGTACACCAGAGCAAGGCGCAGGGCTCACAGATCCCTCGCTGAGGAGGCGGTTCTGTGGGAGAGCTTCTCCGCTAGGAAGCGTCTCCTGCAGGCCGCTATCAGGGCAGCCAAGAGCAGAGCCTGGGCTGAGCTCGTCGCCACCATTAACGAGGATCCGTGGGGGCGCCCGTATCGCATGGTCATGCATAAGCTACGACCACGGGTGCCTCCGCTGACGGAGACTCTCGACCCCGGCTTCCTGGACGAGGTGATAGCTACCCTTTTCCCGCCGGACGTTCCGGTGGGGGAGGTGGCTGTGCCTCCGGCAGTCGGGGATGGGACTGCGATGGTGGCGCACTCCGAGGCGGTCGACGACCTGGCCGTCTCGGAGCACGAGCTTGCCAGGGCGGCCAGGAAGCTTTCAGGCAAGAAAGCTCCTGGTCCGGATGGCATCCCTGGCAAAGCCGGGGCTCTGACCAGCAGGATCTGGGGTCCGAGGGTTCGGGACCTCTTCTCCAAGTGCCTGGGGATGGGCTGTTTCCCTAGGGCTTGGAGAAACTCGCGGCTCGTCCTTCTCCACAAGGAGGGAAAGCCCGCTGATTCCCCGTCGGCTTACCGGCCGATTTGTCTGCTGGACGAGTCGGAAAAGTGGTTTGAGCGAGTAATCGCCAACCGACTCGTCCAGCACCTGTCCACGGTGGGACCCGATCTGAGTCCACATCAGTTCGGGTTTCGCGAGGCCCGCTCCACGGTTGATGCTATCAGCCGTGTTAGGGCCTTCGCGGACGCGGCGATCGCCCGGGGCGAGGTCGCATTGGCGGTGTCGCTCGACATCGTCAATGCGTTCAACTCCCTCCCCTGGGGCAGGATCATGGAGGCGCTCGAGTACCATCGGGTGCCTCTGTACCTGCAGCGGGTCGTCCGCGCCTACCTGTCGGACAGGACGGTCGGCTTTCCGGCCGCCGGTGGCCGGTTGGGAGTCAAGGACGTTACCCGAGGTGTCCCGCAGGGATCGGTCCTGGGACCCCTCTTGTGGAACCTCGGGTATGACAAAGTCCTGCGGGCCGTCCTCCCCGCTGGTACGGCACTGGTCTGCTACGCGGACGACACTCTAGTGCTGGCCAGCGAGGAGGACTGGAGAAGGACGAGCCGTCTCGCGGGTCTGACAACCGCGCGGGTCGTGGCCGAGGTGGAGAGCCTGGGTCTCCGCGTAGCCCCGCAGAAGACCGAGGCGGCCTGGATCAGCCGTCCTCGGAGTCTGCACGCCGGGCTGCCGGAGACCGGGATCATGGTGCGTGACACTCTGGTCGAGGTGAAGGGGTGCTTCAAATACCTCGGTGTTCACCTCGACCACCGCTGGCGCTTCAAGGAGCACTTCGAGAGGATCCTCCCCAGAGCGGAGAAGACGGCCGGCGCGTTATGCCGGCTCCTTCCCAACCTGGGCGGTCCTCTCGAGAAAGACGGTCGGCTGTACGGTGGAGTCGTCAGGTCGCAAGTCCTGTACGGCTCTCCGGTATGGTCCGAGGCCTTATGCGGCGCTGGCAACGCCGCTACCCGAGCTCGGGTGGGCCGGCTACACCGCTGTGTAGCCATAAGGACCTGCCGGGGATATAGAACTATATCCCACCGTGCAGCCAGTGTGGTGGCCCGATCTCCCCCGTGGGAGATCGTAGCCCGCTCGCAGGCACTCTATTACAGAGGCCTGTCCGATGCGCGGCAAAGGGGAGTCGCCACCACCGAGAAGATGGCCGACTTGAAGCGCCAGTCCCGGCAGTACCTGGTTGACTCTTGGGTCAGCGGGCTCGACGAGCCGGGTATCGAGCCCACCAGGGCTGTCGAGGCTATCCGTCCGCATCTCCAACGCTGGGCGGATAGGGGTTTTGGGGGTGTCACGTACCGCCTGTGCCAGGTGCTCACCGGGCATGGTTGCTTCGGTGCGTACCTGGCCAGGATTGGCAGGGAGGCCACGACCCGCTGCCACCATTGTGCAGCCGACCGGGACGACGCGCAGCACACGCTGGAGTTCTGTCCGGCGTGGGCGGACGAGCGCGCCGTCCTGGTCGACGAGATAGGGAGTGACGATCTCGCGCTGTCGGGCATCGTGGGTCGGATGCTCGGCGGCGCGGATCGTTGGGATGCGGTCGTCTCCTTCTGCGAGCACGTAATGCTCGCGAAGGAGACGGCCGAGAGGGCTCGGGAGCGGCAGCGCCATCCCGAGCGGCGTGTGCCCCCCGGGCGGAGGGGCAGGGGGAGGAGAAGGAGGCCCGACCTCCAGGCGCCACCCTGATGGTGTCGCCACCTCCTCTTCCCTCCCACCTTCCGGAACATCTACGGGGGACGGCCGCGGGAGAGAGCCACGGCTCGCCCGCGGCACAAAAACGTCCGCGCGATCGGCAGGGGGGCTCAGCTGGGGGGCTGAGTCCCTCCTTTGCACTCCGGTCGCGTGAAGGGGTGATGGGCGCGTGGCCCGCCCATCGTCCAAACAACAACAGTGTATCGAACGGGGGGAGGGCATTTGCTCCCCCCCGGGCATGTGGCACTACCAGTGCCAAGACAGGGGCGGGTCCTGGTAGCATCCTCTGGTCTCCCCAGGGCCCGCCCCGTCATGTCTTCGAGGTCACCGCAGTGTTTTTAGTGGGTGCAAGCCCCACATAACCCCGCCTCTCCCCCCAGAGAGACGGGGTATCCGTTCAGGGATTTTCACTGCGTCAAAAAAAAAAAAAAAAAAAAAAAGGCTTAGATATACAATCACTGTCCCTATCTACTCCGACTATGGCCAATAAACCGCTGATCAACCAACCAGCAAGACCGAAGAATGGAGGAACCGAAAACCTCCGACTTCTGCAGCTAAACATGAGAAGGGCAAGAACTGTGACGCATGAAACGCTGAATTACATGGAGGAAAGACAAATTGATGTCTTACTTCTACAAGAACCCTACGTGTACAAAGAAAAGATTCCAGGATTAGGAATACGGACCTGCGTAATCCATTGCAAGGAGCAGGACGGCGTCCCATTGACCGCATCGCCATCCGAAGCAAGCGGATCAGCGCAGTAAAACTCGCCTACCTGACCGACCCGTACTGCACCTGCATACACCTGACCACCGCGCTTGGAAGCCTCTACCTGGCCAGCATGTACTTCCCACCGTCGCAGCCCATTGAAGCACACTTACAAAGAGCAAGGCAAGTGGCCCGTGAACTCAAAGGGGAAAAACTAATAATCGCGGCCGACGCCAACGCCAAGTCCTCCTTATGGCACAGCGATCATACGGACAAAAGAGGTGACTCGCTTGAACAATTTCTCGCAAAGAACAATCTTATTGTCCTAAACGAACCAGGAAATCCCACCACCTTCTACTCGACACGCGGAAGATCAAACATTGACGTAACAATCACAACCAGTCGAAACACTGCCATTAGTTAAACACTGGCAGGTACGAGAAGGACGCACCTCGAGCGATCATAATGCAATTGAAATAGACTTAGCAAACAAAAACACCGCCAACATCACACCGCGGCAACCGCGATACTCGGTCGCAAACGCCAATTGGAACAAATTCGACGAGGAACTATCCAAACCCAGATCAGAGCAAAGAACTAGCATGCGGTACACCGCCGTAAGCAACATTACCAGCATAATAATAAAGGCCTGCGAATCATCACTTCGGAAAAAACGCGACCGAATGGCGTCCGTACCATGGTGGACAGCAGCGCTAACCAAACAAAAGAAGAAGGTATATCAGGCGAGAAAGCGCTTTCAAAACGAGCATGACACCGCCCTTAGACACATAAAGAGAGGAGAATATCTGCATTTGAAACGACAGTATGACTCACTCATCCGAAACACAAGGAAAAAGAGCTGGGAAGACAAAGTAACGACGGAAGGAAACAAAGACCCCTGGGGACTTATGTACAAGATGTGTGTGGGAAAAATCACACCAGAAAAGGCATTCTCCATCTTGCACACATGTCCGGACCGCAATCCCACATGGCACGGAGCCGCCGAAGCATTACTGAATGCTCTCATACCAGACGACAATGAAGATACCTGCAACTGGCAACGAGAAGCACGTGCGCAAACGCAAACAGATCCAGCTACCGAAGATTGCGAACCCTTCGAGGAAATAGAAGTATACCAGGCCATCCACAGCTTAGGAAACAAAAAAGCCCCCGGACTAGACAGAATAGAAGTCGAAGTTCTGAAACGAAGCAGTTACTACCTCCTCAAGGACATCGCAGCAATATTCAACGCATGCCTTCGCCACAGCATTTTCCCAACTAATTGGAAAACAGGATCCATAAGAGCGCTGTTAACACTAGATTTACGGATGTTGATTATATACCTATTTTTACTGAAGTGAGCCAATTTGACTCATACAAGAAAATTAAAGTTTTTTGCAAAGAAAATAGTTCCAAATCGATTTAAATGAAGTGTTTATTATCAAAAAATTCATGGAAAACATTTTTTACATATAAACTCTGTTTTTGACACACATTTTCCGCAAACATTTCTATTACATTTAGCACAATGGTTTCTACATCTGTTTCTTTTGCATGATTCTTGAACTTGACAATTCTTCCGTGCGTCAGTAGCATGAATTTCTGTCATTGGAATGGAAGTGTTCTCGACTTCTTCTCTATATTTACTTCTTAGCTCTTCAGCCAATTGGAAAATAAAATCTTTTCGTGAAATATTTACTTGAGTCGTCTCTTTATATAGAATCCAAGCATTGATAGCTGCTAAATCTAAAATGTTGTAGAAAACTTGTAGAGGCCATCTGCGTGAACTTGCTTTAACGCTATATTTTCGGGCCATTTGGTCAAGTACATCAACGCCATACTTGGTGCTATTATAATAGGTTACTGTTTCTGGAACAAGTTTTTTATTTTTTTCAATTGTTATATTTTTATGTTTTGTACTTAGTAGTAAAACTTTTTTATTAGGCTTGCTTTTATAAATGGTCAGGGTACAATTCTCAGATCTATACAGTTTTGTAGAAAACTGTGTCATTTTATCTTTCTTCGCTTTCGCAATTTTAGGTAATTCTTTTCGGTTTGCACGTATAGTGCCAACCAAAGTAGTTTTCTTTGCAAGTAACTTTTTTGCAAGTGAAATGCTAGTAAAAAATTATCTGTGGTAATATTTCGTCCACAGCCTAAATATGGCTCTGCAAGCTTAGTTACTACAAATTCGCTCAAGGGAATGTTTGATCCTCGGGTCTCATCCTTGCCCAAGTACGGAAAACCGTTGACAAGATATTTGCTTCTAACGTCGGATGCCAGCCAAAATTTGATGCCGAATTTATCCGGCTTATTCGGCATGTACTGCGTAAATCGGCATCTAGCTTTAGTAGGGAATAATTGCTCATCGATCGTTATGTTTGCGTCAGGTTTGTAACAAGCCTGACTATTCTCTATAAATTTTTCCCATATTTTTGAAAACAAGGCAAATTTGTCTGTCTTCAGTCTTTCACTGCGTTCATTTTTTTTATCAAAACGTATGAACCGAAGGATGTTCATAAATTTTTCTCTAGACATTGTCTGAGCGAAAAAAGCCGGACCCCACTTCGAAGACCACAAATATGAACACTTCAAATTTTTTGCCTCATATGCTCCTCTAGCAAATAAAATTGCTACGAAGGCCCACAATTGTGATTTTGTAACCGTCCATTCCTTATTATTCAAAACTTTACGAGCCTCGAGTTCGGTACATGATTTTATATACGCCATCATACCTTCGTCAATTATCAAATTGAATGCGCTACTTGCCGAACCAAGCATAATATGCCTTTTAGCATAGGCAGTTGGACCAGAAACGTCTTTGAATATGGTATAAATCGGTAATCTACCTACGTTCCTGCCTTCGTTCAATGTTTCCCATAAAGTCCCATCAGCAGCTTTTTCGGCTGAAATTTCTTTATCAGAAGATGTATCGATAGCGTCTAAATCATTTTCGGTTTCAGAATCAGAAATAACTCTAGCTCTTTTTTTAGTAGGAGCTGTGTAATGAAAAACTTCGTCTTCGCTTTCGGTTTCAGAATTAGAAATAACCCTGGCTCTTTTTTTGTTAGGAGCTATATAACAAAGATGTTCATCTTCACTGCTTGAAGATTCAATTTTATTGACTTCCTCCTCTGATTCAATTTCGTTATCACATTGGTCATCATCAATTGCATCCGATTCATTATCTGATTGGTCTTCCTTTATTTCGATTTGTTTTTTCAACAAAAGATAATTTTTCTGATTTTTTCCCATAATAGAAACCCTAGATACCCAGATAAAATAAATATCAATTGTAATACCTTTTACAAATAAATTACAAAATTACCTTTGTGGATCAAATTTTTCTGGCAAAAGATGAATTTTATAAAATTATAAGTTATATATTACTTCACTGCACTGCTCACACGCGATGTATAAATCGAAATGATGACAGAAGTGGGTAATAATGTAGCGGAGTAGCGAAAACAAGTGCCAATGGCTCCCACATACACACAAATATTGTATGTGAAGAATACCACATGAGAAGAGAAACAAATCGCGTGCAACTTGACTGTTGCCCAGGCCTGATAGGACCAATACATTTCATGTTATGCGATTAACTGTTAAACCATTCTATGAGTCAAATTGGCTCACAACCGTGAAAATAGGTATACCACATTCGATAATGCGAAATGAACAGGTCTGCGGGGAAGAGGGATGAACGTTTACATATATTTCATTACCTAACTAAAAACCAACGTATGTTTTTAAAAAGTAATATTAAAGTTTTATATATACATAGTGATCAAATTTTTAATGAGTCAAATTGGCTCGGTCCGTAAATCTAGTGTTAAAAGCGCCGGACAAGGACGAAGCGGAAGCAAAGTCTTACCGCCCAATCTGCCTATTATCGGTGCTTGGGAAAGCGCTCGAAAAACTGATCCTTAATAGGCTACAAAAGACCACAGACAAGGAAGAATACGCATCGGACAGACAGTAGAGGTTTCGCAAAGGGAAGTTAACAGAAGACGCCATCATCAAACTCAGAACACTAATTAAAGAGAGAGAAGAAAAATATATAATGGCCATCCTATATGACGTTGACGGCGCCTTTGACAACCTCTGGTGGCCCAGCGCCTTGAAATGTCTGAAAGAATGGGACTGCCCACGGAATATTTACCGCCTGATCCGTGACTATTTCTCAAATCGGGCAGTAAAACTCATAGGGAAGCATGGAGAAGTCGGAAAACCCGTCTCAAATGGGTGCCCGCAAGGATATATCCTCGGGCCCAGCCTATGGAACATAGTATTCGACGGCGTACTTAACATCCTGAAACAAGAAGAATGCGAGGAAATCGCATACGCGGATGACCTACTGGTAATAATATACGGCAATAGCCGCCAACAATTACAAGAGAGAGGCCAGAACATCACGGCGAAGATTGACTCCTGGTGTCAGCGCAACAAGCTTCGCCTCTCAGAGACAAAATCCGAAGCAATAATGATCAAAGGGAAGCTACACAAAGAGCGGCCACCCGTCATCAATATTCGAGGCAAGAAGATCCCGATACGAGACTTAGTGAGATACCTCGGAATACACTTCGACGCAGGACTAAAAATCAACACACATGCAAGACGAATTAAGGAAAAATGCATGCAACAATTCAACGCACTAGCAAAAATAGCAAGAACCAAGTGGGGCCTGCGATTCAAGTGCATGGCAACACTATACAAAGGACTGTTCGTCCCCACTGTAGTATATGCTGGAGCAGGATGGGCCGATCTCATGGGCAAAACAATAACACGGACACTCCATTCGGTACAGAGACATGCTCTACTCCGTGTAACAAAAGCATACCGAACTGTATCCACGGATGCACTACCGGTAATAGCAGGAGTGCTGCCCATCGATTACAAGATCCAAGAAGCAGAATATCGATACAAAATCCGAAAGGGGATTGGATTCGACTTTCCGAACTACTCATTCCTCGCGGACGGAAACAAGAAACAAGCACTCCACGCAGTAAGGATAATGCTACTCCAAAAGTGGCAGAACGAATGGGACAACAGCAAGAAAGGATGGCAAACACACGCCTTCTTTCCGACTATAAAGGATCGACTCAACGCAACATGGCTCACCCCCACCCACGAAACTGTACAATTCATATCCGGACATGGTGACTTCAGGAAAAAGCTCAGTGATTTCGGCCTAAGCGAAGACGACACATGCTCATGTGGAATCGAGGAAACCGCCAATCATATAATCTACGAATGCCCCAACTACGTGGAACAAAGGCGAAAATTAATAGAGCAGGCCGAACGATCCGCGCCAGGCTCGGCTGACCCTGCTGGAGAGGTGGCGAGCGTGGCTGTCCGAGCCGCGCCACGGCGCCAGCAGGGCTGTCGGGGCTATCCTCCCCTCCTTGGCGGAGTGGGCGGATAGCGGTAGGAGACACGGCGTCACCTACAGGGCGTGCCAGATGCTCACCGGACACGGTTGCTTCGGTGAGTATCTGGCACGCATAGGGCGGGAGGCGGACACCCGCTGCCACCACTGCGGGGCCGACCGGGACGACGCTCAGCACACCCTCGAGGAGTGTCCCTCGTGGGACGCTGAGCGTGCCGTCCTGGTCGGCCAAATTGGGGAGGATCTCTCGCCGGCGGCCGTCGTGAAAGCCATGGTCGCCGGCGAGGAGAATTGGGTGGCGGTGGCCTCCTTCTGCGAGAGAACGGTCTCGCAGAAGGAGGCCGCCGAACGCGACCGGGAGCGGCGCCAAGCTCCCGGTCGCCGAGGACGGGCGAGGGCGAGGGGCGGACGTCTCCGGCGAGGGGCCTATCGGCTCTACCCGGACCGCCCCTCCCCTCGTTAATTTGTAGCGTGAGCCTCGCTTTTTGCGAGAGCGCGCGGCGGGGAGCCACGACCCCGTCGCGCGCAAGCTCCATCGGTCCTTGGGGGGTCCCTGCGTCCCTGCTGAGGACAGGGGCCCCTCCGCGAAAAGGGCCCGATGAGGAGCGACTAGGCGTGTGGCCCGCCTAGTCGCCAAAGTGCCGGTAACCGGGGGGTCCGCGACACGGGCCCCCCCGGGAGGTAGCGCGTAGCGCGCCGAGGGGCCGAGCAGGGCGGGCTCTGGATGTTATTCGTCCAGAGTTCCCAGAGGCTGGCCACCATGGGGGTTTTAGCCGGTAAGAGTCCGGCATATCCCAGTCCCCTCCTCAGGGGGGCGGGGAATCCATGAGGATTTCCTCCATATAAAAAAAAAGGCCGAACGATCCGGCCATACCTGGCCGCCAAGCGAAGCGCAACTCGTATCGCAGAATATGTACAAGGCCTTCGTGGAATTCGCTGCGAGTACCCTTCAAAGGAAGTTGGAGGAACGACACCAAGAGGAAAGCAATCCTTAGAAGTGTGACGGGGCTTAGCGGCCCCGCACAGGGCTCCCACCCTTGCGAGGCAGGCCGGCCGGTATGGTAGGGTCTCTCTCTCTCGACCCGACGTCGCGCGCTCGCTGCACCGTTGCTCCAAGGAAGGCCTGCGTAAAATGAGCTATACTAATAATTGTGCGAACGCCGAGAGGCACTTAGGTCCTGGCGGATACGGCCGCCAATGGCGGAAAGATAGTCGAGGCGCAAAGGAGTAAGGCTGGCAGAGGGGAAATATCCGGCAGCCAAGTGGCCATGAGGGCAGCCGGACGAACGGAGGAGCCCTGAAGATAACCGACGGGGGACCGGGACTTCTTCGAAGGCGGACGAGCGGGCGCTAACGCGTTCGCTAAAACGCCACCCCTGGACCGGACGAAGGCCGGAGCGCCGGCCTTCGCGCGAGGAACCCAGTCGGGATCGATCGCAGCGCGCGAGATCGAACCCGACACCAGCCTTGACCGTGAGCGCCAATAGGGATCTAGGCTAGGGCGTGCAGCGCTACTTGAGGCGGCCAGGCAAATTAAGGGCTCGGTCTCGTCACTTAGAGTGGGACCGTTGTAGACAGCACAAGCGGTATAGAAGGACCGACGAATTCAGCTAGGAAAGCGTATAGAGGGAAGAGAGAGAGAGGACTTACGAGACCAGCTTTTTTTTTTTTTTTTTACATGGGGGAAATCCTCATGGATTCCCCGCACCCCTGAGGAGGGGACGGGGATATGCCGGACTCTTACCGGCTAAAACCCCCATGGTGGCCAGCCTCTGGGGCCCTCCAGGGCGGACTCTGGGAACTCTGGACGAACAACATCCAGAGCCCGCCCTGCTCGGCCCCTCGGCGCGCTACGCGCTACCTCCCGGGGGGGGCCCGTGTCGCGGACCCCCCGGTTACCTGCACTCTGGCGACTAGGCGGGCCACACGCCTAGCCGCCCCTCACCGGGCCCTTTTCGCGGAGAGGCCCCTGTCCTCAGCAGGGACCCCCCCAAGGGCCGGTGGAGCCTGCGCGCGGTGAGGCTGTGGCTCCCCGCCGCGCGCTCTCGCCAACAAGGCGAGGCTCATACAAAAAAAAAAAAAAAATCGAGGGGAGGGGCAGTCCGGTCAGGGCCTATAGGCCCCTCTCCGGAGACGTCCGCCCCTCGCCGTCGCCCGTCCTCTGCGACCGGGAGCTTGACGCCGCTCCCGGTCGCGTTCGGCGGCCTCCTTCTGCGAGAGAACGGTCTCGCAGAAGGAGGCCACCGCCAGCCAATTCTCCTCGCCGGCGACCATGGCTCGCACGACGGCCGCCGGCGAGAGATCCTCCCCAATTTGGCCGACCAGGACGGCACGCTCAGCGTCCCACGAGGGACACTCCTCGAGGGTGTGCTGAGCGTCGTCCCGGTCGGCCCCGCAGTGATGGCAGCGGGTGTCCGCCTCCCGCCCTATGCGTGCCAGATACTCGCCAAAGCAACCATGCCCGGCGAGCATCTGGCACGTCCTGTAGGTGACGCCGTGTCTCCTACCGTTATCCGCCCACTCCGCCAAGGAGGGGAGGATAGCCCCGACAGCCCTGCTGGCGGCGTGGCGCGGCTCGGACAGCCACGCTCGCCACCTCTCCAGCAGGGTCTGCCGAGCCTGGCGCTTCAGGCCCTTGACCGCCTCTGCCGTGACGGGCTCGCCCCTTCGCCGGAGGTCAGCCTGGCCGAGATACACCTCGGCCAGGTACTGAGCCTCCAACTCCCAGGGCGGCATACCCGCCACGGCGCTCGCCGCCGCACCGGAGATGGTGCGGTAGCCCCGGGCGACCCGGATGGCCATACTGCGGTGCAACCGCCCGACTAGGCGGCGACACCGCGCACTGGCCACCATGCTGGTCGCCCAGACCGGGGCGCCATACATCAGTATGGACCGCACCACCCCGGCATAAAGACGGCGAGCTCGTCCTCCCGCTCCCCCCACGTTGGGCAACAGCCGGCAAAGCGCGCCGGCTGCAGCCTCAACGCGGGGGGCGAGGCGGTCAAAGTGCACCTCGAAGCGCCAGTGGCTGTCGAGGACGAGGCCGAGATATTTCATGTCGGCCCCGACCTCGACCACAGCATCACCCACCGACAGCCCGACCCCTGGCGGCGGACCTAGCCGCCCACGAGCGCAGAACCAAATGGCCTGTGTTTTGTGGGCGGCCACCGCCAGGCCGAGCTGCCGAATGGCGGCGGACACCCGCGCCACCGCCATCTCCGTGACCCGCTTGGTCCTCCTCCAGTCGCTCTCGCCGGTGATGACGAGGGTGTCGTCCGCGTAGCAGACGACATCCACACCGGCGGGAAGCGACACCCGCAGGACCGCGTCGTAGGCGATGTCCCACAGGAGCGGTCCGAGCACCGACCCCTGTGGGACGCCGCGGTCCACTCTCCTCTGCCTCGACCCTCCATCCTGCCCGACAAATTCAATGAACCTGTCGGACAGGTAGGCCCCGACTACCCTTTTAAGGTACGGGGGCACTCGGTGGTATTCGAGCGCCCCCATAATCCTCTCCCAGGGTAGGGAGTTAAAGGCGTTGACGATATCGAGTGACACCGCCAACGCCACACCCCCTCTGGAGACCGCCGCCTCCGTGAAGGACTTGACGCGGTTCACCGCATCCACGGTGGACCGTCCTCCACGGAAGCCGTACTGGCGGTCGTCCAGGTCAGGACCTAGACCGACAAGGTGCTGGACAAAGCGACGAGCGATGATGCGCTCAAAGAGCTTGCCAGCCTCGTCCAGCAGACATATCGGCCGGAAGGCCGAGGGAGAGTCTGCGGGCTTGCCCTCCTCTTGGAGAAGGACCAAGCGGGCCAACTTCCACGAGGAGGGGAAAGTCCCCTCCTCCAAACACCTGTTAAAGAGGCTGAGGAGCCTGGGGCCCATCGCCCCCAACGCCAGAGGCCAGGCCCTGCCCGGGATGCCGTCGGGCCCCGGTGCCTTGCCGGCACGGAGCCGTTTGGCTGCATCCCTGAGCTCTCCAGGGGTCACCTCCAGTTCCTCGGACCATGTTGGCTGGCCCGATTCGCTGGAGGGGCCAGGGATACCCCCGACGGTGGCGGGCTCGGCCCGCTCCCCGGCTGGGAAGAGGGTCCCGACCACCTGGTCCAGGAATCCCGGGCTTACGGTCTCGGTGACCGGGGGGGCCCATGGGCGGAGCTTGCCCAGCACCGCCCTGTAGGCGCGCCCCCACGGATCACCGTCGACCAACCCCTGGAGCTCGTCGCAGGACCTGGCCTTGGCCGCCCTGATGGCGCGCTGCAGCTCCGAGCGGGACTCCCGATACGCAGCGTACAGCGCGGACTTACGAGACCAGCCTAAAGTTAGGATAAAGGGAGCCTACGAAGGCCGACGCTTATCCGGTCAAGAGCGATCTTCGCCGGAGAATAGGAGAAAAGGTACTTGAAAAGGAATCTTGCCTTCTAGTGTCCGATCTCGCCCCCTTATGCCGGGCAACTCTCGCGAGCATAACATTGCGAATTCCTTTTCTCTCTTGGGAGAGTAGTATTACCGCGAGCCCATAATTTTGCTGTCTCGAAGGCAAGTGGCTGAATATCTTTTATAATATCTCTTGCGTTAGTCCTTCGGGGACCGAAAACCCTCGTATCGCCGTAGTTAGACTGTACAGGGGCCTTCGTGGCCTAGGCTTGAACGCGCGCTAGCTCGAGCTGGTTAGGTGTAATTAGTTTTAAGGCCGTATCGCCGGCCGTATTCGGAAATAAACGGTTGTTAGATTCGAACTCGTGTCGCGTGAGTTTCCTGCCTCGCAACGGAGATCCCGATTTCATACTTCCCATCCCTCTCTACCTTAAAGGGGCCAGTCGGGCCTAAATTTCTTAACTTCCCCTGCCGAGTTTTAGCCTTCCCGAATTCGTGTCGATAATATTCTAGCTTCTACGAGCGGCCTTCTTGCGAAGGCCTGGCGCCCAAGAGACACGAGACCGGAGAGGCTAACCTGGCCTTTTTTTTTTTTTCGTGGGGAAATCCTCATGGACACCCCGCCGCCCCCAGCAGGGCGGCGGGGTAGTGCCGGACTCTTACCGGCTAAAACCCCACGGTGGCCATCCTCGGCGCTTACTGGGGCGACACCGGGAACTCTGTAAGAACACGACCGGTGCCGCCCCGCGCCCGCCCCCTATTGGGGGGCACGTCTCGTGGTGGGGGAGTGGCCATCCGCTCTCTCGCTTTCACAAGAGAGGGAGGCGTCCCCCACTACTCGCGGGGAGACACGTCTCGCCGCACTCCTTCGCCAGCGGCGAAGGAGGAGGGAACCGTGCCTCCCGCACTACTAACAATCTCCTGGGCGGGACGTGCGACCACTACACGCCCCGCCACGCCTCGGGGCCGTTTTGCGGAGGCGACAGAGCCACCACTCTGTCGCCTCGCGGTCCCTTGGCACGTGCCCGGTCCACCGGCAGCGAAAACCCCACCGGCGGGTCCGGGCCGCCAACCTTAGTCGGGGGGAACGGCGTCCCCTCGTGCGGAGCGGCGGCGGGGACGGGCCCTCCCCAAACGGAAGGGGTCCGTTCGCTCCCGCCGCCGCTCCGCCTCCTCCTTCTGGGAGAGCACTTCCTCACGCAGAGGCTCTTTATGTTTATGATTTGCATAACAAATTTATTTATAATTATAACAAAATCTCTCTCTCTCTCTCCCTCTCCCTCTCCCTCTCCCTCTCGTGAGTAGACACTACGTACCCTGCTATCGCTCTCACCTTTCAGACCTGTTTCTGCTGATTCTCTGCCCCGAGGGGCCTGTTTCAGGTATCGAATCGATTTCTCGATCGGCCCGCATCTTTTGGCCTAATATTCTTAGTCGGCACTCTCTTAGCCGACGAGAAATCGATCTCGCATTTTCTGTTGCCAAACTGACAGATTTTCTAACCCCCATTTTTGGGTGGCCGTGGTTTCTGTTACCTTTGCCGATTTTCAAATTCATCGGCCTTCTTCGCCTGTGCGCCCTCTTCGTGCCAGGACCTCCAAGGGTGCCGCCCACGCCGCTGTTCATCACTCTTACCAACTGTGATTGCCGGCGCCTAACCTAACCTGTCATCATGCAGCAGGACAGCTCTTATCCTTCTTGCACTTTGTGCAAGAAGGTCATTAAGCGCGAAGTGGTCCGGTGCATACCGTGCAAGCTTACTGTGCACCCCAAATGTCGGCAGCAACATCTGCCTACCTGCCCTCTTGCTCGTGGTTCCGCCTCTGGATCTTCTGCGTCGTCTGTGCAGCTGTCAGTGACAGCCTCGCCTGTCGCTGCCACTGCTCCACCAACTTCAGCTCCTGCGCTTGCACAGCTTCCGGACACCTCGCCTCCACCTACTGACTTAGCTGCCCTTACAGCAGCAATCAACAGTCTTTCTGAGCGCATCGATCGACAGACGAGCCGGATCGATGCCTGTCTTGAGGGTCTGGCGAAGCTGTCGGCTACTACCACTCAGCACGCCGACAGACTTGCTCGTCTGGAGAAGCGTACAACTTCGCTCGAGGGCAAGGATGGCACCAGGACCACTCAGGTTACCAATCTCTCCTCTTCAGTGGATGTGCTTCGCTCTGAAGTGCGGTCCGAACTCAGCGAGCTCCGTTCCGAGCTTGCTCAGCTTCGTGCGTCTTGCTCCGGTGCTACTTCCTTTACTGGTGGCGCCACCTCTGCCCGTCTTACGCGGCTCGAGCTCGCTGCCCGTTCTAGCGAGCTCTCGGTCTCCGGTCTTCCCGAATCTGCCGACGAGGATCTGTGCCCGCGCGTCGTTCAGGTTGCGCAGGTGCTCGGAGCGCCAATCAGTTCCGATGACGTGATTTCGGTATCGCGTCTGCGTGGTACTCCGACCATGGATCGTCCGCGAATGATCCACGTGAAGCTCTCTACCACCTCCCTGCGCAACTCAATCATCGCTGCCAGGCGCTCTAGACGAGTTCTCTCTGCTGCTGAGATTGACAGCTCTTTTTCGTCTTCGACTAACATTCATGTGAATGAATTTCTACCACGGGATATCGCATCCCTCTTGAAGCGCTGTCGTTTACTTGCGCGTGAGCGGAACTTTTCTCGGGTATGGATCGGGATGGCTCAGTTTATGTTAAGAAGACTGCCGGTTCCCCTCCTGTGCGCATTGTCAGTGAAAGTGACATTTCCTCCAAGCTTTCCTCGTCTCTCGCCAGTCACCCCCTCTACTCTTAAGTTTGGGCACGTGAATGCCCAATCCCTCCTTGCGCATTTCGACTGCTTTGCTTCCTGGGTTATATCCGGGAACTTCGATTTAATTGCTGTCTCCGAGACCTGGCTGTCCTCCTCCATCCTGGACAGCCAATGCGCGTTGCCTGGGTACACGTTACTCAGGTGCGATAGGGATGGCAGAATGGGTGGTGGCGTTTCTCTATATATTCGCGAGTCTTTTACTACTTCTGTTATTGCCTCTTCTTGTTCCTCCCTTACCCCTGGTCCTGAATTCCTCTTCGCAGAGGTGGGTATCCCCTCTGCTGGCTCCCTTCTCGTGGGGGTCGTTTATCGTCCCCCACATGCTCCTCTCTCTCACTTTGAGCCCTTGTTCGCTGACATTGTCTCGGACTACCCTAACAAGGTGGTACTTGGCGATTGGAATGCGGACATGGGCTCCTCCTCTTTTGACTCCGGCTACCTTGGAGACCTTTTTTCTCGCCTTAACCTCCACCTAATCCCCTTTTCTCTCACTTTTCACACTATGAACTCCTCCACTTGGCTCGACCTGGGGCTGGTGGACGACTCTTCTAGGGTTGTTTCTTTCTCTCAATCTAGCGAGCCTCACTGCTCGAACCATGACTCTATCCATTTAGAATACGCTCTCACTTCACGCCTTGTTCCATTCAGTGACCTTCGTCGGAGGTATGGCTCAATTAACCGTGATGCGCTTCTCAATGACATCTCGCAGCTCAGCTGCGTTCGTCTTTCTACGAACTCCTGTGAGAGTAGCGTTGATCGGTTGGTTGATAATCTCAATTCGGGCCTGCTCAATGTTCTCAATGAGCATGCCCCTCTCAGACCCCAGCGTGTCAGACGGCCACCCGCTCCCTGGATCACTCCTGAGATTCGTCGCGAGATGCGTTCTCGTGACTCGCTCAGGAGATCCTATATTAGATCTGGGAATCCGGACCTGCGGGTACAGTACGTAGCCTGTCGGAATAGAGTTAAGTCTCTTCTGGCGCGAGCCAGATCTGCCTTTCTCTACGACAGGTTCTCTAATGTTGTGAATCCGAACGATATTTGGCGCGAGTTAAAATCGTTCGGCGTCCTTCCCCCCTCTCGTGCACCCACTCCTTCTCATTTGTCTCCGGACACTCTCAACTCTTTCTTTCTTTCCGCCTATGCCTCCTCTCCCCCGGCCGTCCCCGCCTGTTTGTGTTTGTCTAGCTGTCCCTCTGACGATACGTCTTTTTACTTCTCTCCCGTTACTGTGGAGAGACTTGCTCGCGCCTTGCGCCTTACCGACTCCTCCATCTCGCCCTCGGATGAGCTGAGTGCGAGGTTTCTCTCTCTTTCTTTCCCGGCTATCTAGCCCGTGGTCTTGCAAATTTTCAATTCTTCTCTCACCTTTTCGATCTTCCCTGACGCCTGGCGTCGCTCCTACATCACTCCCATACCCAAGAAGCCGAACGCCTCTGAACCGGCTGACTTCCGCCCTATTTCGATTCTGTCTGAGCTTTCTAAGATCTTGGAGAGACTGGTCCTCACCGATATCCAGAGTTTCCTTGAGAACTCTGGAAAGCTGGACCCGTCGCAACACGGTTTCGTTAGAAACCGCTCCACTCAGACAGCTCTCCTGACACTCCTGGAGGACGTCCGTCTTGCTGCTGATCAGCGGATGGTCACAATCTTGGTTTGTCTCGATTTTTCTAAGGCCTTTGACACCGTAGACCATTCTCTTCTTCTTACTAAACTTCATTCTTTTAACCTTTCTCTTCCGGTCTTACGGTGGATCTGATCCTATCTCTCGAATAGGGTGCAGGCGGTCAGAATTGGTCGGTCTATCTCCTGCTGGTCCCCGGTCCACTCGGGCGTGCCGCAAGACTCCGTCCTTGGACCGTTCCTTTTCTCTCTGTATATCCAAGACCTTAACTCTTCTATTTTCCACTCCAAGATAGTCAAATACGCGGACGATGTACAATTGTATATCTCCGCCCCATACAATGAGGTTGAGGATGCTATAACGAGGATGAACTCTGACCTTGCCAGCGTCTCTGCCTGGTCCTCTATGAATTTGCTTAAGTTGATCGTTTCTAAGACGCAGTGCCTTATGCTTGGCTCTGCTCGTGCCCTGGGCTTGCGGAGTGTCGCTGGTGCTCCCCTTGTTCAGATGGACGGTACACCCATCCCGTACGGCTCTCGAGTCGTCTCGCTGGGCTTGCACGTATCGCCCACTCTGGACTGGGCGGATCACACGCGGCACATCTGCAGTAAGGTCTATGGTGTGCTTGCGGGGCTGCGGCGTCATGGCGCTGCGCTACCGCGGGGCCTCAAGATACGGCTCATATCCTCCCTCATTCTGCCACACCTTGATTACTGTTGCCTAGCGCTGCTGGGCATCAGTGCCACTTCTGAACTCAGGATTCAGCGAGCGCTAAATGCGTGTGTGCGGTTCATCTTCGATGTTCCTCGAGATGAGCACATTACGCCCTATTTTTACCAACTTGCGTGGCTCAAGGTGCGTGAAAGGCGTCTATTTTTCCTGGGCATGAGTCTTTTTAGGGCCATTAGATCCGGCTCCTCTTCCGTCCTAGGCGAGCTCCTCACACCTAGAGCTGTAGGCTCTGGCAGGTACCCCTCTCGGCAGTGTGGCACCTTACTTGTGGTTCCCTCCCACCGAACCTCGTTCTTTGGGGCCTCGTACGCTGTACGTGGGCCCCAATTTTGGAACAGCCTCCCTGCCCACATCAGGGAGTGTGAATCCGAAGGGGCCTTTAGGAGTGCGCTAATGACTTTCCTTCTTAACCCTTTGCGGTCGGAAGGCGACTCTCAGTCGCCACGGCGTTTCGCGCGACAGGTCGGATGGCGAGTGAGAGGCGCCAATCGGTGTTTATGTTAGATTACGTTAGCTCCACGAGATAGGAACGCAGCATTGGTTCTTAGAAGGGTTCCTTAGCTGTTTATACTCTTTTGTATGAAGTGTCAAATGACACATCTTAACGGAGATAAGATAAAATTGGTAAAAGGTTCTCCTAAGACTGTGACTGAAAATGTCTCCGAAGTCAGTTGAGACTCGACGGTCGTGGCAGAAGCATCGGGACAATTGGTACAAAGTAATTTTATTCGAACCCCGACAAGAATGGATGTTACAAATGAAATCAGTTCTAGCGAAGATGAATTTTGTTTCGAAATACTCCGGGATGAAATCGATAGCATTGATCGAGAGCTTAATGATGAAGAACATGAAAGCAGTGATGAAGATGATGATGTGGTCATGGGTGTAAGGACACGAAAAATAAGGGTAATAGACAGCGAATCTGAAGATGACAGTGATGCCTCAGACACCTTTGATCAATCGGAATGGACACTTTGTGACGAGTCTACAGCAATACCACCCAGGATAAATTTCATTCCCGGCGAAAGACCTGCAGGGCCACAGGTACCCTCGAGTGTGGTAGAGCCTCTTGATTTTTTCAAGTTATTTTTTACCGACGAGCTACTGGACCAGGTAGTAGCAGACACAAACCGCTATGCTGCAAGAAAGTTAGAGGAAAGAGTGTTATCCTCGCGATCAATTTGGCACACGTGGCATAATGTCACGAATGCAGAATTTTTGGCATTTATCGCAGTTATAGTGAATATGGGGACAATAACAGCGGCCAATCTAAAGGAATATTGGGCAAAAGACTCTACAAGTCATATTCCATTCTTCCCCAATACATTCTCGAGAGAGCGGTTTAGCCAAATTTTTTGGATGCTACATACAGAGATAGTTTCAGCGTCAGGTAGCAACACCAGAACACGATTGCAACTGATAAGTGGCTACCTTGACTACATAAACTCCAGACTTTTGAACCATTTCACACCGGACAAAGAAATTTGTGTTGATGAATCAGTCGTCAAATTCAAAGGACGGGTTTCATTTATTACGTACAACCCAAAAAAACCGACTAAATGGGGCATCCGAATATATACATTGGCAGATTCCAGTACGGGATATGTTTGCGGAATTCTACCGTACTATGGCAGCCTTACAACACAAACATTGAACAGACCGGACCTACCAGTATCAGCAAGAATTCCGTTGCATTTATATGCAATGCTGTTGAATAGAGTTCCTGGTGCGCAGGGACACCATATGTTTACAGACCGGTATTACACCAGCTACACCTTAGCGATCGAATTACGGAAATTGAAGTGCCATTTGACAGGGACAATCATGCCCAATAGAAAACAGTTGCCAGATGCAATTAGAAAAAAACAACTTCCAAAAGAAAAATCGATGGTAGCTTACCGCAAATTTGATAATTTGGTTGTAGCCTGGAAAGATAAGCGAATTATTACGTTATTCACAAACTTTCATAATGCGGCGATGAGTAACGTAGAACGAACACTCCGCCATGGTGTTCAAACTGTTGTTAGAAAGCCCGATGTTGTCGTAAATTATATCAAATTCATGGGCGGCGTGGACCTGGCGGATCAATATGCCTCCACCTACTGCTTTATGCGTAAATCATTGAAGTGGTGGCGCAAATTATTTTTTTGGGGATTAGAAATTTCCTTAATCAATTCCTATATTCTCTACAAATTAGTCAAAAAGCAGAGAAACGAGCGGTCACTTAACCACTTACAATTCCGGAAAACCTTAGTGAAACAATTGAAAGGAGATTTTCAACAGAAGCGACGACCTTCAATATCGACCTCCAACTCGGATGAAATTCGGCTCAACGGAAAACTTCACATAATGCTTTCCGGTACAAAAAGTGATTGTAAAGTTTGTTCCATCCGAAACAAACCAGGTGGAAGACACGAGACCACTTACTACTGTGATACATGTCCAGGAAAACCAAGAATGCATCTTGGTCAATGTTTTTCAAATTACCATACCAAAGAAAAATACAGAAATTAAGTTTGGGAAATTACATTGTTAAGATGTAAATATATCTATAAACTCTTAAAATATAACGTTTTTATAAGATAATTTATGTATAACATCATTTTATTTGTACCTGTAAGGCGCCCGACACCTTCGCGAAAATCGCTCCGACCTGGCACCTCGCTCGGCCAAAAAAGCCGCCGACCGCAAAGGGTTAACTCCTAACTTTACCTGAGCGCATGGGATAGTGTGGTGTATCTACCGCTTTGCATTTCTCGGCATCTCTTCCGTCTCTCCTTGCGGCGAGTGGCGATTCTCGCACTTTTTTTTCGGGATTTTACTTTTACTTTTACTTTTGTTATTTTTCTGTTATTTTCTTGTTTTCTATTCTACATTTATGTATGCTTGTATTCTTTCTCTGCGTGCGTGATTTTATATTATTCTATTTGTGATGAGGTGGGTTTTTTAAAAGGTTTTTCGGTGCAAGGAAGTGCGGAACACAGGATTTTCTGGAGAAAACACAAAGGGTTTATTGGAGCGAGGACACAGTAATTGGTACAGATGTAGGATGGTAGGATTTTGCCGCAAATGAATCGTTTGTCTCGATACAATATTGATTCGTCAGACTTAACAACGGCACTCAAGTTTACAAGGTTCGGGCGTCCGGCTTTCATAGCCGTACTCTCCCATCACCTACGATCGGGCGTCCGGCTTTCATAGCCGTACTCTCCCCATCGTAGGGTATCTTAACTAGACGGAAACGCATAGCCGTCCGGGTTCAGCCTCCTGTACTTTCCAGTCGGTTTGGCGACCGGCCTCATGGCCGTTCTCTCCGCACCTCAGGGCGTCCAGGAGTTCCTCCCGTACTCTCCTAGCGTACGCGGGTGACCGGGCAACCCCCTGTTCTCTCCTCGCTGGGGGCGACCGGCTTTACTAGCCGTTCTCTCCATCCCAGGAGGTGACCAGGCGACAGTTCCCCGATCTCTCCCTTATATTCCTCAGGTGTCCAGGAAGCCGCCCTGTACTCTCCTCTGGAAGGCGACCGGCTTTACTAGCCGTTCTCTCCATTCCAAAGGCGTCCAGGAGCTGACCCCCGCACTCCCTGGTGCTGTGCTGAATCTCTTAGGCGGCCGTGGCTCCTTACCTCGTCCTCTCCTTTGAGATTGCAGCAGGAATAGGGCGAGCGCATACGCGATCGCGAATCTTATACCGTGCCGTTGCTACGTTTATCGAGCCGCCGTCGCCGCAATCAACAAGGCGGTCGCCATGTGGCTGGCTGCTCCGATCGGAGTGTGTTTCGCAGCTCTCCGCTGCTTCCCATCGCTCCGAAATGCTTCGGTCAGGGGCGTAGTTAGATTTTGTTCCATCACAGTCTCCCCCTCTGGACACGCTGACGTCCCGGCAAGTAGTCCAGGATTTCTGTTGTACAGGTCTTCCCATATGGCCTTATCGCTTCCTCTTCTTCTGGGTGGTATTACCAGAGCCTGGTTGCGTCCGCTTGCGGGGCCGTCCGCGCCGCCGAGCAGGTACCACTGGTTCCGGTGTTACGGCAACTGTCCCTTTGTACGGCCTTAACATCGAGGTGTGGTATACTCCTAGGCAGACAGGCTCGGAGTCTTGGTTCCAGATCTCGAAGCTTGTGGCTCCGATCCTCCTTTTAATGGTATAAGGGCCATCCCTCTTTGGAGCCAGTTTGGATGTATACTGGTTTGCTCGCCGGCTCAGGGTGTGTGTATTGACCCATACAAGATCACCTTCTTTGTACTCAGGACCAGGGCGTCGTTGTTGGTCTGCGTGCTCCTTCCGTACATCTTGTTGTTGTTCCTGGTTCTGTTGAGCAATCTGCAGGGTATCTGCGAGTGCCAACAGTTTTGGTGTAATTTCAGGGATGAAATTTTCATTTTGTACGACGGTCCTTAGGTCGCGATGAGCGTCATCCGGTGTTCTCAGCTCTCTCCCAAACGTGAGGTATGCTGCTGAGTATCCGGTTGATCCACATTTCGCCGAGTTCATGGCGAAACGGATAGTGGCCAGCCTTTCGTCCCAGGTAGTATGATCCGCGCCGACGTAGATGCCTAACTGAGCCTTGAGATCCCGATTCTTCCTTTCGACGGGGTTCGCCTCGGGGTGGTAAACAGGCGTAAAGGCCTGGGTGATCCCAAAACAGTGAGTAACGTGCTGCATTATCCCACTGATAAACTGGGTGCCATTGTCACTGATGAGTCGCCTCGGCATGCCATAGCGAAGCAACACTTCGTTAATCAAAGTTTCTGCACATGCCTCAGCGGTGGCCTGGTGTAAGGCAAACAGCTCGATCCATCTCGAAGCAACATCCTCGATTATAAATATCCATCGGTTGTCTCGGCTCGTAGGTGGAAGGGGCCCGAAGAGATCGATGGAGAGTATCTCAAATCTTCGCTTCATAACAGGCGTCTGCAGTAGTCCGGCAGGTTTGAGATTATTTGCCTTATAACGTTGACATTCGATACAGGATCGCACATAATCCCCAATCTCTCGACTCATTCCTGGCCAGAAATATCTGGAGATGATCCGGTGGAGCGTGTGTTGAGCACCGTAGTGGCCTGCAGTTGGGTCATTGTGGTATGCCTTTAAGATCTCTTTTCGCTCGTGTAGTGGCACGACCAATTGGGCTTCTTCAGACTCAATATTTGGTGAGTAACGATAGAGTACTCCGTCATTTAATAGATAACCTCGCGTCGTCCATTTTATGAGCTCTGAGTCTGAGGTGTTGGACTCTAAGGTCTCAATGATGGTCTTGAGGTTCTCATCCTTCATCTGCTCGTCTCTGGTTACAGCTGGTCCGCGGCTGGGCACATCCACGGAAACCTCGGCGACGTCGACGCGTTCCTCTTCATTCCACGGTTCGGTTGGGAGCCTAGAGAGCATATCCGCCACTCTGTTACTTCGCCCTGGGATGTATTCAATGGTCGGGCAGTAGGGTTGAAGAAGTAGTGCCCATCGGGCAAGACGTCCACTTGGTGTTTTGATGGACATCAACCACTTCAACGGTTGGTGATCGGTGGCGATGGTGACTTCCGCTCCCTCGATATACCCTCGAAATTTATCCACTGCCCATACAACAGCGAGAGCTTCGCGCTCCGTAGTCGAGTAGTTCTTCTCCGCTGGAGTGAGAAGCCGGCTAGCATACTCTATGGGGTGCTCGGTGTCTTTCTCCCCCTGGAGTAGCACTGCTCCGATGGCGTAGCCGCTTGCATCCGTTCGGATGATGTATGGGCGAGTTTCGTCGGATCGTTGAAGGACTGGCGACGAAGTGAGAGCAGCCTTCAGGTGGTCGAACGCTTGTTGTTGACTGGAAGTCCATTCCCAGGCTGCCTTTTTCCGAGTTAATTGCGTCAGTGGTTGTGCCACAGTGGCAAAATTTGGCACGAATCTTCTGTACCACGAGCAGGTCTGGAGGAAAGAGATTAATTGCTTGATGTGTTTTGGCGGAGGTATGTCCCGAATTGCTCGGACCTTTTCGGGATCGGGCTCAATTCCTTTGGTTGTTAGTATATGCCCAAGATATTTTATCCTTGGACAGCAGAAACGGCATTTCTGTCGGTTTATCCGTAACCCAAATTGCCGCAGCTTGTTGAAAACGGCTCTAAGGTCTTCTATATGCTCTTCAAAACCTGGTGATAGTACAAGCAGGTCATCCAGATAGACTAATATGTTTCGATCTCCGAGGCCAGCCCTTAGACGGTCCATTAGCCTTTGGAACGTGGCTGGAGCATTCTTCAGCCCAAACGGCATGCGCTTGAATCGGAAAATGCCGAAAGGTGTGATGAACGCAGTTTTATCCCGGTCTTCAGGCTTGACCCCAATTTGCCAATATCCGGATTGGAGGTCTAAGGTTGTCATGCAGGCCGTCTTCTTTGCCGAGTGGAGAAGATCGTCTATGCGTGGCAGTGGATAGGAGTCCGTCACTGTGATAGCGTTGAGCTTCCGGTAATCCACGCAAACCCGGATACTGCCATCCTTTTTAGGCACCATTACTACCGGTGCGGCCCAGGGCGACTCGCATTCTTCTATGACGTCGCATTGTAACATCTTGTCGATTTCCTTTTTTCAGCAGGTCTCGCCTCGCAGGTGACAGGCGGTATGGCGGGACTGCTACTGGTGCTTGATCTCCTGTCTCTATTCGGTGTGAAGCTTCTGTCGTCGGTGGACCCACTATGCCAAACAGATCCATATTAGCATGGAGTAGTTCTTCAATCTGCTTCCTTTCTGGCGGCGATATACTTACCGCCTCATCCTCCCTCATGTCGTACACTTCGACGGCAGCAATGTCCATCCTAGTGGACTCAAACGTGCGAATGCACTTGTCAAACAGTGCATCGATCCCTGGCCAGTTCATTGGCACGGCCCGGTTTTCCTCATTCGATTCGTCTACCGCTGGTAATGGGTCTTCTGTAGCATTTTCCAAATACTTTTCCAGCAAGTCGATATTTATATTCTCCTCTGAGATCGGCGGTAGGAGTGCAGGCGGTTGTTCCGCGAAAGTTTCAATTTCCCGCATTAGTTCAGCGTCAATGACGGCTACGCTTTGCGTCTTCTCCCCCTCGCTGGAAGGTGTATGGATGGGTTCCTCGGGAAGGTCGTATTCTTTTTCAGGGGCATCCGCGAAATGCCACGATCGTTGAGGGATGTTGAGCACGATACCGGCGTCTTCAATGTAGTCGACTCCGAGGAGAGTCCGATTATCATGACTGCCTGGGAGTACGATGAATTTTGCCCGAATAGTTCGTCCTTGTAAGCGGGTGTCCAGCTCGGTGGTCAGGACGTCTTTGATTTGCGGATTTCCGTCAGCTAAAGCGACCTGCATGCGTCTTGTTGAAAATGTGACTCCTTTCCTTTGTAGCAGGGTATGGAGGCTTTGACTAGCGACACAGCACTTCGCACCAGTGTCCACGAATGCGAAGCCTGTTTCATCGGCAATATCCAAGATCACCGTTGGACGAGGACGCGATGCCGGTAATGCGTTAACCGCACAGAAGGCTAGTTGTATGGTGTCGTTCTTTGGTTTAGCACAATTCGGGCATTTGCTCCTCACGACGCCTGGATTGCCACAGCCATAGCATCGTAGGACGCCTCGATTTTCTGTGTTCGGCGCATTTTGGTTTGGTGTTGAAGGATTTGATCTGGGAGATGGTGGAGCCTCGTACTTCCGGTAGCGGCACTGGATAGCTAAATGTCCTAATCGCCGACATACGGTACAACGGCGTCGATCCTTTGGGTAAGGAGCCAAGAAGGTTCGATCGGAATGACGATCAGCTGGTCGATCATGTTTGCTTTGTTTGAGGTTCTCCTTCTCTAACGCTTCTTGATCCCTGGCACGCTTAATCAGATCGGGAAAGGTGGAGACGGATTCGCGAGGAATCTTCATTCGCAGTGGTAATCGTAGTAGTCCGTAGATCATATCCAATTGGATATGTTCTCGGTGCGGTTCGGGAAGTTCAGCCAGTAGGGCACGTTTCCTACTGACGAAAAGATCAGTTGGAGTGTTGTCCTCTTGTTTAGTGCGGAAAAGCTCGAGGTATATTTGATATGGTGGTCGTCGGGGTGCAAAAGTTTGCCTGATAAGATCGAGGGCCGCATCCCAGGTGGTAGTGGATGTCTGGACACCTCTCCACCAGATGGAGGCATGACTCTCCAGTAATAGGGGCAATCCTTTCAGGGCATTCTCGTCCGAGATGTTTTCAATGTCTTTGAAAATTGCTATTGTCGCGATGAATGCCGAGACCTTGGCATAATCGTGGCTTCCGTCGAATCGGGCGGTGCACTTTGAGAAGCTTCCTTCATCATTATTCTTTCCATTCAAAGTGCCAAGGAGTTTGGAGAATTGGAGAGGTGAAAGCTGGACAGGTGGTAGTGCTGGATCTGGGTTTGAGACGACGTCGGAGAGCGCATCGTCGTCGGAGTTTGTGTCGGAATTCCTTTCCGAGCTCGAGGGGTCGTAGCTATCGGCCGACACGTTGGGCGCCAACATTGTGATGAGGTGGGTTTTTTAAAAGGTTTTTCGGTGCAAGGAAGTGCGGAACACAGGATTTTCTGGAGAAAACACAAAGGGTTTATTGGAGCGAGGACACAGTAATTGGTACAGATGTAGGATGGTAGGATTTTGCCGCAAATGAATCGTTTGTCTCGATACAATATTGATTCGTCAGACTTAACAACGGCACTCAAGTTTACAAGGTTCGGGCGTCCGGCTTTCATAGCCGTACTCTCCCATCACCTACGATCGGGCGTCCGGCTTTCATAGCCGTACTCTCCCCATCGTAGGGTATCTTAACTAGACGGAAACGCATAGCCGTCCGGGTTCAGCCTCCTGTACTTTCCAGTCGGTTTGGCGACCGGCCTCATGGCCGTTCTCTCCGCACCTCAGGGCGTCCAGGAGTTCCTCCCGTACTCTCCTAGCGTACGCGGGTGACCGGGCAACCCCCTGTTCTCTCCTCGCTGGGGGCGACCGGCTTTACTAGCCGTTCTCTCCATCCCAGGAGGTGACCAGGCGACAGTTCCCCGATCTCTCCCTTATATTCCTCAGGTGTCCAGGAAGCCGCCCTGTACTCTCCTCTGGAAGGCGACCGGCTTTACTAGCCGTTCTCTCCATTCCAAAGGCGTCCAGGAGCTGACCCCCGCACTCCCTGGTGCTGTGCTGAATCTCTTAGGCGGCCGTGGCTCCTTACCTCGTCCTCTCCTTTGAGATTGCAGCAGGAATAGGGCGAGCGCATACGCGATCGCGAATCTTATACCGTGCCGTTGCTACGTTTATCGAGCCGCCGTCGCCGCAATCAACAAGGCGGTCGCCATGTGGCTGGCTGCTCCGATCGGAGTGTGTTTCGCAGCTCTCCGCTGCTTCCCATCGCTCCGAAATGCTTCGGTCAGGGGCGTAGTTAGATTTTGTTCCATCACATATTTTATTTTATCTTATTTTATTTCTTTGCTTTGTTTTTCTTTGTTTTTTCACTTTTATATCCTAAGTGCGTGTATTGTATTACTATGTTAATCTGTATTTTGTTCTGAGAGGGCTACTTCTGCCCTAGAACGTAATTAAATAATCTAATCTCTCTCTCTCTCTCTCTCTCCGTGAGTACGACATACACGCTTGCTTCTCGCTCCTTCTTTTCGATACCTTTTCTGCCGTATCTTGCCCTGTGGGGCCTGTTGCAGGTACTCATCGTGTTCTCGCTCGGCCCGCCCTCATTTTGGCCCATAAATCTTTATCGGCACCTTTATCGCCGACGAGAACACGACCTTCTTTTCTGTGGCCACTGAGACAGAATTTCTAACCCCATCTTTGGTGTGGGCAGAATTTTTCTGTTAACTTCGGAGAAATTCAAAATTTCTCTGTCACCTTGCGTCGGTGCGCCCCCTCGTCTTCACTCCTCATCACGGATACCACCTGCATCATGGCTCACGCGCCCACTGCTGCCAAACCCGTTCTTCAGCTACCTATGGGAGACATCTATTGTTACCGATGCAAAAAAACGGTCAGGAAGGAAGTGGCTCTATGTGCCTTATGTGACGCGTCGCTCCATCCTGGATGCGTCAAGGCACATCTTGATCGTCCATGCAGAGAGTTTCACTCTGCAGCCGTGAACTCTCCGTCTCCGCACACTCACATGGAGCAACCTTCTGCTCCTTCTGCCTTGGCTCCGGCACCGGCCCCCCCTGTCATCTTGTCGAGTGCTGACACCTCAGCTATGCTCCACAACATCATGACTACCATGCAGGCTATGTCTGAGACGATGAATGACATCAAGGCGGAACAACGTGCTCAAGCCGCTCGGACCAACGCTCGATTCGATAAACTCGAAGCCATCACTGCCCAGCATGCTGCCAAGCTCAATACGGTGGACGCGCTTGACTCCCGAACTGCAGTTCTTGAAGGGGATACTGGTACTATGAAGTCCCAGCTATCTAACCTTACTGAAGCCGTCAAGAAATTGACGGCTCATGCCTCGCAAGTAGGTGTCACGCGTTCCAACCCCCCTCCTGACTCTATTCACACTGCGGCACGATTGGCTCGCCTGGAGTTTGCCACCAGGGCCAATGAGCTCATCATTTCCGGCTTCCCTGAGACTCCTAACGAGAATCTCCGTAATGAGGTCCTGCGTGTTACGCATGCGCTTAGTGCTCCTGTCTCCTCCGGCGACATTCTTTCCGCTTCGCGTCTACGAGGCACCCCCACTCCTGATCAACCGCGGACGATCCATGTAAAGCTGGCCTCACCTGTGATTCGGGACTCGATCATTGCTGCTAAGCGTACGAAGCGTGATCTATTAGCGTCGGCCATTGATCCTGCTTCTCCCTCGCGCCTTATTCATGTGAATGAGAGTCTTCCTCGTTCTTTATCCTCTCTTCTGAGGAAATGCCGCTCCCTTGCTCGTGAGCGTGGCTTCGCTCACGTCTGGCATCGCGGAGGAAGTATCTTCGTCAAAAAGTCTGAGGGTAGTCCTCCTATTAGGATTAACTCTCCCGCCGATATCAACACCAAGCTGTCCTGAAGTGCCGATCCCCGCTCGTTGCCCTTCACCCCTGCTTCATCACTAAACTCACTGCGCATTGGGCATGTCAATGCCCAATCACTTCTCGCCCGTTTTGATCGCTTTTCTACTTTTCTCACTTCCTCTTCCTATGATCTTCTTGCTGTCTCGGAAACCTGGTTGTCTTGCTCTGTCTCTGACAGCCAATGCGTTATTCCGGGCTACACTCTCCTCAGAGCTGACAGGAATGGCAGAATGGGCGGCGGCGTCTGTCTATATATTCGCGCGTCTTTTCAGACCTCTGTTGTTGCGTCCTCCTGCTCCTCCTCGTTACCTGGCCCTGAATTCCTTTTCTCCGAAGTGACCATCCCTTCTTCCGGCTCACTTCTGGTGGGGGTCGTTTATCGCCCCCCGCATGCTCCTCTCTCTCACTTCGAGCCCCTGTTCGCTGACCTTGTCTCTGATTACCCTAACAAGGTAATTCTTGGCGATTGGAACGCGGACATGGGTTCCGCATCCTTTGACTCCGGCTACCTTGGAGACCTTTTTTCCCGCCTCAATCTCCACTTAATCCCCTTTTCTCCCACCTTTCATACCTCTACTTCCTCTACCTGGCTCGACCTTGGGCTGGTGGACGATTCTTCTAGGGTTGTCTCTTTTTCCCAATCTAAAGAACCTCACTTTTCTAACCATGAACTTATTTCTCTAGAGTACGCACTAACTTCACGCCTTGCTCCTTTTAATGACCTTCGTCGAAGGTATGGCTCAATTAACCGTGATGCGCTTCTCGGTGATATCTCGCAGCTTAGCTGTGTTCGTCTTTCCACGAATTCTTGTGAGAGTGGCGTAGATCGGTTGGTTGACACCCTTAATGCCGGCTTGCTCGAAGTTCTTAACGTGCATGCCCCTCTTAGACCCGTGCGTGTCAGACGGCCACCCGCTCCCTGGATCACTCCAGAGATTCGTCGCGAGATGCGATCTCGTGACTCGCTCCGGAGATCCTATATTAGATCGAGGAATCCGGATTTGCGGGTACAATACAGAGCCTGTCGTAATAGAGTTAAATCCCTTCTGGCGCGAGCCAGATCGGCCTTTCTCTATGACAGGTTCTCCAATCTTGCTAACCCGAATGATCTTTGGCGCGAGCTTAAGTCATTTGGTGTTCTCCCTCCCTCACGGGTCCCCCCCTCCACTCACCTGTCTCCGGACACACTTAATTCCTTTTTCATCTCTGCACATGCCTCTGCTCCCCCGGCCGTCCCCGCATGTTTGTGTTCGTCCAGCTGTCCCTTCGACGATACGTCTTTCTATTTCTCTCCGGTCACGGAAGAGAGCCTTGCTCGCGCTATACGCCTTACAAACTCGTCTATCTCGCCCTCGGATGAGCTGAGTGCGAGGTTTCTGTCTCTCTCTCTACCTGCTATCTACCCCACTCTACTCCAAATCTTCAATTCTTCTCTCACCTTCTCGATCTTCCCCGACGCCTGGCGTCGCTCTTATATCACTCCTATACCCAAGAAGCCGAACGCCTCTGAACCGGCTGATTTCCGCCCTATATCGATTCTACCTGAGCTGTCGAAGATCTTGGAGAGACTGGTCCTCACAGATATCCAGAGTTTTCTTCATAGCTCTGGAAAGCTGGACCCGTCGCAACACGGTTTTGTCAAAAACCGCTCCACACAGACAGCTCTCTTGACACTCCTGGAGGACGTCCGTCTCGCTCCTGATCAGCGGATGGTCACAATCTTGGTGTGTCTTGACTTTTCCAAGGCCTTTGATACCGTAGACCACTCTCTTCTTATCTCCAAACTTCACTCTTTTAACCTTTCTTTTCCGGTCTTACGGTGGATCTGGTCCTACCTTACGAATAGGGTGCAGGCGGTCAGAGTCGGACGGTCTACCTCCCGTTGGTCCCCGGTCCACTCGGGCGTGCCGCAAGGCTCCGTCCTCGGACCGTTCCTATTTTCTCTCTATATTCAAGACCTTAACTCCTCTATCTTCCACTCCAGGGTAGTTAAATATGCGGATGATGTACAGCTGTACATCTCCGCCCCCTACAGTGAACTAGAGGGTGCAATAACGCGGATAAACTCTGACCTTGCCAGCGTCTCTGCCTGGTCCACTATGAACTCTCTCCAATTGAACGTTTCCAAAACGCAGTGCCTGATGCTTGGCTCTGCTCGCGCCCTAGGTTTGCGGCGTGTCGCGGGCGCCCCCCGGATCCAGATGGACGGTATACCCATCGAGTACGGCTCACGAGTCGTCTCGTTGGGTCTGCACATATCGCCCACTCTGGACTGGGCGGACCATACGCGGCATGTCTGCAGTAAAATCTATGGTGTGCTTGCCGGGCTGAGACGTCATGGCGCTGCGTTGCCGCGGGGCCTTAAGATCAGGCTCATATCTGCCCTCATCCTGCCACACCTAGACTACTGTTGTCTGGCTCTGCTAGGCATCAGTGGCGTCGCTGAGCAGAGACTCCAGCGTGCTTTGAATTCGTGTGTCCGCTTCATCTTCGATGTGCCACGAGACGCGCACATCACCCCCTTTTACCTACGCCTCGGCTGGCTGAGAGTCCGGGAGAGGCGGCTCCTCTTCCTAGGAATCAGTCTCTTCCGGGCTCTCAGTGCTGGGGCACAGGGCGTCTATCGGGGTTTTCTCACTCCTCGGGTGGAAGGCATGCCCGGGTATCCCTCTCGCCAGAGGGGTACCCTTCTGGTCGT
The DNA here is from genome assembly GCA_910591665.1 of Ectemnius continuus. NCBI lineage: Eukaryota > Metazoa > Arthropoda > Insecta > Hymenoptera > Crabronidae > Ectemnius > Ectemnius continuus. The sequence goes on from CAJUYD010000009.1 coordinate 282,764, forward strand.
TCCCTCGCATCGCACTTCCTTCTTTGGGGCCGCGTACTCTGTGCGTGGTCCCCAACTATGGAATTCTCTTCCTTTTTCCATCCGGGGGTGCGATAGCGAGGGGGCGTTCAGACACGCATTAGCGGCGTATTTTCTTTCGTCCTACGCTTAACTTTGTACTTTGCGTCGTTTTCGGGGACTTATTTTCCTATTCTTTATTTTTATTTTATTTTACTTTGGTTTATCTTACTTAGCTTTTATTTTACTCTGTCCCTCGTTACTGTATTTTCTATTGTATCTTTCTTTTGTCTGTATGTGTCGTTCTTAGAGGGCTCGCATGCCCTAGAACGCTAACAATAAATCTAATCTAATCTAATCTAATCTCTCTCTCTCTCTCTCTCTCTCTCGTGAGTAGTACACACACCCTGCTTCGTTGCTCCTCATTTGGACCAGATTTTTGGCTGTTCTTTGCCCTGTGGGGCTGTTTCAGGTGATTTCTCCGGTTCTCGGTCGGCCTGCCTCTCTTTTGGCCTATTAATTGTTTACGGCTCTACTTTCGCCGACGAGAACTGGTGCCTTAAATCTGTGCCCCTCTAGACAGATTTTCTAACCTCCATTTTTGGGCCGGCGAAAATCTGTTAACTCTTCGGCGAATTTTTCAAATTTCTGCCGATCTTCTTCACCTGTGCGCCCTCTTGCACCTGCTGATCCCTCCACGGGTACCACCTTCATCTCCGCTGGCAGTGATACCACCTCTACGCGCTACCATGGCTGACTCTGCTGTCTCTTGCTTCCAATGCAAGAAGTCCATCAAGAGGGAAGTTGCCCGGTGCTCGTCGTGCAACTCAACCCTCCATCCGAAGTGCCTGGATCTCCATCTTACTCGTGGCTGTAAGGGCGCCACCCTTGTCAAGGATGCCAAGAACTCTAAGGATGCTATGCCGTCGACCCCTGCTGTTGTGGTGCAGCCTCCAGCCTCTCTTTCTCAGGCCTCATCTTCACCAGGGCCTGCCTCACCGCTCGCTCGACTTTCCTCGACGTGCTCCACCGCAAACCAGACTGGGGACATCGCATCTCTTACAGCCGTGGTCACTCGTATTGCTGACACCTTGGCAAGTTTTATTACTGAACAGCGTTCTAAAATCGAGGGGATTCAGTCTACGCTGAATGGGCTGTCAGTCACTGCTGACCAGCACTCTCAGACGCTAGACACCCTTAAGGACCTTGCCAAGCGTACCAACGCCCTCGAGGCCAAGACTGCCTCGAACTCCTCGGAGCTCTGCAGTCTTAGAACCGACATGGCCACGGCTGTTGACAAGCTAAAAACGGAACTGCGTGCTGAAATTCGGGAAGCTTGTGTCAACAAGCCTTCCCTAACCTCTGAGGTGGTTGCCAATGCAGCGCGACTTGCGCGCCTGGAGGTTGCCAGTCGATCTGCCGAACTCGCGATCTCCGGCTACCCGGAGACACCTGGCGAGGATCTCCGGGCTAACGTTGTGCGTGTGGCTCAAGTGCTTGGTGCTCCCTTGTCGTCGAGTGAGATCCTCTCTGTCAAGCGCATGCGTGGCCCTCCTGCTGCCGATCGCCCCCGTCTTATACACGCGACTCTAGCCTCCTCTGTATTGCGGAACTCGTTGTTGGCCGCTAAACGCGCGAAGCGAAATTTGCCGGCGTCTGAGGTTGACTCCTCTTTCCCCTCCCGGCCTATTCTAGTCAACGAGTTCCTTCCGCGCGGTGTTGCCTCACTTCTTAAGCGTTGCCGTCAAATTTCTCGTGAACGAGGATACGCTCACGTTTGGCACCGTGACGGGAGCGTCTTCATTAAGAAGACTGCTACCACCTCTCCCGTCAGGATAGACTCTGTGCGCGATCTTGAGTCTAAGCTCACGTGAAGCCTTGCCGCCTGCGCGTCGCCTCGTCCCCTGGTCGTCACCCCCTCGCCGCTGCTTATCGGGCACATCAATGCCCAATCTCTTTTGGCCCATTTTGCTCGCTTTGTAGATTTTCTCACGGCTACTAATTATGATCTTATTGCGGTCTCTGAGTCTTGGTTATCCTCGTCCATCTCGGATAGCCAATGCGCAGTACCTGGGTACTCCTTACTCAGGTCTGACAGGAATGGCAGAATGGGTGGTGGCGTCTGCCTTTATATTCGCGATTCTTTTTCTTCTTCTGTTCTTGCGTCCTCCTCCTCCTGCTCCTTACCTGGTCCTGAATTCCTTTTTGCGGAGGTGACCATCCCCTCTGCTGGCTCCCTTCTAGTGGGGGTTGTTTACCGCCCCCCACATGCTCCTCTCTCACTCTTCGAGCCCCTGTTCGCTGACATCGTCTCGGACTACCCTAATAAGGTAATACTTGGCGATTGGAATGCGGACATGGGCTCCTCCTCCTTTGACTCCGGCTACCTTAGGGATCTCTTCTCTCGCCTTAATCTCTACTCTATCCCCTTTTCTCCCACTTGTCACACTTCTACCTCCTCCACTTGGCTTGACCTTGGTCTAGTGGACGACTCTAGTAGGGTTGTCTCTTTTTCTCAATCTAAAGAGCCTCACTGCTCAAATCATGACTTCATCTCCTTACAATACGCACTAGCTTCACGCCTTGCTCCTTTTAATGACCTTCGTCGGAGGTATGGTTCTATCGACCGTGACGCGCTTCTCAGTGATATTTCACAGCTTAGCTGCATTCGTTTCATTTCGAATTCTTGTGAGAGTTGCGTGGATCGGTTGGTTGACAATCTTAACTTGGGCTTGCTTGGTGTTCTCAATGAGCATGCCCCTCTTAGATCCCTGCGTGTCAGACGGCCACCCGCTCCCTGGATCACTCCCGAGATCCGTCGCGAGATGCGTGCTCGCGACTCGCTCAGGAGATCCTATATTAGATCTGGGAATCCGGTATTGCGGGTACAGTATCGAACCTGCCGTAATAGAGTTCAGGCTCTTCTAGCGAGAGCTAGATCTGCCTTTCTCTATGACAGGTTCTCCAATCTCATTAACCCGAACGAACTTTGGCGCGAGCTAAAATCGTTCGGTGTTCTTCCTCCCTCTCGTACGTCTATCCCTACTCATTTGTCTCCGGACATCCTTAATTCCTATTTTCTTTCCGCCTATGCCTCCTCTCCTCCGGCCGTCCCCGCTTGTTTGTCCTTGTCCAGCTATCCCTCTGACGAAGCGTCCTTCTATTTCTCTCCAGTCACTGAGGAGAGTCTTGCTCGCGCTGTGCGCCTTACTAACTCGTGCATCTCGCCCTCGGATGAGCTGAGTGCGAGGTTTCTTTCTCTCTCTTTTCCGGCTATTTACCCCTCTCTTCTTCATATCTTCAACTCTTCTCTCACTTTTTCTATATTCCCTGACGCCTGGCGTCGTTCCTTTATTACTCCTATACCTAAAAAACCGAACGCCTCTGAGCCGGCTGATTTCCGCCCGATTTCTATTCTACCTGAGCTGTCTAAGATTTTGGAGAGACTGGTCCTCACCGATATCCAGAGTTTTCTTCATAGCTCTGGAAAGCTGGACCCGTCGCAACACGGTTTTGTCAAAAACCGCTCCACACAGACAGCTCTCTTGACACTCCTGGAGGACGTCCGTCTCGCTGCTGATCAGCGGATGGTCACAATCTTGGTGTGTCTTGACTTTTCCAAGGCCTTTGATACCGTAGACCACTCTCTTCTTATCTCCAAACTTCACTCTTTTAATCTTTCTTTTCCGGTCTTACGGTGGATCTGGTCCTACCTTACGAATAGGGTGCAGGCGGTCAGAGTCGGACGGTCTATCTCCCGTTGGTCCCCGGTCCACTCGGGCGTGCCGCAAGGCTCCGTCCTTGGGCCGTTCCTTTTTTCTTTATATATCCAAGATCTCAATTCCTCTATTTTCCACTCTAGGGTAGTCAAATACGCGGATGATGTGCAACTGTACATCTCCGCTCCCTTCAATGAGCTGGAGGACGCAATAGCGAGGATTAACTCCGACCTTGCCAGCATCTCTGCTTGGTCCTCGATGAATTGTCTTAAATTAAACGTTACTAAGACGCAGTGCCTGATGCTTGGTTCTGCTCGTGCCCTGGGCCTGCAGCATGTCGCTGGTGCTCCTCTGGTTCGGATGGACGGTACACCCATCCCGTATGGCTCTAGGGTCATCTCGCTGGGTCTGCACGTATCGCCCACTCTGGACTGGGCGGATCACACGCGACATGTCTGCAGCAAGGTCTATGGCGTGCTTGCTGGGCTGAGACGTCATGGCGCTGCGTTACCGCGGGGCCTGAAGACTCCCGTGCCCCTCGCGGGAACCGGGTAAGGGTCACAGGTTCGCCTGTGACCCCCCCGGGCCCTGTGAGGGGATGGGGGTGCCAATACCCCGACACGGCGCGTCCCCGGGTTGCGGATAGGGGGATGCCCAACGGACATGTTCCGGTGGGTAGCGGTTCCCGAAAGGGACCGCCGCGGACAGCCATTGGCATTACACACACTTCACACATACACACACACTTACACACCCCTCACGCACCCTACCTCACGGGGTAGTACATTGTGAGGGGCACACATCCATGCACATCTCACACTGACATTCCCCTCTGGTCACCCTGCCTCGCGGGGCAGTACATCCCAGAGGGGCACATACACGCACACATACACCGTCCGGGGGCGGATACCCCCGGGGGTTCCTTCTACCCTAAAAAGAGGGTCGGGGAGAAAACCCCGAACTTAAAAACACGATGGAGGTTAATAAAGAATTAACGATTAGGGTGCAGCGGTGCGATTCCGCAGTACCGGCGTGCGAGGGTGGGCAAGCGGGCCCGACCACGTCGAGATCCAGCAACCGTATGGATGCATCGGTTGGCCACTTGGCCGATGCATCTCATGATGCCACAAGCGTGCCTCATAAGACAGAGGAGCAACGGGGAGGAAGGCAAGCGCCGCATCCGGCAACATTCCTTCCTCCCTCGGCCCCGGCTCCCCGGGCCGGAAGTCGTAGTAGGGATGTCTCTCCGCCTCACCTACCAGTTGCCAGTCCCTCCGATCTCGTGAAAGTTCATCCGAATGAACCCGGGAAATGGAGGGATGCATCCATCGGCGCCACGTCCTCCGACGCCGAGACATTCGCTGATGCCCGTGACTCTCCAGCGAGAGAGTCAGGAGAAGAGGGAAGAGCGAACTCCTCAGCGGTCCCGCAGTCCTCCCTAAAGAGGAAAGCACAGAGTACCCCTCCTTCTTACGATGGTGGAGGTGAGAGCTCCTCCGATGCTCGTGCTTGCCAGTCGGCGTCGTCCTCTCCTCCTTCGTCGAGAAAGACTTGCAGGAAGAAGAGGAAGGGTATCGGAAAGGATCCCGGGCAGAACAGCCCTAAGGTAGGTAGCTGTCCCGTACGAACGCAAGGAGAGCGGAATGCGCATGACCCGGACGATTCGGACAACCCGGACCCCCGGATATGTTCTCTCGCCAACCGTCCGCCGTACGTTCTAGAAATGCGGGGGCAGTCTCCTCCAAGGGGGAAATATTACAAAACCCTTCCCTCTCTGGAGAAAGTCACGAGGGATTTCGAGGTGGAACCGACCGCGAATCTGGGAGTGGAGATCCTAGAGTGGAGCCGCGAGTTCGAAAGAATCTCGAACAAGAGCGAAAACCTCAAGGGCGACCTCAAGAGGCAAATGAGGATAGGGGCTACCGTGATCCGGGCTGCTGCCCAAGAAATGTCCAAAAGGACTTTGACAACAGGCGGTGTAGCTGAGTCGGAAACAAGGTTCGTGGAACTCTACCTGCGAAATGTTAAGCTGGAGGCAGAGGTGAGTGCCCTGAAGGGACAGCTGGGGGCACTGAAAGAATTCAGTACGCCACCAAACCGATGCCCTGCATCGACTTCAGCGGCTACTTCCCAGAACCAATACCCCAACACCAGGGGTTCCGCGGTACTGGAAGAAGCTGAGACTCTCAGGAGGAGAGACGAGGAGAGGGACGAACGGCTCTTCAAGAGGCTGTCGGCCCTTATCATTCTTCAAATGGAGGAATTCAGGAAGGAGCTTCTTGCGAAGCCTGCGCCCTCCCAAGCGAGTGACGATCGTGGGGCCTCGAACCTACGGAACTCCAAGGGAGCGGAGGGAACTCGCCCACTGCCATCATCTGCGGGACAGGTGTCCGCAGCAAGCAGGAGGAAGGCCCTTCCAAAGGTCGTTTCCTCAGTGGCAGTAAAACCAGCGATTACGCTGGTGAAAGGGAGCAAGAAGTCGGCGGACTTTCCTCCCCTGCCGAAGCCTGCCCCGTCCAAGGGAAAGGAATCAGCCCCTGAATGGCGTAAAGTAGTGGGCCGCAAAGCGAGGAAGACGCCTGCCGCCAACCCGGCGCATCCTCCGCCATCGGGCCACCTTCCACGGAAACGGGAAAAGGGGTCCTCCAAACCTCCCGCTCCCAAACCACCGAAGGTGAAAGTTCCGCGCCATGCGGCGATAACCCTCACTATCAACTCCGGGGCCGAGTTGAAATATAGTGAGCTCCTCGCCACCGCGAGACGCGAGGTTAGCGCCGAGGTAGTTGCAAACTCCGAGCTTTTCCCTCGCCCTGCCCTAAACGGCGGGTTCGTTATTGAAGTACGAGCCGAGGATAGCGAGCGTAAGGCCAAAGCCCTAAGCGAACACCTGTCCAAGGTGTTCGAGGGCAACCAAGACGTCCGGGTAGCTCGCCCGACCAAATGCGCGGACCTACGTCTGTTCAACCTCGACCCCTCCATCACCCCTGTCGAGGTGACAGACTATATCGCGAAAACCACAGGATGCGACGCGACCGCGATCCGCACTGGGGAGATCCGGGCAAGGACACGCGGGCTCGGCACCCTTTGGGTTCGCTGCCCGGCAGAGGCAGCGAAAAAGCTGGCGGATCAGGGCCATGTCCGTATGGGATGGTCCAACGTCAGAGTGCAGGTTTTGGGAACCGGGCCGGCACAGTGCTTCCGTTGCCTCGAAAAGGGTCACGTGAAGTCGCTGTGCAAAAGCACGGTTGACCGTAGCAATCTTTGCTACAACTGCGGCTCTCCGGACCACCAGTCCAAAGGCTGCATCGCGAAGCCGCACTGCGTGATCTGCGGGGAGCGAGGGGTCCCCGCCAATCACAAGGCGGGATCTGCCAGCTGCAACCCCCCGAAACAAGGCAGGACCAGGGCACCCAAAGGAGCGAGGAAAGCCCCACTTCCCTCGACCTCTAAAGAACCCCCCTCACAGAGGGGCAGCCAGGCACCACGGGGAGATAACCCCATGCCCCCCGATATGCCGGACGAGGCGGTGGCCTCGACTTCAGCAGAGGGGCAGCCCCCCACGGCAAAAGGCTCGGAGGAAGCCTCGGCTATGGATTGCGAATGATGGGCCGCCGAGCCCACACATCCATAGTTCAGGCGAACATCAACCACTCGGCCAGGGCACAGGATCTTCTGCTTCAGACCCTGGTCGAGCGGTCAGTCGGAGTGGCCCTCGTTGCCGAGCCATACAGGGTTCCTGACCACCCTGATTGGTTCGGGGATCTCGAGGGACTTACGGCGATCGTGTGCTCCCCGCTCCAGGGACTACCGAGACCCGTAACTCTTGCGAGGGGATCGGGCTTCGTCATGGTGGGCTGGGGACACTACGGCCTGGCCTCGGTGTACGCCCCCCCGAGTTGGAGCAGGACGAGGTTCGAGCGCCTTCTGTCTGCGATCTCGGCCGAGATTCGCAGGATGGGCAACCGACCGTGGCTAGTTGGAGGCGACTTCAACGGAAGGAGTTCAGCCTGGGGCGACGCACGCAGCAACCTGAGGGGTCGCCTCATTCTCGACTGGGCGGACAGTCTCGGTCTGAGGTTGGTTAACACGGGCAATACTCCCACCTGCTGTCGGAGATATGGCTCATCGATAGTGGACCTCACATGGGCCGGTGGCCGTGCCGCCCGAGATATCCGGGATTGGAGGGTATTGGTGGGAGAGGAAACCCTCAGCGATCACCGCTACATAGCGATGGAGTTGATCTCTGCTTCTCGCGGCGGTTCTGTCTCGTCCCTGCCCCCCAGAAAAGGATGGGTGTCGAGGAAGAGGGACCAGGACCTCTTCGACGCGGCACTTCAAGTGGTCGCATGGCCGGAACTTGGAGAGGAACCGCTCGAGGATCCGGACAGGGAGGCTCAGTGGTTCCGAGAAGCCCTGTCCAGGGTTTGCGACATCTCAATGCCCAGAGCAGGGGCGGGCAGGCCGCGCAAAGCCCTATATTGGTGGTCGCGGGAGATCTCAGACTTAAAGTCTGCATGTTCTCGCGCCCGGCGCCAATACGGCAGAGCGAGACGCAGGATCCTGAGACATCCCGCGAACGAGGACGCACTGTACCAGCGTTACAGAGATGCGGTCCGGACACTCCAGAGGGCCATCTCCGACGCCAAGGCAAAAGCCATGAAGGAGATCGAAGAGGACCTCAACCGCGACCCCTGGGGTCTTGGCTACCTCAGGGCTCTGGGGAGACTCCGCCCGAAGGGTCCTCCTCTGACGGCCCAGTTACATCCCGAACTTCGCGAGGAGACGGTGGACGCTCTGTTCCCGATGGGTGAGGACCTCCCCCCGCGGGACCCTGCAGACCCGCAAGAATGGTCCGACGACCTCGCAGTCTCCTTCGAGGAACTCAGGGAAGCTGTAAAGAAGATGGCGTCGCGATCGGGTGCCCCCGGCCCCGACGGTATCACGGGGAAGACGCTCGGGGCGGCATCGAACCTCCTACACCGTCGGATGGCCCGGCTTTTCACCTCGTGCCTCAAGCTCGGCCATGTGCCCGAGGCATGGAAGCGAGCACTTTTAGTGCTTATCCCCAAGCCCGGTAAGCCACCCGGCAACCCGTCCTCGTATAGGCCCATCTGCCTACTCGATGACCTTGGCAAGCTCTTCGAGCGGGTCGTCGCGTCAAGGCTCCTGGCGCACCTGGAGGGCAAGGGCCCGGATATTTCGAAGGCCCAATTTGGGTTTCGGAAGGGAACATCCACCGTAGACGCCATTCAGGAAGTCAAAGAATGGTCACGCGCTGCCGTGGATAGGGGAGAGGTCGTTCTAGCCGTCTCGTTGGACGTATCCAACGCGTTTAACTCCCTCCCTTGGTCCACCATAGTGGCGGCACTCGAGAGGCACCGCGTCCCGCCCTACCTCCGGGCCGTAATTCGAGGCTATCTCCAGGATAGGGTAATCACTTACCCCGGAATGGATGGTAGGACCGTAACTCGACGGCTTAACCGGGGTGTCCCTCAGGGCTCCGTTCTCGGACCCCTATTGTGGAACCTGGGTTATAACTCCACATTAGAGGCCGACGTTCCGACAGGGATCAGGGTGATATGTTACGCCGATGACACCCTGATCCTCGCCTCCGAGAGAGATTGGCAGCGCTCCCTTCGCCTCGCGGAGCTCGGGGTGGCGTGTGTGGTTCGCCGCATCGAAGCCATAGGACTTAAGGTGGCGGCCGGGAAAACGGAGGTCATGTGGTTCCATGGCCTCCCCTTGTCGTCATCCGCTCCGGAATGCCTCTTCCGGGTTGGGGGCTCTTTTCTGAGGGTGGCGGACTCCATCGAATATCTGGGCCTTCACCTTGATAGCCGATGGAGGTTTGCACACCACATTGAAAGCCTCGTCCCAAGGCTCGAAAAGGCCGGCAATATGCTTGCTTCCCTCCTTCCCAACTTGGGAGGGCCCTGCGTTAGAGTTCGCCGCCTATACGCAGGGATCCTGCGCAGCATGGCTTTGTACGGTGCCCCAATCTGGGCGGCAGGCCCGACAGGCGCATCCAAGAGGCGTACTGCACTCCGCCAGGCTCAGCGTAAAATCGCGATTAGGGTGATCAGAGGTTACTCTGACCTCTCCTACGCGACAGCTATGGTGCTATCGGGACTTCTTCCCCTGGACCTCCAAGCTGAGGCAGAGGCCCACACCTACCAGTGGGTGTTGGAACTCAGAAGAGGAGGCCAACGCCCCTCATGGGAACAAAGGAGGGACCTGAGGAAGGACCAACTCAGGATTGCTCTATCGCGGTGGGAGGAGGAGCTCAAAGACCACCGAATCCTCCGTCGATGGACGATGGTGCGCCTGATCCTCCCTCGTTTCAAGGATTGGATGGGAAGGCGCCACGGCGTTCTCACCTACCGCCTCACCCAAGTCCTCACAGGGCACGGCGTCTTTGGCACCTACCTGTGGGAGATAGGGGCAGAGGAGGACGAGTCGTGCGCAAATTGCGGGGCCGCGAGCGACTCCGTGGAGCACACGGTGCGGGACTGTCTTCAGTTCGAGGACCAAAGAAGAACGCTCGAGCCTCAGTGCGGAGGCAGGGTGACGCTCGATTCTATGGTCGCCGCGATGATTCGCAGTGCCGACGGATGGAAGGCCGTCGAGGACTTCTGCGAGGAAGTCATGTCGGCCAAGGAAGCAGAAGAACGCGAGAGGGAGCGGTCGGATCCTCGTCGACACCAGAGGAATGTGGACCGTTCCAGGAGACGGCGGCAGAGACATCGCCAGACCCGCGAATCCCGCGGCTGAAGTCTCTCCTCCGAAGAAAGCCGCTTCGGACTCATACCTGTTCTCTCAGGATGCCAGTCCGAATGAAGATATGCCACTGGTCGGGGATGGGGGTCCTCCGCCCAGAGATGGCGTACAGGGAAAGCGGACCTCGAGACATAGGTCCAGTGCTACATAGCACAACCCGGAATGCAGCTCTTACAGCACCTAGCAGAGCATGAGGTCGTCAGACCAGCCTCCGAGGTCTACCGGTTGCTGAACAGATCCCGGGAAGCCTCTCTCGGAGATAGGCGAGCAATAAGGCTGGGTTTTTTAGTGGGTAAGAGCCCCACACTACCCTTCCCTCTCCCCCCAGAGAGTGAAGGGTGTCTGTTAGCAGATTTTTCCCAGCCGAAAAAAAAAAAAAAAAAGGGGCCTGAAGACTCGGCTCATATCCGCCCTCATTCTGCCACACCTAGATTACTGCTGCCTGGCGTTGCTGGGCATCAGTGTATCTCTTGAGATCCGGCTGCAACGCGCACTGAACGCCTGTGTGCGGTTTATTTTTGATCTCCCTCGCGATGAGCATATTACGCCATTCTATCGGCGTCTCGGCTGGCTTCGGGTACGGGAAAGGCGGCTCCTGTTTCTGGGGATGAGCCTGCACCGCGCCCTCCAGTCCGAGGCGCCCAGCGTTTTTAAGGAGCTCGTTACTCCTCGGCTTGAGGGGTCCACTGGATACCCCTCACGGCAAAGAGGCCCCCTTCTCGTGGTGCCAGCGCACCGAACGTCTTTCTTTGGGGCCTCGTACTCTGTACGGGGTCCCCAATTTTGGAACCGACTCCCTGCTTCTATCCGTGAGTGTGCCTCTGAAGGCGATTTCAAGAGGTCTCTCACGGCTCACCTTTTGGCGACCTATTAGCTATTAACTGTCCTGCTGTATTTTGTGCGTCTTTATTATTTTTTCTATTCTTTTTTGCTACAAATTATCTAATTATCTATTTTCTGCGGTTTTCCTTAAGGCTTTGCGTTATATTATTTATTTTATTTTCTCTATTTTATCTTCTTTTTTCATTTTTATTTTATATTTCGATTGTTTTTGTTATTTTCTGGTGTGTGTTACTTTGTAAGCTTTGTACTGTTCTGAGAGGGCTCTTATGCCCTAGAACATAATAAACTTCATTCATTCATTCATTCATTCTCTCTCTCTCTCTCTCTCTGTAAGTACAGACACCCACGTTTCATCTCGCTCCTGCTTTGTAAGGCATTTGCTGCAGTTTTCTGCCCCGTGGGGCCTGTTTCAGGTGTGCACAGCGTTCTCGCTCGGTCTGCTCACTTACTGACCTATAAATTATTATCGGCAGTCTTATCGCCGACGAGAACTGTGCGTTTATTTTCTGTGGCTCCCGTGACAGAATTCCTAACCCCTTTTTGGGCGTTGAGCAGTTTTCTGTTACTTTTGAGGAAATTTTGAATTTCACTGTGACGTCGCGCTCTGTTGCGCCCCCTCATCGTCACCTGTACTCACGGCTGCCACCTGCTTCTCGTCATCCCTGGCTGTCACCGGCATCATGGCATCCAAAATTGCCAAACCAGCTTCTCTTTTTCCGGCCAGTGATCTTTATTGCTATCGTTGCAAAAAGACAGTAAAGAGGGACGTGATATTGTGCGCGCTGTGTTTCGCGCCGCTTCATCCTGGCTGTGTCAGGATTCATCATGAGCGTGCCTTTAAGGACACGTTCTCTGCGACGCCCGCCTCTCCTTCTACCACTACTATTAGTGCAACGGCGCCTCACTGCATCCCTCCTGGGCCCTGCGTGTCTGCTGCCCCGTCTTCTGTGCCGACCGACACGCCTTCTATCGCACCTTCAGCGACGCCGTCCGCAACACCGTCTGCGACACCGTCTGCCGCACCGCTGTCACCGATGTCTTGCCCCCCGCCCACTGGAGACAACACCACCCTCCTTCTTTCTATGATTGCGACTATGAAAGAAATGTCGGCCTCTATGAATAGCTTCATGGCTGAACAACGGGCTTTGGCTGCCCAGCATGGTGCTCGCCTGGACCAGATTGCTGCAACCACCGAACAGCTTGCTGTCACCACGGCGCAACACTCTGCCAAGTTGGTAGAACTTCAGAAGCTAGGACATCGGACTTCTGCGTTGGAAGCTACCACCTCTGCCAATACGTCGCAGCTAAACTGCCTCGCTGAATCTGTCAGACAGCTGCGAGCTGACATGTCTCGAGGTGCCGTGTCACCTAACCTCGCCGGTAACTCGCCATCCATGCCCGCACGTCTTGCTCGCCTAGAGCTGGCATCCAGGGCATCGGACCTCGTGATCTCTGGTCTGCCAGAGACGCAAGCTGAAGATCTCCGCACTAATATCGCGCGGATTGCGCAGGCGCTTGGTGCCCCCGTTGCTTCGAGCGACATTATCACTGCTTCACGCATGCGTGGCACCCCCACTATCGAGCGTCCACGCTTGATCCATGTCAAGCTTGTCTCTCCAGCGAAGCGTGACGCCATCCTCGCCGCCAAGCGTTCGAAAAGGGATCTATCGACGTCCGTCATTGATCCTGCTCTCCCGCCGCGGCCCGTATATGTGAATGAATTCCTTCCGCGTGATGTTTCCGCCCTCCTCAGGAGGTGCCGCACACTTGCCCGTCAACGTGGCTTTCTACGGGTTTGGCATAGAGAAGGGAGCATTTATGTTAAGAAGGCTGAATCTAGTCCACCGATCAGAATTGACTCCTCTGCCGATATTGATTCCAAGCTCTCGTGAAGTAATTCTTCTCGCACGCAGTCTCCTCTCACTCACACCACTACTGCTTCTGTTGCTCATTCTGCTGCCTTACGTTTTGGGCACCTAAATGCGCAGTCTCTTGCTGCGCATTTTGACCGCGTTTCTTCTTTTTTCACTTTCTCACAATACGACATTATCGCGGTTTCTGAGACCTGGCTATCTTCCTCCGTTTTGGATAGTCAGTATGCCATTCCTGGATACTCGCTCGTTCGGTCTGACAGATGTGGTAGAATGGGCGGAGGCGTTTGTTTATATCTTCGCGACTTCTATACTTTCACTGTTATCGCGTCCTCCTCCTCACTCCAACTACCTGGTCCTGAATACCTGTTCGTAGAGGTGGTTTTCCCCTCTGCCGGCTCCTTTCTGGTGGGGGTCGTTTACCGCCCCCCACATGCTCCTCTCTCTCATTTTGAGCCCTTGTTTGCTGACATAGTCTCGGATTACCCTAGCAAGGTAATACTTGGCGATTGGAATGCGGACATGGGCTCTTCCTCCTTTGACTCCGACTACCTTGGAGACCTTTTCTCTCGCATGAACCTCTACTCTATCCCCTTTTCTCCCACTTATCACACCTCTTCTTCCACCACTTGGCTCGACCTCGGCCTGGTGGACGATTCCAGTAAGGTTGTTTCTTTCTCTCAAGCTAAAGAGCCACAATGCTCGAATCATGACTTTATCTCTCTAGACTACGCATTAATTTCTCGCCTTGTACCCTTTAATGACCTTCGTCGGAGGTATGGCTCAATCGACCGTGACGCGCTTCTCAATGATATCTCGCAGCTTAGCTGCATTCGTCTCACTACGAACTCTTGTGAGAGTAGCGTCGATCGGTTGGTTGACAATCTCAACTCGGGCTTGCTTGGTGTTCTTAACCGGCATGCCCCTCTTACTTCCCTGCGTGTCAGACGGCCTCCTGCTCCTTGGATCACTCCTGAGATTCGTCGTGAGATGCGTTCTCGTGACTCGCTCAGGCGATCCTATATTAGAACTGGGAATCCGGAACTTCGGGTACAATATCAAGCCTGTCGTAATAGAGTTCAGTCTCTTCTGGCCCGCGCCAGATCTGCCTTTCTCTACGACAGGCTTTCCAACCTTCCTAACCCGAATGATGTTTGGCGTGAGCTTAGATCTTTCGGTGTTCTTCCTCCCTCTCGCATTTCCACTCCCACTCACCTGTCTCCGGACATGCTTAACTCTTATTTCCTCACTGCTCATGCTTCTTCTCCCCCGGCCGTCCCCGCATGTCTGTCCATGTCTAGCTCTCCCTCCGACGACGCGTCTTTTTACTTTTCTCCAGTCACAGTGGAGAGTCTTGCTCGGGCCTTACGCCTCACTAACTCGTCCATCTCGCCCTCGGACGAGCTGAGTGCAAGGTTTCTTTCTCTTGCTCTTCCTGCTATCTACCCCACCTTACTACAAATCTTTAACTCTTCTCTCTCTTTCTCTCTTTTCCCTGACGCTTGGCGTCGTTCCTTCATTACGCCTATACCCAAAAAGCCGAACGCTTCTGTTCCGGCTGACTTCCGCCCTATTTCGATTCTGTCTGAGCTTTCTAAGATCTTGGAGAGACTGGTCCTCACCGATATCCAGAGTTTCCTTGAGAACTCTGGAAAGCTGGACCCGTCGCAACACGGTTTCGTTAGAAACCGCTCCACTCAGACAGCTCTCCTGACACTCCTGGAGGACGTCCGTCTTGCTGCTGATCAGCGGATGGTCACAATCTTGGTTTGTCTCGATTTTTCTAAGGCCTTTGACACCGTAGACCATTCTCTTCTTCTTACTAAACTTTATTCTTTTAACCTTTCTCTTCCGGTCTTACGGTGGATCTGGTCCTATCTCTCGAATAGGGTGCAGGCGGTCAGACTTGGTCGGTCTATCTCCTGCTGGTCCCCGGTCCACTCGGGCGTGCCGCAAGGCTCCGTCCTTGGACCGTTCCTTTTCTCTCTGTATATCCAAGACCTTAACTCTTCTATTTTCCACTCCAAGATAGTCAAATACGCGGATGATGTACAGTTGTATATCTCCGCCCCATACAATGAGGTTGAGGATGCTATAACGAGGATGAACTCTGACCTTGCCAGCGTCTCTGCCTGGTCCTCTTTGAATTTGCTTAAGTTGAACGTTTCTAAGACGCAGTGCCTGATGCTCGGCTCCGCTCGTGCCCTGGGTTTGCAGCGTGTTGCTGGTGCCCCTCAGATACAGATGGACGGTATACCCATCGCGTATGGCTCTCGGGTCGTCTCGCTGGGTCTGCACATATCGCCCACTCTGGACTGGGTGGATCACACGCGACACGTCTGCAGTAAAATCTATGGTGTGCTTGCGGGACTGAGACGTCATGGCGCTGCGTTACCGCGGGGCCTTAAGATACGGCTCGTATCCTCGCTCATCCTGCCACATCTCGATTATTGTTGCCTGGCTTTGCTGGGCATCAGTATCTCGCTCGAGCTAAAGATCCAGCGAGCGTTGAACGCGTGTGTTCGTTTTATTTTCAACACACCGCGTGATGCGCGCATCACGCCTTTCTATCGGCGTCTTGGCTGGCTGAAGGTCCGGGAAAGGCGACTCCTCTTTTTGGGGATTAGCCTTTTCCGGGCTGTGCGAGCCAAGACGCCTTGCGTTCCTCGCAACTTTCTGACACTTCGACTTGAGGGCTCAGTGGGTTATCCCTCGCGACAGCGGGGGCCCCTGCTTACGGTGCCCATGCATCGTACTTCCTTTTTTGGGGCCTCGTACGCCGTACGGGGACCCCAATTCTGGAATTCCCTCCCTGCGTCCATCCGGGAGTCCGACAGCGAAGCGTCTTTCAAGAGAGCTCTAGTGGTGCATCTTGCTGCTACTTATGATTAACTTTAGCGGAGTTTTCGCGATTTTTCACTTTTTCACTTTTTCACTTTTTCTTTTTTCGCGTCTATCATTACTATTTTTTGTATTTTGCTTGGGCTTGGCATCTTTTTTCTTTTTTCGTTTTTTTTCGTTTTTTTCGTTTTTTCGTTTTTTTCGTTTTTTTTCGTTTTTTCGTTTTTTCGTTTTTCGTTCTCAACTCTGTGAGGTGACTGTGGGCCTGTTTCCCCTCCTCTTATCTCTGCTTAGTTAAGTTTTAGTTATTACTTATTTCTTTGTCTTTCTCTTATTATTTTTACCTCTTATTTATTTTTCATATACTTATTTTTATTATTTTTTGTACTTTAATATCCGCATTGCGTGCGTCTCTTTCGCTTTTCTTTTGTTCTGCTCATGCGTCTTGCGTCTTTTGCGTTTTATACTTATACTACTCAGATGTATTCTCTTTACTTTTGTCGTTCTGAGAGGGTTTCAGCCCTAGAACGTAATAAACATTCATTCATTCATTCATTCTCTCTCTCTCTCTCTCTCTCTCTCTCTCTCTCTCTCTCTCTCTCTCTCTCTCTCTCTCTCTCTCTCTCTCTCGTAAGTAGTGCACATGCGTCTCTTCTTACTCTTCGCTACTTGAGCCTGTTTCTGCTGCTTTCTGCCCGGACGGGCCTGCTTTCAGGTTTCCTCGAAATCTCTATCGGCCTGCCTTTAATTTGGCCCATAAATTGTCATCGGCCCACTTCTAGCCGACGAGATTTCGACATTTCTTTTCTGTGCTAACCTGACAGAAATCCTAACCCCCTTTTTCGGTGTGGGTGAAATTTTCTGTTATTCTCGGAGAATTTTGAATTCTTCGCCCTCGTCTTCGGCTGGCACGCCCTCTCGCTGATGTCTGGAATCACGTCTGCCACCTGCTTACCAACCTCACCTGACATGGAGCACTCAACCCAACCTACGCAACCTACTGGGCCTGCTCAGCCAGCTCTGCTACCTCTGCCTGCTCAGCCAACTCTACCGGGTCCACCAACTCAGCCTACCCTGACTGCTCAGCTTACGCCATCGAATATTCCATCGAATGGTCCTTCGTGTCTGCTCTGCAAAAAGGATGTCAAGAGGGGGGTTTCGAAGTGTGCTACGTGTGCCGCCCCTCTGCACCCCAGATGTCTAAAAGTTCAGCTCGATCGGGGATGCAAGGATCCTGGTCCATTGAAGATGTCTCAGCCCAAGACACTCGAAACGGCGCCTCAGCCTACGCCTTCTACATCTACTGGGCTCTCTATGTCTCCTAGGCCTCTCGTGTCACCTACATCTATCTCCACTATGGTCATAGCTGGGGATATTGCTTCTCTCACTGCGGCTGTGACTCATCTTGCTAACACGTTGGCCTCCTTCATTGTCGAACAGCGGCAGTTAATGTCTGAGATGCGAGCCTCTCTCGCTCAGTTGACTGCTATTGTAACTCAGCATACGGCGAGGTTAGATAGTCTCAGCGGCATATCTAAGCGAACCACCGCTCTTGAAACTACGACCAAGACAATCTCATCCGAGCTCGCCGATCTCAAGAACTCGATCGCCACTACCGTTGACAGTCTCCGCACGGAACTTCGGGCTGAAATCCGGCAAGTATCCAACGCCAGGCCTCCTCTAACCTCCGAGACGGCTGTCACTGCTGCGCGTCTTGCTCGGTTGGAGGTCGCCACTAGATCTACGGAGCTTGTCATATCTGGTTACCCGGAGACACCTGGCGAGGATCTCCGGGCTAATGTTCTCCGCATCGCTCAAGTAATTGGCGCTTCGTTAACTTCGGGAGATATTACGACAGTTTCGCGCATGCGCGGTCCCCGCTCTGCCGATCGCCCTCGTCTTATTCATGCCACTCTTGTTTCCTCTGCCGTGCGTAACTCGTTGCTGGCGGCAAAGCGCGTGAAACGAAATTTGCCTGCCTCTGAGGTTGATCCCTCTTTCTCTGAGAGGCCTATTCTTGTCAATGAATTTCTCCCTCGTGTTGTGGCTTCGCTCCTCAAGCGCTGCCGCCTCCTCTCCCGCGAACGAGGATATGCCCGTGTCTGGCATCGTGACGGGAGTGTCTTCATTAGAAAGACGGTCTCCAGCCCTCCTGTCAAGATAGACTCCGTCCGCGACCTAGACTCTAAACTCGCGTGAAGTCCCTTTTCTCCCACGTCGCCGCCTTCCATCGCTCACTCCCGTGCGCCTCTAGTCTTCGGGCACGTTAATGCCCAATCGCTTCTTGCCCATCTCGACCGTTTTGCCGCCTTTCTCTCTACCTCTAATTTTGACATTATAGCGGTCTCTGAGTCCTGGCTGTCCTCGTCCATCTCGGATAGCCAGTGTGCAGTGCCTGGGTACTTGCTACTCAGGTCTGATAGGAATGGCAGAATGGGAGGGGGCGTTTGTCTCTATGTTCGCGACTCTTTTTCCTCCTCTGTTATCGCGTCC
Organism: Ectemnius continuus; assembly: GCA_910591665.1. Lineage (NCBI taxonomy): Eukaryota > Metazoa > Arthropoda > Insecta > Hymenoptera > Crabronidae > Ectemnius > Ectemnius continuus. The sequence continues at coordinate 301,305 of CAJUYD010000009.1, forward strand.
TCTTTTTCCTCATCTTCCTCCCTTCCTGGTCCTGAATACCTTTTTGCAGAGGTGGTCATCCCCTCTGCTGGCTCCCTTCTAGTGGGGGTCGTTTATCGTCCCCCACATGCTCCTCTCTCCAACTTCGAGCCCTTGTTCGCTGACATTGTCTCGGATTACCCTAATAAGGTAATACTTGGCGATTGGAATGCGGACATGGGCTCCTCCTCTTTCGACTCCGTCTACCTTGGAGATCTCTTTTCTCGCCTAAATCTTTACTGTATCCCCTTTTCTCCTACTTATCATACCTCCTCTTCCTCCACTTGGCTTGACCTGGGCCTGGTGGACGATTCTGGTAAGGTCGTCTCTTTTTCTCAATCTAAAGAGCCTCATTGCTCCAATCACGACTTTATTTCTCTAACATACTCTCTTGCTTCTCGCCTAGCTCCCTTTAACGACCTTCGTCGGAGGTACTGTTCGATCGACCCTGAAGCGCTACTCAATGATATCTCTCAGCTTAACTGTGTTCGTTACAATACGAATTCTTGTGAGAGTAGCGTCGATCAGTTGGTTGATAATCTCAATTCGGGCCTGCTCAATGTTCTCAATGAGCATGCCCCTCTCAGACCCCAGCGTGTCAGACGGCCACCCGCTCCCTGGATCACTCCTGAGATTCGTCGCGAGATGCGTTCTCGTGACTCGCTCAGGAGATCCTATATTAGATCTGGGAATCCGGACCTGCGGGTACAGTACGTAGCCTGTCGGAATAGAGTTAAGTCTCTTCTGGCGCGAGCCAGATCTGCCTTTCTCTACGACAGGTTCTCTAATGTTGTGAATCCGAACGATATTTGGCGCGAGTTAAAATCGTTCGGCGTCCTTCCCCCCTCTCGTGCACCCTCTCCTTCTCACTTGTCTCCGGACACTCTCAACTCTTTCTTTCTTTCCGCCCATGCTTCTTCTCCTCCGGCCGTCCCCGCATGTTTGTGTCTGTCCAGCTACCCCTCTGACGATACGTCCTTCTACTTCTCTCCCGTTACTGTGGAGAGACTTGCTCGCGCCTTGCGCCTTACCGACTCCTCCATCTCGCCCTCGGATGAGCTGAGTGCGAGGTTTCTCTCTCTTTCTTTCCCGGCTATCTATCCCGTGGTCTTGCAAATTTTCAATTCTTCTCTCACCTTTTCGATCTTCCCTGACGCCTGGCGTCGCTCCTACATCACTCCCATACCCAAGAAGCCGAACGCCTCTGAACCGGCTGACTACCGCCCTATTTCGATTCTACCTGAGCTGTCTAAGATTTTGGAGAGACTGGTCCTCACAGATATCCAGAGTTTTCTTCATAGCTCTGGAAAGCTGGACCCGTCGCAACACGGTTTTGTCAAAAACCGCTCCACTCAGACGGCTCTCCTGACACTCCTGGAGGACGTCCGTCTTGCTGCTGATCAGCGGATGGTCACACTCCTGGTGTGTCTTGATTTCTCAAAGGCCTTTGATACCGTAGACCATTCTCTTCTTCTTTCCAAACTTCACTCTTTCAACTTTTCTTTTCCGGTCTTACGGTGGATCTGGTCCTATCTCACGAATAGGGTGCAGGCGGTCAGAGTCGGACGGTCTATCTCCTGTTGGTCCCCGGTCCATTCGGGCGTACCGCAAGGTTCCGTCCTTGGGCCGTTCCTCTTCTCGCTCTACATCCAAGATCTCAATTCCTCTATCTACCACTCCAAGGTGGTCAAGTATGCGGACGATGTGCAGTTGTACATCTCCGCCCCCTACTGCGAACTTGAAGACGCAATAACTCGGATTAACTCCGACCTTGCCAGCGTCTCTGCTTGGTCGGCCTTGAATTCTCTTAAACTGAACGTTACTAAAACGCAGTGCCTGATGCTTGGCTCTGCTCGTGCCCTTGGCCTGCAGCGTGTTGCGGGTGTTCCCCTGGTCCGGATGGACGGCATGCCCATCCCGTACGGCTCTCGGGTCGTCTCGTTGGGCTTGCACTTGTCGCCCACTCTGGACTGGGCGGATCACACGCGACACGTCTGCGGAAAGGTCTATGGCGTGCTTGCGGGGTTGAGACGTCATGGTGCTGCGTTACCGCGGGGGCTAAAGATTAAGCTCATTTCGGCCCTCATTCTGCCACACCTAGACTACTGCTGCCTGGCTCTGCTGGGCATCAGTGTGTCTCTCGACCTAAAGCTTCAGCGCGCTCTCAACGCATGTGTGCGTTTCATTTTTGATACGCCACGTGACGCACATATTTCTCCGTTCTATCGGCGTCTTGGCTGGCTGAAGGTTCGGGAGAGACGACTCCTCTTCTTGGGGATTAGTCTCTTCCGGGCTGTGCGAGCCAAGGCGCCTAGCGTGCTGGGTGATTTTCTGACCCTAAGGACTGAGGGCTCGGTGGGCTATCCCTCGCGTCAGCGGGGGACCTTACTCTTGGTGCCTGTGCACCGTACGTCTTTTTTCGGGGCCTCGTACACAGTGCGAGGCCCCCAGTTCTGGAATAGCCTCCCACCTCACATTAGGCTATGTGAAACTGAGGCAGGCTTCAGGAGGGCCTTAACGCTACACCTGCAGGAGAATCAATCCTAACCGCTTTTTGCTTTTTTGCTTTTTATTTTTCTACTCTTATTTTTGTTTTTGATTTTGATTTTTCCTTTCTTTTTCTTTTGCCCTCCTTCCTGTCTCGGTCACTATTACTATTACTATTACTATTACTATCATGTTCTTATTTGTCCGCTAAGCATTTATAATTTTGCTTTTACTTCTTGGCGATGTGCGGGTTCTTTCTTCTTTTCCTTGCGATCTATCCGTCTTTGGATCTGCGTATGTTTGTTTTCTTATTATTATTATTATTTTTGTCTCTCACACTTTGTATCTTGTTGTTCTGAAAGGGTAATGTTTAGCCCTAGAACGAATAAAGTAACTCTCTCTCTCTCTCTCTCTCTCTCTCTCTCTCTCTCTCTCTCTCTCTCTCTCTCTCTCTCTCTCTCTCTCAGTAAGTATCAACACGGTATCTCGACACCTCCTGACAATATCTCTTATTATAAATAATTGTCAACGAGTACGTGCTGGCTTTCATACTATTCAGGATCACTGTACAGTATCCTAATAAGTGTGATATTAAGCACATAAATCAGTAGAGGGAGTAGGGAGAAAAACATAACTTTTACTAATGTCAGGTTACTAACCTATACTGTTGCCAATGCCAGTAAACTACATGAGCACGTGCGAGCAATATATGTTGCAGTCATACCCTCGTGGTACTCGCATGTAAGTTCAATAAATCTATATTTATTTGACGAGCATATAAGCGAGGAACCTAACACGAGGACTCAAGCACTGACTAAAGACTGACGAGCATCTGACAGCTGACACTGACACCTGACACCTGACAACTCACACCGGACGCTTCTGGCTGACAGATGCTACACATGGACGACAATATTACAGACAGCAAGTTTTGCAACGACGCAAGGACAACTGACGCAACTTTGATGATGAGTACACCAACTAAAATCTTTAACTCTAACAAATGTTGCCATTGCAAACATGTGCTGCAAAAGGAAACTAAAACTAAATGCGATTTTTGTAACCGACCGTACCATATAAAGTGTAAACCCACCAGAAACGTCTATGAGAATGATGATGGCACAGGGGAAATAATAGGCTGCAGTATATGCGTTAAAATTAATAGTAGAATAGAAATGAAGCAGGCGAAAAAGAGAAAGTATGATCTAGAAGATGCGAAAGACGAGGGCCTACTAATCCGAGATTTAATTAGGGATTTAAAGGAATATTATGAAAATTTACTTGAGCAGAAACTGACGGAACTAAAAATAGAATTAAGAAACGAATTAACTAAGGAATTTGCAAGAGAAATGAAAGTATTCAAAGAGGAAGTATATAGTCTCAAAGTGAAAGATACCCAAGATACAGAACCAAAAACATATGCGGAAGTTGCACACATTAGAAACGCACCGATTATAATTAAAAAGAAGATCGAAAATGATACTATAAACATTGAATCTACTATTAAAAATAAAATAGATTTAACGTCCTTAAAAGTAGGAGTGAATAATATTAAAACAAGTAAGACAGGCACAGTAGTAATCAACTGCTGTGGTGAGAAAGAAAATAGGAATAAATTAGAAAATGAAATAAAAAGTAAATTGGGCAACGAAGTAGAAATTATTAAGTCAACACCAAAGTTATACAAAGCAAAAGTAGTAGGTGTAAGTCCAAACATAATTACAAAAACTGATGGGGAAATACTGGATGAAATTAAAGCAAAAAATATAATCTTAAATGATGATAATAACGCAAAAATAATAAAGAAAATATGCTACCGGAATGACCAGGACAAGATCCAAAAAGGGACCCTAATAATAGAATGCAGCCAAGCAAATCATGATAAACTCATAAAAGAAGGCAAAGTATACTTGGGATGGCAGAGCTGTAATGTATACGAACTAGTAAACATAAAAAGATGCTTTAACTGTTGGGGGTATGGCCATACGCATAAATTTTGCAAGAAGCAGCTGACATGTAAGTACTGTGCGGAAGAACATGACAGCAAGGAATGCATAAACATGAACAAGCCGAAAAAATGTGTAAATTGCGCAATGAAAAAAGCGAAATATAATATGCAAAATCTTGCGATTGACCATACTGCCACAGACAGAAACTGTCCATGCCATGTAGAAGTGATAAATAAAATTAAAAGTAATAAATAGCAAATAAAGCAAAACGTAGGTGTGCGCCATAAAATGGTAATATGTATAAACATTCAAAGCCTATTGAATAAATTAGATGAAGTTGAAGATTACCTAAAAAAGAAAAAGAATATAGACATACTGGCATGTACAGAAACCAGAATTAAATCAGATGTAAACGAGGACGAAATAGCGATAGATGGATTTGATAGTATTAGATGTGACAGCAACTCTAGAAGTACGGGTGGTGTTATATTGTATGTTCGTAAGGAAGTAAAATATAAAATTATTGACACCATAAAATTGGAAGGAAATTACTGGACGGTGGCACTACATATAAAAAGTGGAATATATAATGGAAAATTACTAATAGTATACCACTCCCCAAACTCCTCAGATGCGATATTCTTAAACTTTTTAGAAAGTCAATGTGACAAACTTTTAAAGAATGACAATCTCATAGTGATGGGAGACTTCAACATAGACTTGTTGAGTAGAAGCCACTATGGAGAGAAACTGACAAATCTGTTTACAGTAAGGGGAATGGAGCTCCAACTATCAGAACCATCTAGAATAACAGAAAAGAGCAGTACAATGATTGATCATACGTATTCAAGTATTAAATTAGATTGTAATATAGTGCACACACCAAGAATTTCTGACCACTCATGGATGGTAATAAAGATTGATAAGCATCACGCAAAGAATACAATTAGGAGAACACTTAAAAGATCTTTTACAAACTGGGACGATAACTTATTTATAAATCGTCTGAGTGACACATATCTGAAACTATTAAATAGAAATGATACAAATAAGCTAACCATAAATTATAGTATTAATAATAGTAGTGCTAAAAATCTGAATGAGAAAGCAAACACAATGATAGATTCCATATCTGCAGTACTGGATGAAATAGCGCCATTAAAGCCTGTAACAATAAGAGAAAGTGAAAATAAATGGTTTACAGAAGAGCTAAAAACAATGATAAAAGAACGAGATGCCAAGTTTAAATTATTCAAAATGACAAATAATGAAATATATTGGGTAGAATACAAAAGAAAGAGGAATGATGTAGTTAAACTTACCGAAAAGTTAAAAAAATCTTTTTACGAAACAAAAATAAATAGTGTAAATAAAAATCCAAAGGCAATGTCAAATATTGTTAAAGAACTTCTAGGTAAAAATAAAAATAAATATCCAAACTATGAAAACATAGAATTTGAAGGCGATACATCTGCGAGTCGAAATATGCAAGACACAGCTAATAAGCTAAATAAATACTTCCTAATAAGTATTGAAAATATTATAAAGGGTAGGACTAATAATAACAACAACGCACCTAGTAAATTCTATCATATAAACCAGATAAAAGTGAGGCACACTAACAAATTGAATAAGTTCAGACAAATTGATAAGAGGCAATTATACAGTATTATCAATGACATTGACCCAAACAAAGGATCAATTGATGGCATAAATTCCGCAATACTACTAAAGACGTGCGAGCAGATGGATGATGTGTTTCTGGATATTCTGAACTCTTCACTGTCCTTGGGTGTCTTTCCTGAAAGATGGAAAACAGCTATAATCACGCCGTATAAGAAAATCAAGACTTCAAATAAAGCTAAGGACTTACGTCCAATTAATCAACTACCAATTTATGAGAAAGTCTTGGAACTAGTAGTGAAGCAACAATTACTAACTTTCTTAGAGGAAAATAAAATAATAAACGCAGCTCAAGCAGGTTTCCGGAAAGGGTACTCGTGTGAGACAACACTCCAACTAACTCTAGATGAATGGATAACAGCCACAAGTAACAAGGAGTATGTAGGCGTACTATTTATTGATTACAGCAGAGCCTTTGAAACGGTGAACCAAAATTTACTACTCATGAAGCTACACAAATATGGAATTACAGACGTGGCACTAAAATGGTTTGAAATGTATATAAAAAACAGGAAACAATGCACAAGGTTAGATGGAGTTACATCGGACGAAATGAGTGTAAATAGTGGTGTACCGCAAGGATCTGTATTAGGGCCTATATTATTTATACTGTATATAAATGATTTAAAAGATTATATCTGTGATGTATGCAATATTAGGATGTTTGCTGACGATACGCTACTTTATGTCATGGACAAGGACATAAACAGCGTTGAAAGGAAATTGAATATAGTATTGGAAAAGTTGGACTTGTGGCTGAAGGAAAATGATATGTTTTTAAACTCATCAAAGACTTATTATATGTTAATTAGGAATCACAGAATGAGCGTAGACCGTGAACTAAATATATACTATGGGGAGCATAAATTAGCAATGAGCAAAGAAATTAAATACTTAGGAATATACTTAGATGACAAACTAACATTCAAAAGGCATATAAGCTACACTGAAGGGAAAGTAGGTGCGAAACTGAGCCAACTAAATAGAATAAGTAAAATGATTAGTCCACTTACCAGATGCCTTATCTACAAATCAACAATTGCACCGATCATGGAATACTGTGCTTCTGTGCTAACATATGCAAACCATAGTGAAATAAATAGGCTGCAGCTTCTACAAAATAGGGCGATGCGAATCATTCTCCACTGTGACATTTTTACGTCAACTGCTGAAATGAGAAGTGTACTGGGATTTATGCCAATAAGCGAACGTATAAAAAGACAAATGATAATACTTATCTATAAAATGACGAAGCATGAAATAGCAGATGAAATGTGTGAGAGGTTAGAATATGTAGGAGATATTTCCGGACGTGTGACACGGCAGAGTAAGAACCTGTGGGTAAAAAGCGTAAAGAGTAGTAAAGCGAGAAAGAGTTTATTCTACAGAGGAATACAGTTGTTCAATGAGCTTCCTAAGGAGGTTAGGGATTGCGACACTGTTGACACGTTCAAAAGGCGACTGAGTGTACACATGCGGGGAAGTGAAAGTAGCAATAGACGGTAGGCAACTGACCGAAGTTGGCTGCGGCCGAAGGCATGCGCAATGAAGCATCTAGATGATAAGATGATATAGATAGAAGTGTGACTGAAAGTATCCACATGTACCGAAAGTGTGGCGGGAAATTGAAATGAGCTGACTGTGCTGTCAAAATATTTTTTGTAAAGAACTAGCTGAGAAAGCTAAAATACACGATTCATTCATTCATTCTCTCTCTCTCTCTCTCTCTCTCGAGCGTACGCGCCCGAGGGTCGGAAAGTTTTGCGTACTCGGTTACAATGTCGTCGACTTTTTCGACCAATATTCTCGCATTCTTATTTCGTACTCTGTCGTAAATTTCACCTGCCCCAATTGTAAAGGATAATAACACTAGTAAAGATTGCAAAGCCTTTTTTTTTTTTCGTGGGGAAATCTTCATGGACACCCCGCCGCCCTGGTGGGGGCGGCGGGGTAGTGCCGGACTCTTACCGGCTAAAACCCCACGGTGGCCATCCTCTGCGCTTACTGGGGCGACACCGGGAACTCTGTAAGAACACGACCGGTGCCGCCCCGCGCCCGCCCCCTATTGGGGGGCACGTCTCGCGGTGGGGGAGTGGCCATCCACTCTCTCGCTTTCACGAGAGAGGGAGGCGTCCCCCACTACTCGCGGGGAGACACGTCTCTCCGCACTCCTTCGCCAGTGGCGAAGGAGGAGGGAACCGTGCCTCCCGCACTACTAACAATCCCCTGGGCGGGATGTGCGACCACTACACGTCCCGCCCCGCCTCGGGGCCGCTTTGCGGAGGCGACAGAGCCACCACTCTGTCGCCTCGCGGCCCCTTGGCACGTGGCCGGCCCACCGGCAGCGAAAACCCCTCCGCACCAGCGGGTCCGGGCCGTCAAACTTAGTCGGGGGGAACGGCGTCCCCCCGCGCGGGGCGACGGCGGGGACGGGCCCTCGCTAAACGGAAGGGGTCCGTTCGCTCCCGTCGCCGCTCCGCCTCCTCCTTCAGGGAGAGCACTTCCTCGCAGAAGGCGAGGAAGGCTCTCCACGACCTCCCGCTGCCGAGGATCTGTCGGATGACCGTCGGCAGCGAGAGGTCCCTTCCGATATACCGGACCAGGACGCGGCGCTGCTCCCTCCAGGCCCTGCAATACTGGAGGGTGTGTTGCGCCGTGTCCTGGTCCCCGTCGCAATGGTGGCACTGTGCCGTCGCCTCTTTCCCGATGCGACGCAGGTACTCGCCGAAGCAGCCGTGCCCGGTAAGCACCTGCGTCGCTCGGTAGGAGAGTTGTCCCCTGCCACGACTCACCCAAGCCTCGAGGCTCGGGAGAATCGCCCCGACGGCTCTGTGGCGGGCGTTGGCTGGATCTTCCAGCCTCTCCCGCCACATCTCGACAACGAACCGTCGGGTCTGGCGCTTCAACTCCTCGACCGCCCGCTCCGTGGGTATTCCGCCCCCTTCGCGGAGGACGCGAAGACCCGAATAGGTCCTCGCGTCCCCCATCGCCAGGATGTCTAGGGGCGGAAACCTCGCTAGTAGGGTGGCCGACGCCAGGGAGATCGTGCGATATCCTCGCACGACCCTTTTTTTTTTTTTTTTTTACATGGGGGAAATCCTCATGGATTCCCCGCCCCCCTGAGGAGGGGACGGGGATATGCCGGACTCTTACCGGCTAAAACCCCCATGGTGGCCAGCCTCTGGGGCCCTCCAGGGCGGACTCTGGGAACTCTGGACGAACAACATCCAGAGCCCGCCCTGCTCGGCCCCTCGGCGCGCTATGCGCTACCTCCCGGGGGGGCCCGTGTCGCGGACCCCCCGGTTACCTGCACTCTGGCGACTAGGCGGGCCACACGCCTAGCCGCCCCTCACCGGGCCCTTTTTGCGGAGGGGCCCCTGTCCTCAGCAGGGACCCCCCAAGGGCCGGTGGAGGTTGCGCGCGGCGAGGCTGTGGCTCCCCGCCGCGCGTTCACGCCAACAAGGCGAGGCTTAAACAAAAATTCGAGGGGAGGGGCAGTCCGGTCAGGGCCTATAGGCCCCTCTCCGGAGACGTCCGCCCCTCGCCCTCGCCCGTCCTCTGCGACCGGGAGCTTGACGCCGCTCCCGGTCGCGTTCGGCGGCCTCCTTCTGCGAGATAACGGTCTCGCAGAAGGAGGCCACCGCCAGCCAATTCTCCTCGCCGGCGACCATGGCTCGCACGACGGCCGCCGGCGAGAGATCCTCCCCAATTTGGCCGACCAGGACGGCACGCTCAGCGTCCCACGAGGGACACTCCTCGAGGGTGTGCTGAGCGTCGTCCCGGTCGGCCCCGCAGTGATGGCAGCAGGTGTCCGCCTCCCGTCCAATGCGTGCCAGATACTCGCCGAAGCAACCATGCCCGGCGAGCACCTGGCACGTCCTGTAGGTGACGCCGTGTCTCCTACCGCTATCCGCCCACTCCGCCAAGGAGGGGAGGATAGCCCCGACAGCCCTGCTGGCGGCGTGGCGCGGCTCGGACAGCCACGCTCGCCACCTCTCCAGCAGGGTCTGCCGAGCCTGGCGCTTCAGGCCCCTGACCGCCTCTGCCGTGACGTGCTCGCCCCTTCGCCGGATGTCAGCCTGGCCGAGATACACCTCGGCCAGGTACTGAGCCTCCAACTCCCAGGGCGGCATACCCGCCACGGCACTCGCCGCCGCACCGGAGATGGTGCGGTAGCCCCGGGCGACCCGGATGGCCATACTGCGGTGCAACCGCCCGACTAGGCGGCGACACCGCGCACTGGCCACCATGCTGGTCGCCCAGACCGGGGCGCCATACATCAGTATGGACCGCACCACCCCGGCATAAAGACGGCGAGCTCGTCCTCCCGCTCCCCCCACGTTGGGCAACAGCCGGCAAAGCGCGCCGGCTGCAGCCTCAACGCGGGGGGCGATCCTCGCACGACCCTGACGACCATCCGACGCTGTACCCTGAATAACAGGGCACAATTGCGCCGACTGGCCGCCAGGTCGTCCGCCCAGACTGGTGCTCCGTAGAGCAACATGGAACGGACGACTCCCGCGTATAGGCGTCGGACCCCCTCCCACGGTCCCCCGATGTTGGGCAGCAGGCGTCCTAAAGCGCCCGCCGCCTTCTCAACTCGGGGGATAAGCCGGTCGAAGTGCTCGTTAAAGCGCCAGAGGCCGTCCAGGGTGAGTCCCAGATACTTCATTGTATCTCTCACCTGGACGCGGGTCTCTCCCACCGCAATCCACCGCTGGGCAGGCGGCCCCGCGGACCGTTGGCGATCGTAAAACCAGATCGCCTCGGTCTTCTGCGGGGCCACCCGAAGGCCCAGTCGGTGGATTCGGGCGACGGCACAGGCCACCGCCATCTCTGTCACGCGGATGGTCCTCGTCCCATCCTCCCCGCTGACTACCACGAGTGTGTCGTCCGCATAGCAGATCATCGTGGCGTCAGCGGGGAGTGCAGCCCGCAGGACGTAATCGTAGCCGAGGTCCCACAGCAGGGGGCCCAAAACGGACCCCTGCGGGACCCCGGCGCACGTCTCCCTCTCGTACTCCTGCGACCGGCCCGTGAAGGTGATGCTCCTGCCGGCGAGGTAGTCCCCGACGACGGCCCGTAACTCAGGGGAAAGATTGCAAAGCCTTTTTTTTTTTTTTTTTACATGGGGGAAATCCTCATGGATTCCCCGCCCCCCTGAGGAGGGGACGGGGATATGCCGGACTCTTACCGGCTAAAACCCCCATGGTGGCCAGCCTCTGGGGCCCTCCAGGGCGGACTCTGGGAACTCTGGACGAACAACATCCAGAGCCCGCCCTGCTCGGCCCCTCGGCGCGCTACGCGCTACCTCCCGGGGGGGCCCGTGTCGCGGACCCCCCGGTTACCTGCACTCTGGCGACTAGGCGGGCCACACGCCTAGTCGCCCCTCATCGGGCCCTTTTCGCGGAGGGACCCCTGTCCTCAGCAGGGACCCCCCAAGGACCGATGGAGCTTGCGCGCGACGGGGCCGTGGCTCCCCGCCGCGCTCTCTCGCAAAAAGCGAGGCTCACGCTACAAACTAACGAGGGGAGGGGCGGTCCGGTTAGAGCCGATAGGCCCCTCGCCGGAGGCGTCCGCCCCTCGCCCTCGCTCGTCCTCGGCGACCGGGAGCTTGGCGCCGCTCCCGGTCGCGTTCGGCGGCCTCCTTCTGCGAGAGAACGGTCTCGCAGAAGGAGGCCACCGCCACCCAATTCTCCTCGCCGGCGACCATGGCTTTCACGACGGCCGCCGGCGAGAGATCCTCCCCTATCTGGCCGACCAGGACGGCACGCTCAGCGTCCCACGAGGGACACTCCTCGAGGGTGTGCTGAGCGTCGTCCCGGTCGGCCCCAAGATTGCAAAGCCTGAGGAAGGCTCAAGTCCACGTCAGAGTACGAAATAAGAATCGAAAAGCATGAAAATATTGTAACCAAATGTGCAAGAGGTAACAATCGTTCTGACGCTTATGCTCGCGCGACCGAGAGAGAGAGAGAGAGAGATGGACTGAATGTTTTAAAAAATGTATGCATGCAACGAACGCGAACTGAAAACTTTAGGTTTTCTACGTATGCTGCGAGCATGCAAAGTGGAAGCTGTACGGGAAACGTACAGTTTCTTAAAATTGAGGGGACCCGTCTAGACACATAATCAAAGTTTTCTGTTTTAGAAATGCGCGAAGAAATTTTGCGGCTGCGGGCGTGCCAAGGTGCCCCGCCGCCTCCGCCTCCACCTCCGCCACCGCCTCCAGGAGCGGGGCAGCCAGGGCAGTTCCTGCCACAGGCCCCACCGCCACCACCACAGCCCCTGATGATGCCATCCCAGGCAGTGGCAGTGCCGCCCCAAGCAGTGGCGGCACTGCCAAACGGCAACAGACGAAGTGAGTTTATTTTCACGACTTAAATAAACTATCAACAGATTGTTTTATTTTTCTTTCATTTAATTTAATTTCAAATGTTTTATTACAGATCGTTTCAAGGCAGGCGGCAGGGGGCGCAGGGCCGCCGCGGAAAGGTGGCGCGCAGCCCGTAATGTTGTGCGCTACTACGACAGGGGCGGTCGTGGTGGCCGTGGTGGTGGCGATGGTGGTCGTGGGAGAACAATAAATATATATTTTTAAATAAAAAATTTTTCAAAAATTTAGTCTTATCTATTTCCTCGCCCTTCAGGTCAAACATCCCTTGATCCTTAAATATAAATATAATAAAATTGTAATTAGTAATAATTGTAATTCATTTGCTAATTTCATTAGCAAATAAGCGATTACCGATAGCTAGGGTGATTTAATTTGTAGATTAGATAAGCTATACCCTTATATGTAAGTACTGTACCTTTGATATCTTGACTGTTAAATGCATAGCTCAGGGAGCACACAATCTAAAGTGTAGAAATTAGTTTTTTAACCAAAGTGTTCCTTGAGTGACAAGCTTGACGGTCAAGACCTAAATTGGAATATGTATGAGCATATCGCTTGCCTGATATAGTTTGTAATTGTAAACATTAGATCAAGTAATGATTCTCATTAACAAGAGAGAAATTAACAATAGCTAAAATGCATTTAAATTGCACATTAGATAAGCTATATCCTTACACGTACTGTAACTTTGATATTCTGACTCTCAAAAGCATAGCTCAGGGTACACAATTTAAAGCAATAAAATTTGTTAAATAGGTACTGATTATCAATAGCTAGTATGTCGCTAAAACACATGATTGGTAATTGTTGCTTATTTAAGTTGTTTTAGTTCTTAAGCTAAAGTGTTCCTTGAGCAATGAACTTGACAAACAAGATACAACCAAATTAAACTGTGTATCAGCATTTTGCTTGGTTTATATATTATAATTATAAAGTGTTAAGTCAAACAATGACTCTGAGTAGGGACATGAAAAGGGAGATTCCCAATAGCTAGAACGTGTTGAAATTATAAATGATGACTTAACACCTTACAAATTATATTAGATAAGTTATATATACAAGCTCTTTGATTCGCAGTCTAGTTTTTTATGTATCCTGACTGTCAAGTGCCTTGCTGACAGAATGCAAACTTGAAGTGCTGAAATTAGTCTAAGCAAATGCTGATCACCAATAACAAGCATTCCTTTAAATTATAAATAATTGCTCATATTGCTAAAAAGATTGATATATATCGTATTCTTGGCAATTTTAATTATTGGTAATCAGTACTTGTTTACCAAAACAAGGACTTGTAAGTTGCACACTTAACACTTTCAACATTTCGTAATTCCTAATAATGACACGATCGCAGGGACAAGGGCAAGGACAGTGTACTCTTTTATTAACTCAATAAAGCATGGAATCTGGAATAATATGATAAAATGATCAAATCGGACTGTGTCATATATAACTATTACTGCACATAACCAACCATGGCATAACCGGCTTAACCAAAGTGTCGGTATGACATAGATTACAGATTATAGATCGGTAACGTAAACGCGACATTTGGCCGTGGTGCCAACTGGTGTGAGAAAAGTGAAAGGCACACTTTTAGGAATTACTGAATCCCATGAACATAATCCGCCTCGCCTTTTCCACGAGTAAAATAAAGAGGAGAATTCATATCTCCTGAATGACTGAACCGATTCGCTTGATTCTTGGCCTATTCGATTCAGAAAAATCAGAAAAAAAATACAAAATTGAGAAATAAATCCTTGGAGCTACAACTTTTGCATAAATGGAGGTGAAAGTTTTCTAGCGGACGACAACCGCTACACTTCGGGATAAGTATCCTCGGTAGTCTCGCGCCGTCCTATATATACTACTACTTGGCGCGAGACTCTACCGAGTCTCCTGATAAACGAAGAAGCAATTCCATAGTAGAAACATATACCCGATAATGCTTGAATGATGCCGTATTTACAGAGCAAATTCTGGTACGCATTGAGACGCATTATTCAGATAAATGTAGCATTCCTTCTGCTATATAGAAAAGAATTGTAACATTGCCACCGTATTCCCAGCTGTACGATTACTGCCTGTCGCGAGGGTGGCAATCGTACAGGGCAAACTTAGGCCAGGTTAGCCTCTCCGGTCTCGTGTCTTTTGGGCGCCAGGCCTTCGCAAGAAGGCCGCTCGTAGAAGCTAGAATATTCTCGACACGAGCTCGGACAGACCAAAGCTCGGCAGGGGAAGTTAAGAAATTTAGGCCCGACTGGCCCCTTTAAGGTAGAGAGGGATGGGAACTATGAAATCGGGATCCCCGTTGCGAGGCAGGAAACTCACGCAACACGAGTTCGAATCTAACAACCGTTTATTTCCGAATACGGCCGGCGATACGGCCTTAAAAACTAATTACACCTAACCAGCTCGAGCTAGCGCGCGTTCAAGCCTAGGCCACGAAGGCCCCTGTACAATCTAACTACGGCGATACGAGGGTTTCGGTCCCCGAAGGACTAACGCAAGAGATATCATGAAAGATGTTCAGCCCCTTGTCTCTAAGGCAACGAGATGATGGGCTCGCGACAAGAGCGTTCTCTCGAAAGAGAAGAAATGTCTGCAATCGGTTATGCTCGCGAGAGTCGCCTGGATTGTATAAGGTGGCGAGATCGGACAATAGAAGGCAAGTTACGCTTTGTTCGCCCGCGTGGCGAACAACAAGTGGCGTGTCGCAAAATGGCGGACGAGCCGCGTGTTCGGCGAACGATCGCCCTAAACGCCGGACTTAGAGGCGACTAGACGAGTCGCCCCAAGGAAGGCTGAGCTATCTGGCTGAAGGCCCTACGAACAATGCTAGAAAGACGTGGAATCGCGAGAAATCGACACCGGGATCACAACAATAAAGGCGGGCGCAAGAGCTAAATGAGGCGTACCTTTCTCTCCTACTCGTCGGCGTAAATCCGGGTTATTCAAGCCGACTTCCGCCTCCGTAGGCTATTAGGGATAACTGGCTTTCTTTATTTTCGTGGGCTCTCTCTCTCTCTTCCTCGCTGCTCTCTCAGTTGGTCGCTTTGATTAGTAGCTTGCGGATTCGCACAGGTCGCTTGCGCTTACTGCCACGGTCGCACTCTAAGTGACGAGAAAGAGCCCTTAATTTGCTTGGCCGCCTCAAGTAGCGCTGCACGCCCTAGCCTAGATCCCTATTGGCGCTCACGGTCAAGGCTGGTGTCGGGTTCGATCTCGCGCGCTGCGATCGATCCCGACTGGATTCCTATCGCGAAAGCCGGGCTCCGGCCTTCGTCCGGTCCAGGGGTGGCGTGGTAGCGAACGCTTTGGCGCCCGCTCGTCCGCCTTCGAAGAAGTCCCGGTCCCCCGTCGGTTATCATCAGGGCTCCTCCGTTCGTCCAGCTGCCCTCATGAGCACTCGGGCTGCCGGATATTTCCCCTCTGCCAGCCTTAGTCCTTCGCGCATCGGTTCTTTTTCCTTCCTTGGCGGCCGTACCCGCCAAGACCTGCGTGCCTCTCGGCGTTCACACAATGATTAGTATAGCTCAATTAACGCGGGCCTTCCTTGGAGCAACGGTGCAGCGAGCGCGCGACGTCGGGTCGAGAGAGAGAGACCCTACCATACCGGCCGGCCTGCCTCGCAAGGGTGGGAGTCTCGTGCGGGGCCGCTAAGCCCCGTCACAAAATATTTTATTATATGTCAGGACCAGGTGCTGTGAAAGTGCAAAGGCACCATTGACTGTTAAACAGGTAGGAATATAAATAGTGTGGTTACACTATTCCTCCTAATTCGATGTAGGTGGATATTGTGCAGCACGAGACAAATTCATTACTAACATCAAAATATAATTTTTTCATCTGTGTAAATAACAAGGAATTAAACAAATATTATGTATTTGCAATAGAACGGGAATCATAAGATTGCAAATTGAGCGTCTTACCACAACTACTACTATTCTTACTAGAATTGTATTCATTTAAACTAACAACCATGCATTTTAAGAATCATAGCTTACTCTCCGGAGATTGTTTACAAAAATTGTATACCCCCACAAAATGTAGCGCAATTCGCCAAGTAGTTTTGCCCAACCTACTCCAAACATTCTTTGTTCCGCATAAGTGTTTTGGATTTAACAAAAATCATACTCCGCTTTGACATTCTAACAAAGAGTGTTAGACCTGTCACGGCGAAACCCAAATCCAATTTTTTTTATAAGCTCTGAATGTGATGTAGAACAAGTGTACAAAATTTGGTTTGCAATGGTCAACTGCAAGGACCCCCCAAAAATGCCAAATGTGCCAATTTTTGCACTTATGGAGCTTTAAGGCATTTATAGCAAACCCGCTTGATTTTATTTAAGTCCATATACTCGCAGTGCACTATTATAGCTAATATTTTAAATATGTGGCATGCAGCCTCGAAACAACTTAATTAGAAAACACCAATTCAACAATCGCAAGTAATATACCAATTACGAACTGCATGTGTTTTTCGATGAACATGCAAGAAATTTCGGTCCCAGAGATTCGGCGCCATTTGAGTAAACAATATGCATCGGGATCCCTGTTAGCTTTGTCATGTTGAAACCTTTGACCAAACTTTTTACAGGTGCTAAAGAAAGAATATAAAAAATTCTAACTACAATCGTTCAGTGCAAGTGTATGAATGTATATGAGAGCTAGCAAATATGCCTCCGATGCTGTGAAACTGTATGTAAATCCGTGTGTCAGACCTGTCATGTCGAAAACTATCACGAAACTTTCTGAATGAGTTGTTTAGGTGCTAAATGAGAAATATGCGAAATATTAACTATAATAGTGCACTGCAAGTAGACGAACTTAAATTAAATCAAGCGGGTTTGCGATAAATGCCTTAAAGCTCCATAAGCGCAAAAATTGACACATTTGACATTTTTGGGAGGTCCTCGCAGTTGACCATTGCAAACCAAATTTCCAAAAAATTGGAATTGGGTTTCGACCTGACAGGTGTGATACTCTCCTTGCAAGATATTACTGATCACAAACTTATGATATCCCTCAAAAAGACATCAAAAATGTAAAATAAATCGCCAAATAGTGTTGTTCCACCTCCTACAAAAGTGTTTTCGATTCAACAAAAGTCATACTTCTCTTTCACACTCTACAACAATGGTACATAACGTTATTTCTTTGGTATATGATTACATATTACTCATCAAAAACTTGTGATATCCCCTAAAAAGACATTAAAAATGTAAAAAAAATCGCCAAGTAGTTTTGTTCGACCTCCCACAAAAATCTTTTCCCCCACAAATGTGTTTTGAGTTCAACAAAAATCATATTTTTCTTTAACTTTGGAAGACAATTCTACTAACAACTACATATTTCGTTGCCCTTGCCACATTCACAAAAAAATTAATGAAAATCCTTGGAAACTAGAGCCAAGGCACTATTTAATTATGAGATATTTTTAAAAATGTTCTGAAACTATCAAACCATTTCATCGCAATGCCGAGGCGATTACGGGTACTCAGTCACAACACAAGCATGATATACTTTACAGTGCTAGATAAGGGTTGGTTGCAGTTTTGGGGTAGAGAAACGGCATAGTAGAATTAATCATCAATAAAACATCTGATACTTGGCCGGCCCGGTTATTCACAAATGGAGTTTCAAGCCTACACACAAATTGCTGGGTAGTTTGTATCGTTTAAATGATTCATCATACCATCACAGATCCTTGGTATATTGTTGAATATGCGACAAGCGATAAACAATATTGGTTATGGAGTGTTCATTTTTTACCGGGGCTATTGTACGTTCGTGTATTTGGCTGATATGTAATGGAAAGTAGTGTGAAATTTACGGCGTTTTGCGCACGTGTTTCACATTTTAGATGTTTTGATTGATTGGTATTGTACATGGATAAATTTTCTATGTATTTGTCGTGTGAAAGGCTTGAAACTCCATTTGTGAATAACCGGGCCGGCCAAGTATCAGATGTTTTATTGATGATTAATTCTACTATGCCGTTTCTCTACCCCAAAACTGCAACCAACCCTTATCTAGCACTGTAAAGTATATCATGCTTGTGTTGTGACTGAGTACCCGTAATCGCCTCGGCATTGCGATGAAATGGGTTGATGGTTTCAGAACATTTTTAAAAATATCTCATAATTAAATAGTGCCTTGGCTCTAGTTTCCAAGGATTTTCATTAATTTTTTTGTGAATGTGGCAAAGGCAACGAAATATGTAGTTGTTAGTAGAATTGTCTTCCAAAGTTAAAGAAAAATATGATTTTTGTTGAACTCAAAACACATTTGTGGGGGAAAAGATTTTTGTGGGAGGTCGAACAAAACTACTTGGCGATTTTTTTTACATTTTTAATGTCTTTTTAGGGGATAATATTTTGCAACCCGGAGGAGATGGTCAACCTGAGAGGGAGAGCAAGTGCGGCGGACCACGCGGATATTAGCCCGGCCGGCTAGTTGTTCGGGAGAGGGGCGGGGAACAAGGGAGGCCGGGGACAACACACTGCGCAACACAGATAGCCAAAAGAGACACGACTTCTCTGGTTAACAAACGCCCTGTTTATTTATGTCGGGTGGGCCGACGATGCTACAAACTAATTATCCTAAAGCAAACCGGACTATCGCGCTCCCGGTCCTATCGGGCCACGAAGGCCCCTATACAATCTAACCCCGTGGTAGCGGGTGGTCAAGAGTTCGGCCGAGAAGCGGCCGGAAATGCTAAGAACCGCGGGTGGCTACGGCCGAATAAAGCGGGATCCGCGATGCCTCACAAGCGGAAAATCGACCGAGCGATCCCGGCAACAAGTGGCAAGATGGCCACCACTTGGTTTGGCGAACGCGATTCTTAGGTGCTACCGCGTGACTCAGTGCGACTTGCGAAGTCGCCCCAAGGAAGGCAGGACAGTTACAGGCTTTTCTGACTCTACTAATCAAACACAACAACTGCGAGGAACCCGACTACCGGGCTCGGAACTTCTACGCAAAGAATCTAAGGGAAGGGCACGACGGTGTGAGGCTTACCGTGATGTTAACACAGCGGCTGCTGTTATCGTCTCCTAGGCTCGCCGGCTCTTAAACTCCAGGCTACCTGGGTCGGCTTTACGTCCGGTCGTCCGGTGAGCTCACAATCGGTCTCTCAATCTGTCTCCCTATTCCTCTCACTCGTCACTCTCTCCTATACTTCTAATAAGCGCTCGGATACAATTTGTCGCTAGGACGGTCGCAATCTGAGTGACGAGAGAGAGTCCCTAATTTGCTACATAGCCTCACACCCTCAGCGCCACTACCCCTCGAATGCTCCCGTGGCTCCATCCATTAGGCGGTGTCGCAATCGACCCCGCGCGTTAGGATCGACTTCGACCTCTTCTATCGATCGCTTGAGACCGCTGTCCTTTCGGTCGACATCAGGAGTGACGGGCTCCCAACTCCCCGCTCCGACGTGCTTGGGTTGGCCGTCCGTCTTCCAGGGCAGCCCCGGCGTCCCGTATGCTGGCCCCAGCTCGCTCGGCCTGGGAGGATTGACCATCCTCGGAGCCGAACTTATCTCCACACCTAATAGACAGCCGTTCCACTAGGCGGCTCAGTCCGTCGCGCTCACCTAGGTGCCTCTCGGCGTTCCAAATTCGCATTAATGCCTGTCTTATTTGCCTGTGCCTGCCTTGGAGCAACGATGGTGGTAAGGCCCGTGCGCTCGGGCGAGTGAGAGAGAGAGAGAGAGTGGCTACGCGGGCGTTCCCCTGGCCTCCCTTGCGGGGGGTGCGGAGTAACCTTGTGGCGAGGCTAGCTTGCCCCGTCACAACTATAAAAGCAATTACAGTACTAGAAGCGAATATTATGTGAAAATAACATGATCCAATGCAGTTTCTGCATGATTTTACAAAGAAAACACTCACTTTCGTCATAAGCAGCAGTTCTGCTCGGCATAAGTAAAGTATTATAGTATAAACGCAATTACAGTATTAGAAGTGAATATTATGTGAAAATAACATGATCCAATGCATTTTCTGGGTGAGTTTACAAAGAAAACACTTACTCTCGCCAAAAACAGTTCTGAGCAGTTCTGATAAGCATAAGTGAAGTATTATACTAAAAACGCAATTACAGTACTAGAAGTGAATATTATGTGAAAACAACTTGATCCAATGCATTTGCTGGGTGATTTTACAAAGAAAACACTCACTTGCGTAATAAGCAGCAGTTGTGCTAAGAATGAGTAAAGAATTATACTATAAACACAATTACAGTACTTCATGTGAATATTATGTGAAAATAACATGATCCAATGCATTTTGTGGATGATTTGACAAAGAAAACACTCACTCTCGCCAAAAACAATTCTGAGCATTTCTGATAAGCATAAGTAAAGTATTATACTGTAAACGCAATTACAGTACTAGAAGTGAATATTATGTGAAAATAACATGATCCAATGCATTTTCTGGGTGATTTTACAAAGAAGACACTCACTTTCGACATAAGCAGCAGTTCTGCTAAGCATAAGTAACGTATTATACTATAAACGCAATTACAGTACTAGAAGTGATTATTATGTGAAAATAACATGATCCAATGCAGTTTCTGCATGATTTTACAAAGAAAACGCCGACTTTCATCATAAGCAGCAGTTGTGCTAAGAATGAGTAAAGAATTATACTATAAACGCAATTACAGTACTTCATGTGAATATTATGTGAAAATAACATGATCCAATGCATTTTGTGGATGATGTTACAAAGAAAACGCTGACTTTCATCATAAGCAGCAGTTGTGCTAAGAATGAGTAAAGAATTATACTATAAACGCAATTACAGTACTTCATGTGAATATTATGTGAAAATAACATGATCCAATGCATTTTGTGGATGATTTGACACAGAAAACACTCACTCTCGCCGAAAACAGAACTGAGCAGTTCTGCTAAGCATAAGTAAAGTATTATACTATAAAAGCAATTACAGTATTAGAAGTGATTATTATGTGAAAATAACATGATCCAATGCATTTTCTGGGTGAGTTTACAAAGAAAACACTTACTCTCGCCAAAAACAGTTCTGAGCAGTTCTGCTAAGCATAAGTAAAGTATTATACTATAAAAGCAATTACAGTATTAGAAGTGAATATTATGTGAAAATAATATGATCCAATGCATTTTCTGGGTGAGTTTACAAAGAAAACACTTACTCTCGCCAAAAGCAGTTCTGAGCAGTTCTGATAAGGATAAGTAAAGTATTATACTATAAAAGCAATTACAGTATTAGAAGTGAATATTATGTGAAAATAAAATGATCCAATGCATTTTCTGGGTGATTTTACAAAGAAAACACTCACTTTCGTCATAAGCAGCAGTTGTGCTCGGCATAAGTAAAGTATTATAGTATAAACGCAATTACAGTATTAGAAGTGAATATTATGTGAAAATAACATGATCCAATGCATTTTCTGGGTGAGTTTACAAAGAAAACACTTACTCTCGCCAAAAACAGTTCTGAGCAGTTCTGATAAGCATAAGTAAAGTATTATACTAAAAACGCAATTACAGTACTAGAAGTGAATATTATGTGAAAACAACATGATCCAATGCATTTGCTGGGTGATTTTACAAAGAAAACACTCATTTGCGTAATAAGCAGCAGTTGTGCTAAGAATGAGTAAAGAATTATACTATAAACACAATTACAGTACTTCATGTGAATATTATGTGAAAATAACATGATCCAATGCATTTTGTGGATGATTTGACAAAGAAAACTCTCACTCTCGCCAAAAACAGTACTGAGCAGTTCTGCTAAGCATAAGTAACGTATTATACTGTAAACGCAGTTACAGTATTAGAAGTGAATATTATATGAAAATAACATAATCCAATGCAGTTTCTGCATGATTTTACAAAGAAAACACTCACTTGCGTAATAAGCAGCAGTTGTGCTAAGAATAAGTAAAGTATTATACTATAAACGCAATTACAGTACTAGAAGTGATTATTATGTGAAAATAACATGATCCAATGCATTTTGTGGATGATTTGACAAAGAAAACACTCACTCTCGCCAAAAACAGTACTGAGCAGTTCTGCTAAGCATAAGTAACGTATTATACTGTAAACGCAGTTACAGTATTAGAAGTGAATATTATATGAAAATAACATGATCCAATGCAGTTTCTGCATGATTTTACAAAGAAAACACTCACTTTCGTTATAAGCAGCAGTTCTGCTCGGCATAAGTAAAGTATTATACTATAAACGCAATTACAGTACTAGAAGTGATTATTATGTGAAAATAACATGATCCAATGCATTTTCTCGGTGAGTTTACAAAGAAAACACTTACTCTCGCCAAAAACAGTTCTGAGCAGTTCTGATAAGCATAAGTAAAGTATTATACTATAAACGCAATTGTAGTACTAAATGTGCATATTATGTCAAAATAACATAATCCAATGCAGTTTCTGCATGATTTTACAAAGAAAACACTCACTTGCGTAATAAGCAGCAGTTGTGCTAAGAATAAGTAAAGTATTATACTATAAACGCAATTACAGTACTAGAAGTGATTATTATGTGAAAATAACATGATCCAATGCATTTTGTGGATGATTTGACAAAGAAAACACTCACTCTCGCCAAAAACAGTACTGAGCAGTTCTGCTAAGCATAAGTAACGTATTATACTGTAAACGCAGTTACAGTATTAGAAGTGAATATTATATGAAAATAACATGATCCAATGCAGTTTCTGCATGATTTTACAAAGAAAACGCTGACTTTCATCATAAGCAGCAGTTCTGCTCAGCATAAGTAAGGTATATACTGTAAACGCAATTACAGTACTAGAAGTGATTATTATGTGAAAATAACATGATCCAATGCATTTTGTGGATGATTTTACAAAGAAAACACTTACTCTCGCCAAAAACAGTTCTGAGCAGTTCTGATAAGCATAAGTAAAGTATTATACTATAAACGCAGTTACAGTATTAGAAGTGAATATTATATGAAAATAACATGATCCAATGCAGTTTCTGCATGATTTTACAAAGAAAACGCTGACTTTCATCATAAGCAGCAGTTCTGCTCAGCATAAGTAAGGTATATACTGTAAACGCAATTACAGTACTAGAAGTGATTATTATGTGAAAATAACATGATCCAATGCATTTTGTGGATGATTTTACAAAGAAAACACTTACTCTCGCCAAAAACAGTTCTGAGCAGTTCTGATAAGCATAAGTAAAGTATTATACTATAAACGCAATTGTAGTACTAAATGTGCATATTATGTCAAAATAACATAATCCAATGCAGTTTCTGCATGATTTTACAAAGAAAACACTCACTTGCGTAATAAGCAGCAGTTGTGCTAAGAATAAGTAAAGTATTATACTATAAACGCAATTACAGTACTATAAGTGAATATTACGCGAAAATAACATGATCCAATGCATTTACTGGGTGATTTTACAAAGAAAACACTCACTTGCGTAATAAGCAGCAGTTGTGCTAAGAATGAGTAAAGAATTATACTATAAACACAATTACAGTACTTCATGTGAATATTATGTGAAAATAACATGATCCAATGCATTTTGTGGATGATTTGACAAAGAAAACACTCACTCTCGCCAAAAACAGTACTGAGCAGTTCTGCTAAGCATAAGTAACGTATTATACTGTAAACGCAGTTACAGTATTAGAAGTGAATATTATATGAAAATAACATGATCCAATGCAGTTTCTGCATGATTTTACAAAGAAAACGCTGACTTTCATCATAAGCAGCAGTTCTGCTCAGCATAAGTAAGGTATATACTGTAAACGCAATTACAGTACTAGAAGTGATTATTATGTGAAAATAACATGATCCAATGCATTTTGTGGATGATTTTACAAAGAAAACACTTACTCTCGCCAAAAACAGTTCTGAGCAGTTCTGATAAGCATAAGTAAAGTATTATACTAAAAACGCAATTACAGTACTAGAAGTGAATATTATGTGAAAACAACATGATCCAATGCATTTGCTGGGTGATTTTACAAAGAAAACACTCATTTGCGTAATAAGCAGCAGTTGTGCTAAGAATGAGTAAAGAATTATACTATAAACACAATTACAGTACTTCATGTGAATATTATGTGAAAATAACATGATCCAATGCATTTTGTGGATGATTTGACAAAGAAAACACTCACTCTCGCCAAAAACAGTACTGAGCAGTTCTGCTAAGCATAAGTAACGTATTATACTGTAAACGCAGTTACAGTATTAGAAGTGAATATTATATGAAAATAACATGATCCAATGCAGTTTCTGCATGATTTTACAAAGAAAACGCTGACTTTCATCATAAGCAGCAGTTCTGCTCAGCATAAGTAAGGTATATACTGTAAACGCAATTACAGTACTAGAAGTGATTATTATGTGAAAATAACATGATCCAATGCATTTTGTGGATGATTTTACAAAGAAAACACTTACTCTCGCCAAAAACAGTTCTGAGCAGTTCTGATAAGCATAAGTAAAGTATTATACTATAAACGCAATTGTAGTACTAAATGTGCATATTATGTCAAAATAACATAATCCAATGCAGTTTCTGCATGATTTTACAAAGAAAACACTCACTTGCGTAATAAGCAGCAGTTGTGCTAAGAATAAGTAAAGTATTATACTATAAACGCAATTACAGTACTATAAGTGAATATTACGCGAAAATAACATGATCCAATGCATTTGCTGGGTGATTTTACAAAGAAAACACTCACTTGCGTAATAAGCAGCAGTTGTGCTAAGAATGAGTAAAGAATTATACTATAAACACAATTACAGTACTTCATGTGAATATTATGTGAAAATAACATGATCCAATGCATTTTGTGGATGATTTGACAAAGAAAACACTCACTCTCGCCAAAAACAGTACTGAGCAGTTCTGCTAAGCATAAGTAACGTATTATACTGTAAACGCAGTTACAGTATTAGAAGTGAATATTATATGAAAATAACATGATCCAATGCAGTTTCTGCATGATTTTACAAAGAAAACGCTGACTTTCATCATAAGCAGCAGTTCTGCTCAGCATAAGTAAGGTATATACTGTAAACGCAATTACAGTACTAGAAGTGATTATTATGTGAAAATAACATGATCCAATGCATTTTGTGGATGATTTTACAAAGAAAACACTTACTCTCGCCAAAAACAGTTCTGAGCAGTTCTGATAAGCATAAGTAAAGTATTATACTATAAACGCAATTACAGTGCTATAAGTGAATATTACGCGAAAATAACATGATCCAATGCAGTTTCTGCATGATTTTACAAAGAAAACACTCACTTTCGTCATAAGCAGCAGTTCTGCTCGGCATAAGTAAAGTATTATACTAAAAACGCAATTACAGTACTAGAAGCGAATATTATGCGAAAATAACATGATCCAATGCATTTTGTGGATGATGTTACAAAGAAAACGCTCACTTTCGTCATAAGCAGCAGTTGTGCTAAGAATGAGTAAAGAATTATACTATAAACGCAATTACAGTACTAGAAGTGATTATTATGTGAAAATAACATGATCCAATGCATTTTGTGGATGATTTGACAAAGAAAACACTCACTCTCGCCAAAAACAGTACTGAGCAGTTCTGCTAAGCATAAGTAACGTATTATACTGTAAACGCAGTTACAGTATTAGAAGTGAATATTATATGAAAATAACATGATCCAATGCAGTTTCTGCATGATTTTACAAAGAAAACGCTGACTTTCATCATAAGCAGCAGTTCTGCTCAGCATAAGTAAGGTATATACTGTAAACGCAATTACAGTACTAGAAGTGATTATTATGTGAAAATAACATGATCCAATGCATTTTGTGGATGATTTTACAAAGAAAACACTTACTCTCGCCAAAAACAGTTCTGAGCAGTTCTGATAAGCATAAGTAAAGTATTATACTATAAACGCAGTTACAGTATTAGAAGTGAATATTATATGAAAATAACATGATCCAATGCAGTTTCTGCATGATTTTACAAAGAAAACGCTGACTTTCATCATAAGCAGCAGTTCTGCTCAGCATAAGTAAGGTATATACTGTAAACGCAATTACAGTACTAGAAGTGATTATTATGTGAAAATAACATGATCCAATGCATTTTGTGGATGATTTTACAAAGAAAACACTTACTCTCGCCAAAAACAGTTCTGAGCAGTTCTGATAAGCATAAGTAAAGTATTATACTATAAACGCAATTGTAGTACTAAATGTGCATATTATGTCAAAATAACATAATCCAATGCAGTTTCTGCATGATTTTACAAAGAAAACACTCACTTGCGTAATAAGCAGCAGTTGTGCTAAGAATAAGTAAAGTATTATACTATAAACGCAATTACAGTACTATAAGTGAATATTACGCGAAAATAACATGATCCAATGCATTTACTGGGTGATTTTACAAAGAAAACACTCACTTGCGTAATAAGCAGCAGTTGTGCTAAGAATGAGTAAAGAATTATACTATAAACACAATTACAGTACTTCATGTGAATATTATGTGAAAATAACATGATCCAATGCATTTTGTGGATGATTTGACAAAGAAAACACTCACTCTCGCCAAAAACAGTACTGAGCAGTTCTGCTAAGCATAAGTAACGTATTATACTGTAAACGCAGTTACAGTATTAGAAGTGAATATTATATGAAAATAACATGATCCAATGCAGTTTCTGCATGATTTTACAAAGAAAACGCTGACTTTCATCATAAGCAGCAGTTCTGCTCAGCATAAGTAAGGTATATACTGTAAACGCAATTACAGTACTAGAAGTGATTATTATGTGAAAATAACATGATCCAATGCATTTTGTGGATGATTTTACAAAGAAAACACTTACTCTCGCCAAAAACAGTTCTGAGCAGTTCTGATAAGCATAAGTAAAGTATTATACTATAAACGCAATTACAGTGCTATAAGTGAATATTACGCGAAAATAACATGATCCAATGCAGTTTCTGCATGATTTTACAAAGAAAACACTCACTTTCGTCATAAGCAGC